>CM064485.1:57289245-57632610 GCA_032716605.1 Paralithodes platypus
TTGCAATTCACACACTAAATTTACATAAAATATATGTTCTAAATTTAGGTCAAGAACATGTTTCAAACTATGCACTATGTGTTTGAGTAAACATATTGAATGCCAAATGTGATGCTGTAATTCAAATGCACGTTCTCTCTCTCTCTATCTATCTATCTCTATATCTATCTATCTATCTATCTATCTCTCTAAAGTTGACAGCAAGTACAGTGTAGTATCAAGCATAAAGTGAAAGTAATTGTCGTGCAAGATTCGTAGCTATAGTCTATTCGCAGTAAGTAGGCGATAAATCATTAACTCTAACCTCTGTAACCTAACAACGACTAGAGTAATAGAGCTAATATTTCTACCATTTGGGAAGAGTCAGTCAAGGAATATATGTGGAGATTTACAGCCAATTTGCTCCATCCCTTTTTGAGTTATACAGGATAGAGATCATGATTACTCGCCTACTTACAGTGAATAGACTATAGTTCATACGTAATAAGTGTATATTTTTTCTAAAACAATAAATTACGAATTGTCTTTGCCGCATTATTAAGAAATATATGCATATACTTGTGTCCCAATGTTGGGAGATTTACACTCGTGAAATTAGAGGTATAGAAGTACTATTCCAGGTCTTACTGCTTTGTTTCGTGACATAAGGAGGTTGACGTCTGGTGGAGAGAGAGAGAGGGAGAGAGAAATATATATATATATATATATATATATATATATATATATATATATATATATATAATATATATATATATTACTAGTTACTGTTCTATGGAATTTATCATCACTCAATTGGGTATCTACTGTACCTGTATTTGATGTTCGTAAATACACCTTGCTTACAGAGTCTTTCAAATAATTAATATGTTTTAAACTTCAAACAAAATCTACAAACTTGTTCTAATTATGCCCCTAATTATGACAGTAACATCCATGAACGAAAATGGTCATAAAGTCCGAGATAATTAGACAGTAACTTTATAATGAGGGTAATGGTGGGGTAATTTGTGGACGGTAGTGTTCTAATTATTACGATGATGATGATGATGATGATGGTTATATATAAGTAGGAGATTAGAGAGTTTTGGATAGAGGAAGAATAAGTTGAGAAATAGTAAGTACAGTAAAAGATAAAAATACTTGGGCTCAACCAAGTTGCTCCATTGTCGATTTGTTGAGGTTACTTAGTTAAAATAGGACTTCAGAGGCTATCAACCCTATTGGATTATTAAGCCAGCACACTGTAAGTCAAGAATAACTTCAGGACTGGAGCCTCTCTGCGAGAACTCCAGTCCCTTTGTTGTTGAGGTATAGATAAAACAGAACTTCAGAGGCTATCAGCCCTATTGGATTATTAAGCCAGCACACTGTAAGTCAAGAATAACTTCGGGACTGAAGCCTCTCTTAAAAAACTCCAGTTCCTTGTGTTGTTGAGACCAGACCAGATGGCTGGAGTTAAATAGGAAAGAAGAGTATTTGGACAGAGGAAGAACAAGTGGAGAAGTGAGAAGTACAGTAGAAGACTTAAAGTTCTCGGGCTCATCCAAGTTGCTGTTGTTGAGGGCTTCTTTATTATGCATTTATTTTGTGTTTCTGCCAAGGTGGAGGTGGAAATATGTATTTTTTTTTCTTTCTGCGATGAGCTTTCCACTATTAGCTTAATATATTTGCTGAGAGAAAGAGAGAGAGAGAGCAGAATAGTACAAAACATACGGAATTCCTTTTACGCAATTTCATTTACAAATTGCCTCGCATTAATATATTTTATTATGCCTTGCATTTTAGCTCTAGCATCTAGTTATTGGTGTTGAAGACTAGTTAAAAATTAAATAAAAGGCATGTTCTAAAAATAAGGTCAAGAGCTTGTTTCAAAACTCTATGCACTATGTGTTTAATTAAACAATGCAATGCCAAATATGATGCTATAAATCAAATGCCCCCTCTCTCTCTCTCTCCCCCCCCCCCCCCCACCCCTCACACACACGCACACATATATCCAGGTACACACACTCAAGTGAAATAACTCATACAAACGCTTGCAACTACAAAACATGCATCACATTATTAATATAAGGTTGGTCACACACATACATATAATCATACAAATACACTGTACAAATAATTATACAATAAAGTGTAACAATCGTAGTCCAATCAATCTACTAAAGATATTGGCTGAACCAGGCCAAAATTGAAAGAGCAATTATTTCACCTACAACTTTAGAACAAATTGTTATAACGTAACAAAGGTGGTTTATATATCCATGTTCTTGAGGGTTTTTTGTTTAAGCTTGATGGAAGTCTAGAGAGGAAACTAATATAGACAAAAAGGAAGAAGAAGAAGAATAAATTAATGGTCAAATAGATACGCCCATCTCCCCTTACAGTAGTAATGTGAAACTCTAATTTTCCATTATCAGTACCCTAATAGCGGATTATCATCTCCCTCTAATTCTCTCCAGACACAGGCACGTATTTAGTACTCTGTTTTGTTCATGTGTAATTAGTATTTCCCAGTAAGTCTTCCTAATTGCATCTTACCTCCTGTAATTATTGCCAATTATCTTCTGCGCTTACACCCCTCTCATTATTAAAGCTTAATTACTATCATTACTGTATCTATACTTTAACTACGACTCTCTCTCTCTCTCTCTCTCTCTCTATTTATTTATCTGTTTATTTATCTCTATCTCTCTCTTTCTTTCTTTTTTCTCTCTCTCATACAAACGCTTGCAACCCCAAAGCAAGCATCAATACCCTTATACATAAAAGGATGTTTACACACATTCTTATAATTAACACCCAGTTCTTAAGGGGACAGTGGCTGTTTGTTTGGTCTATTAATTCATTTATTCATATATTTGTTTAGTTTCCTCCCTAGACCTCCATCAAGTTTAGACAAATAGTCCCTAGACTCATTTTCAAGATAGATTTGTAAATTTTTCGTTTGACAAATTTCCCGGCCAAAGGCCAATTCCTAAAATTACAGGTTCGCTATCGCTCACCAGGAAAACATCGATACCTAAATGGCACGAAGGGTCCTAATATTGACAAAGAAATGGGGTGAAAGGTCATAAAATCCCAAAACTAATGGGACCAACGTCTTAAAATATCAAAGCTAGTGGGGCTAAACATTAGGGAGAAGGGGATCCAGAACAACAGTATGTCTCCCCTTAACATTAATCGTCCATTACAAACCCCAATGCGCTTGAATAAACTAATGAAAGCATATGATCCTCCCGGATTCCAACTCGGGACACCACACCCATAACATAAGGATCTAAACCATTACCCCACCAACACATACAAATACACTGTACAAATAATTATACAATACATTGTAACAAGCGTAGTCTAATCAATATTCTAGCAAATATTGGCTGAACCAGAACGAATTGCATGATAAAGGATTTCACCTGTATTGTTAATTGGTAGACGTCCTTCCTAAGCTGAATATAATCGTGTAATAGTTGACTTGTGGAAACACCCAAAACACCATATCAATAATCCGCAATAATGTGAATAGGGTAAGGTCCTCAAATGTTATATAATTTTGTTATTTAGCTATCGTTATGAGACAAAAACTGAAAACCAACATAACTTTACAATACAGTGTTCTAACATAACAAAGGTGGTGTCTATACCCATGTGTTATGGTCAAGAAATATAATTATCAATGAATTAACCCAAAATTATGACAAAGGAGTATTAACCCTTTCTGTACCGGCGACGTCTTTTTAACTTTATTCTGGCTACTGTTAGACGATTATATTTAGTTTATAAAGGGCCTCCAGCAATCAACAGACTTCGAATGATCTCTTTGAATATTTTTGATTACCCCAGCTCCTTCTTAAACTGAAAAAAAAATCGTGAAAACAGAGCTGGAGAAAAATAAACAGACGTCGCCAGTACAGAAGGGGTTAACAAAATGTAAAAGTGCTGCAAGTGAAAATATATATCGTAAACTTATCTCATACACTTTACCGGCAGGGTTCCAAACTGTAATTCCCTTATCACTTACTGTAACTCCCCTTTCAATAACTCTTATGATTGACTCTCGTGTTTCCTGGAGTTGCTCGTCTCTGCCTTTGTCATTTTGTATTAAATTATCTACAAACTATCTATCTATTATTCTACTGTATATATTGCCGGACGCCGTGATTCCCGAAGGGGTGGCCACGAACGAAACGGCCGCATGCACCTCTCTCCCCAGTCAGTCAATGCCCCTCCTCCCATCCAGCATCGCCTTCACTTATATACTTCTTCACTACATCCTTCCACCTCTCATTCGGTTTACCTCTCCCCTTCTGACCTTCCAGCTCTCTCTCGTACACTCACTTAGTCATTCTCTCGCTTCCCATACGTTCCACATGGCCGAACCATCTCAAGGTGTTCATTTTCACACTTTCCAGCACATCTACATCCACACCACACCTCTCGTACTTCCTCATTTGTCTGTCTATACCTCTATTTAACTACGCACACACTTCTCAGGTAACTCATTTCTACCCCTCTCACTCTTGGTTTGAGTCTTTTCACCAAGTCAATGTCGGGATTACCACACTGTCATGCAAGGACTTCTTTTCTTCCATGCTGACCATCCTATGTCTTGTTACTGCTTTCAGCGTTCCAACAACCCTCTTCCCCTGTTGCACCCTCTCCCACACTTCTTCATCCGTACTCCCATCTTTACTCAACACACTGTCTAGATACTTAAATGAGCTGACATTCACCATAGCCTGACCATTCAACTTCACCTCACACTCTGTGGCTGCAGCCCTTTCAAAGACCATAACCATGCTCTTCCCCGCATTTACCCTTAGATTTCGTTTTTCACACACTGTTCCAAACATAATTACTAGCCCCTGCAACTCCCATTCACTATCGTTTATCAGAACTGTATCATCAGCAAACAGCAGTACAAGTAACTTCCACTAGTTTCCCTCCCTTTTCAGCGGTACACGAACATCCACTGCTCTTCCTTGTATTTCTGTCATGACTCCATCCATATATATTTTGAACAACGATGGGGACATCACACACCCTTACTTCAACCAAATATTCAGATCAATGAACTTGGTCTGCTCATTCTCCACACATACTGACGCCTTTGCACCCTCACACATGCTCTTCACTGCTTTCAGCAACTTGCCGTCTACTCTGTATATTCTCAGTACTTTCCACAAACCTTCTCTATTAACTCTGTCATAGGCCTTCTCCAAGTCCATAAAGGCAGCATATAACTGATGTCCCTTCTCCAGATATTTTTTCACAACACATTTCAGGGCAAAAATGTGATCTACATATCCTCTTCCCATCCTAAACCAGCCCTGCTTGTCACTTATCCATTTCTCCATTCTCGCTCTCTCAATCACTACCTTATTGTACACCTTCCCTACTACGCTTAGAAGGCATATACCCCGGTGGTTACCAAACACTCCTCTCTCCCCTTTACCCTTATACAGGGGGACTATTATGCCTGTCTTCCAGTCATCAGGTGCACTTCCATGCTAGATTGCAAATTTTCCATACCCATTCGATCACTATCTCACCACACACTGCATCTATTCCTGATGCTTTCACCATCTTCACTCAATTCATGGCTTCACACACTTCTGACCTCCTGATCCCCACCTCCTCCTCCACTACTTCTCTTCTTCTCCCTTCCATGCCCCATCCAACTATGTTTGTTGGTGCTTCATTCCTTACATTAGCAATTTGTTGAAGTATTCCCTCCATCTTTCGATTATCTCTTGTTTCTCGGTTATCACTCGCTCATTCTTATCTTTCACACCCTTAATATTTCCCTTGCTACCCTCCCTAACTTTCTTGACCTCTTTCCAGAACAGTTTCTTACACCCCCTCCATTTTACATTTAGATTCCTTCCAAATTTCTCATCTGCTCTTCTTTTACTTTCCTTCACTACTCTCTTCACCACTCTCTTTTTCTCCAAGTACCCCGCTCTTTTCTGTATCTCCAAATCTTCATTCCCTCTACTACCCAACCACTCTCTATACGTTTTCTTCTTGTCTTCAACAGCTAATTTTACCTTTTCAGTCCACCATGCTGTACCCCTCACTCTACTCCCTCTTCTCCTTACTCTATACACCTCCTCACATGCTTCACATATCTCTTTCTTAAACACTTTGCTCACCTCCTCCACTTCCTCTATACCCTCCAGGTCAAGCCTACCTGGTCGTTTCTCTACTGCTCTCGTGAACTCTTCCCTGATCTCCTCCTCCTGCAACCTCTCCACCCTCTTCGCCACTCCACCTTCCTCTCGCCTCCCTCCACCTCTCATCATCCACTGTTTTTGTATCATAATTTTAGCTACTAGTACATTGTAGTCAGACAGACCCCAATACCCCTATGCACCCTAGTATCCAGCACATAATTCTTCATTCGTTCATCCACACATATATAATCAATCAGTGCCTTTCATTCCTCCACTGTCCCATTCCTCCTCCTCCACACCACTTTCCATATGTACCTGTGTATCATTCTGTGTTGGAAGAAGGTGTTGGCTATCCACAGCCTCCTCCCCACACATACATCCACAAGTGCACTACCATTCCCATTCACCTCTGACCTACATCCTTTCCCATCCTTCCACCACTCCATCAACTTTTTCATCACCCACCTTCCCATTCATATCCCCAATCAGAAATATTCTTTCGCTCTTGCCAAACTTATCCAGTCACACCTCAACATTCACCCAGAACTGCTCTTTCTCTCTTACAGTTTTATCCTCTGTCGGAGCCATAGACTCCTCTACATAAGGACTGGCGTCGGCCATACTCGGGTCCCGGAACTTGGGTCCATTGTCAGGCCCACAAACTGGGGTCTTATTTTAGTTTTACTGGATATGGGACTTTGTGTTTTTACTCTACAACATCTTATTAACTAGAGCAACAAAATAAAGGAAAATAAAACCTTTGTTTTTGGTTGATTGACTCATAAGTCTCTTTCGTGATTGAACATAATAGGAAAATATACAGTTATAATGAGATAGTTTATAAGAACATGTATTATACAAGCAAAGCATCATACCATGACTTACATTAATTAAATATTAGAAGAAATTAAAGTAAAACCTTTGCAAAATATTACTTTACACATAATTTTACATATATCAAAAGTCACATAACACAATAATTAACTTAAACATTAGAAAGTTTCTCTTGTCGCCTTAAGCAGCCTAGTGTACACTCCCGATCGCTTGTATTAAATACAAAGGCCCTTAAAAAAACGCATTACACAATGTCTGGCATGCTCCTGAATGGCTAGCTAAAGGAGCATCTACATAAGACAAGCATTGTTTCAAGTAATTGCGACAACACTTTATCGAGTCTTGAAGAGACATTTGAAGGGTGATGCCACTATGTACAAAGAAGACAGTAGCCAGGTGTAGGCATACTCAGCCCACCTCGATTGAGCGCAGTCAAAAACTCTGATGACAAGCATTCCCCAGAATCTACTTCCTGTTGTCCATGTTTATGAGCTAAAAATCCCCCAATGTAGACAATTTTATGTTTTAAAGTATCATCTGAATCTAGAAGTAGTTGAGTGTCTTGTAATGTCAGCTCTTCCAGAAGTTGTAAATCACCATCATCTATTGCTGCTGTACAAAATTCACTGCTTACTTCTTTGGCTCGGTCAGGAACGATGTCACGTTTCAACAGCTGATGCAACTGCTGTACTTTGGATGCTGCTTGAACATCCCCAATGTCAATGTAAAAATTTCCTCCACTACGTTGTCTTGCTTGACCAAAAAACTTTTCTAGGGGATCTTGTGAAAAAACAGCAGGTAGGATATAAGCAAAATCATGGGTTTCAAAAAGATATTGTGCTGCTTCTATGTTATTCCTTGTTGTGATGACAAAGGCATCTGCTGTTGACTGTGTTAGTTTCTTCTCTCTGCCATGCCCACCAGTCCACCGACAGCTGGATACAACTGTACACATTTCCTGCAGAGCTTTGAAGTTTGTACAGTTTAATGTCCAAGGTTCACGATATTGGTCTCGTAAATGAACTGCGCTGTACTTGCTTTTAACATTCATAATTTTAAACCAATTGGTTACCAGTGTTATGTATATCACTGTTCCATCCTGAAATGTAACAGTTCCTTTAAGACCTTCAAATGCAGCAATCGTTTTCTCATTGAACACTTGGCAAACTAAGGGCACACTCCGACGTTGCAATGGTTTAGGAAATACTGATGAGCGTGTGAGTTTTGTCAGACGAAGTGGTGTCTTCTGATCTTCATTGTAAAGAGCTTTAACATCACTCCAACACGCCAAATATTCTGTACCGTCCTTGCTAAAATGTAATTCTTGACATTTCTCTGTGATCCAGTTGTTTCTCATATTCTTGAGGATGTGAACATAATCATAGACAAGGAAAACATTTATGCCATCTGGTGCTAGTGTTACTTTTCCAGGACCCCCAAGCATTCTGTAAACAGCTTGATTCAGTGGACAGTTGTCACAGACGAACGATACTGGATGGCCACCACTAGCTTTAACAACATATACAGCCTCAAGTAATATTTCCTTCAGTTGAATAGTATTCAGTTTTGATACAGGATGAATTCGTATGATGTACCGTGGTCCTCCATAGTGACAAACAACTTCAATAGCAAGAGCAGATGTTGCTAGATTTTCTGGTCCGTTTGTTGCATAGCCTACTATATGCTCTCCTGTAAATCTAAGGGCCTGCTTAAGCTTGACTTCATCAAACAAAATGTTAACTAACCGCTGTTGTGGCTTCAACTGATCACTGGGAGACACTTGTCAGCATAAGTGCGAGATAACAATTGGCGAATCTGTTTCTCACAAGGAAGACTAATTGCTTTGGAGTTTCTAAGCATTCTATATGCTGCGGGTGATATACAAAACAGTTCTGCTGCAAGAATTAACATATGCTTTGTATATCGGCGATTTTTAGGAGGAATAAGAAGGAGTTGTAACTGTGCTTGAATGAACTGAAAACCTTCAATTTCATGACATTCTGTGATAGAGTCAAGTTCTGAAATTATTCTTTTTAAGCGGTCAGTATTAGTCGCTTCATGAGTGTTCATAATTTTCACTAATTCTTCAATTTGAGACCACTTACTTACCAAGCTATTTTTTTGAAGATTCAGTTTACTTTTTGGTATCTCCAAGCCACTTTTCTCTGCTACTACCAGCTGCAGAAAACCAAAAGGAGACTGTACCTCTTTAAAATGAAGAAACTTATCAACTGCTCTACCATTATCATCTGTCTTAAACATTGTCAGTTCTCTACCATTTTGCATTATATAAAACTCAGGGAAGTGTTTTCCAATCTCTCCTGCAAATTTGTCATAACTATGCATTTTGTCTTGTTCATTTTCAAATTCAGTTTGTTTTTTAAGTCTTGCTTCACTTGTCACTGTTTTAGTTAACCTAGGAGCTGACGTAAGTTGTTTGAGGCAAGACTTGGGTACACCTTTAAAAACTGTAGGAGGCCCAGCTGGTCGTTTTCCTCCCCGAACTGTGACCCAATCGCAGTCGAATTGTGATGCACAAATCCATAGTTTTCGACCTGTCTCTCAAACTTTCTGGGCTATTTGGCATAGCACTAATCCATGCATGTCGTTCTTGTTCTTCATTCGGGAAAACACACCATAGGACTGTATGGCTCTCCCCTGTAGTTTCCACGACAATTGAATGCAGCACATCTTTTCGGCATTGTTCCTGTAAAGCAAAAAAACAAGAATAGTTGTAAAATGGTTATCAGTACATATCAAAGCAACCCGTTGACATCACCTCAATTCTAATATTTATCAGCTAAATAAGTTGTTAACACAGATCCTTTTGTGACTGGTAAGTATTTATAAGAAAATTACTTACAATAAGCAGAGAGATAACGAACAACAGAACAAAAATGTGTTGCCTCTAACGTGTCTCGTGGGTGACTGGCGTCTGGCATCGTCCTGGGCTGTTCGTTTTCTGGCGAGACATTATGTCGCCAATATGGCGGGGATATGGACGATTGCGTGTGAAATTACATGCATTTATATGTAAAGTTGTGTTTGTGTACATATTTTTGTGTTTAAGAAAGTCGGAGAGACCACTGCTTTCATGATACTGCTTTTAAGCAATGGACCCAAGTTTCAAACTCCGAGAGTGCTCGTTTCCAGTCCTTATATAAAGGGGTCTATGGTCGGAGCATACACACACACACAACCACCCACGTTTGTAATCCTACTTTCATTCTCACCCACACAATCCTTGCACCCACAGACCCATAATCCCTTCCATTTGTTACTTACAAACAAACACGCACATTCTTTCGCTTCCTTACTCACTCCAGCACACACACAATTATCATGCTAAAGTAAATTATGTTACAACTATTAAGAACAGTAATTAGAGGAATGGGAGAGTTAATGACTGATCAAAGATCATCAAGGTCAATAATGCTAGGGGAAAATTCAAGTGTGTGCATATATCAGTGGCTTTATCTAATATATACTATACCCTGTTTCACCTAAATAGGCCAAAATTATTTTCCATGGCTCATAAAAGACTAAAGAAATCGAGCAAATATCTCTACCCTTGATATAGAACATCCAGGGAATAGGTGTGGAATTTTGCAGCCCATTTGCTGTACATCTTTTTTGAGTTACAGAGGTTAGGGTTCTCGAATTTTGTCCTCCCTATTTGGAACAGGGTATAGTTTCTCTGAAATTGGGTTAGACATAGCCTAGAACGTTAGAGAATGATGAATCAAAGCTCTTCTCTGTGTTTTCTCCCACACCCAACCTAATCCCGTGAGGATTATGACACATTTTGTATTTATTCAGATTAGGAAGGGTATATGGAAATGAAGGGGTTAATAGAGGTAGGCTTTACCATATTGATGCTAACACATCCTTCCTCAGCTATATATAATCGTCTAATGATAGCCAGGATATACAATTAATATGCGTCATAAGGCAATGCAAATATGTCTCAAGTTATTTACCTCAAATATCTTCTTCTTCTTCTTCTTCTAATGGAATCGGCCGAATATTCCTCCTCCAGCCACTCCTTTGTATCGGCTTCCTCCCTTTTAGGGAAAGCTAGGAAGAAAGAAAAAAAACAGGAGGAAATATCTCAATTAGCAAAACAGAGTAATATAATAAAGACATAGGATACATTTGAAAGAAATAGCTTAACAGGAAACTCCTCTCATCTCTTACACTCCTCTCTCTCTCACATCCTCACTCCTCATATATTCTTCAGATACTCTTTAATGCACTCCATATCTCTCCTATGTCCCCTTCCTTCACTCCCTCCAGCCCTGGATCAACGAAATGTCCAGCTGTTGCAATATGCCACTACAGAATGTTGGTACAAAGGATGGCCGAGTGCAAACAGACTATACAATCCCAGCTATGTGGTAAGGACTTGATTCTCTCTCTCTCCCATTATCTCATTGACCTTTGTGGGTAACGGTTCATACCTGACCAGCCCTGGTCAACTCCCCGACCCCTACTGCTGCTACCTACTCACTACAGTACCATGGCTAAGTCAAACCTTTTTCATTCTATATTCGCCTCTAGTTCATTCTACTTACAGTTCTCAAATGCAATTTCCCTCATAATGGCACCTAAGAGATTCAAAACACTCTGTTGTGGCCAAAGTTTCTATGCGGAATGGATAAATCATCGATAACATGCGAAAAATTCCAGTTTCTAGAGCTCACCCTAAAAGCATATAAAAATGAAGTAAATGAACTAAAGCTAGAAAATTGCTTTCTGAAAGAACAAATATATATATATCCCTGGGAATAACCCCCTCCCAGACCCATAACCACCTTTCCAAGAAGTCAAAATTAAAAAAACTAAGAACAAAATCCCCCTGGCCAATAACAACAACAAAATCCCCCTGGCCAACATATTCGATGTGCTCGACAGCAATGTAGAAACAACAACAGTAAATAAGAGTACCCACTCCAAAAAAAGGATCAACCTTACCCCCATAAGCAAAATACGAAACCAAGACCTGCAGTGGTAAGCAGGAACAAACCCAAATCTCAAATCATCAGTGACTCCTTCTTGAGAGGGCAAGGTGCCTTGTGGGCGACTCTGGCGCTGGGAAAGAGATCAGTCAAAGTTATACCAGGTGCCAAATTAGACCACATAACTAATGACATCAAACAATCCCCCAGCCATCATGACACCTGCCTAATTGTGAATGTAGGTAGTAATGACACTTACGACACAGGGAAAACCAGTGCAAATGCAATTGTATCCAAATTCAAACATATAATCATATAAATTAAAAGGAAGTCAAACAAATGCATAATAACTGGAATCCCACCTCTTATGAAATCAAATAAATACACAAATAACAGGGCCAAGGAGATAAACCGTTCAGTACAGGAACTGTGTGAGCTAAACCAAGTAAACTTCATTACCTACTTTCACAATTTTGAAGGGAATGACAAGCTGTTCAAAGCTGACGGAATTCACCTCTCCCACTACGACACCACGTGGTATACTAGTAAGCTTACCAGCGAAATATACAAATTCCACGAAAAAAACTATCTCCGTTGTAAAGGCAGCTGCTCCTACCTCAATCCTTATTCCATCCAATCCACCCCTTCCTCTCCTCCCTCCCACCTACACAAACCCTAACCGCAGCCTCTCCCCCCTTCCCCCCCTCCCTCCCACCTCCGCTAACCTCTCAGCTGAACCTATCATTCCACCCTCGCCCATCATGCATCACCGCTCTCCCTCCCCCCTCCCTTGCCCCCCTCTCCCTTCCACCACTTTCCCTCCTGCCTCTCCCATACCTTACCCTCGCACTCCCACTGCCCAGGTAAACGTTCAGATGTCCACAGAAAGGTCATCCCATCAGCCCCATATCAATGAACCAGGTCAACTCAGTGAACCAGGTCAACAGAGCCAGGTGCACATAACCCAAGGCAATTCTGCCACCCCGATATTCTCGCCTCGTCACAAACTGAGATCAAATTCGTCAAAAAACTTATAAGCTCTCTACAACCACCAAAAGTCTCTTTGCTGACAGAATTAACTATGAATATAGAGACTACGAATATAAGAACTGCTAAGTCGTACGAAAAGATATATATTCTGTACTTTAATGTGAGAAGTCTACGTAATAAAATAGATTAACTCAAACTTATGCTACTAAATGAAGAAAAGGAAATTCATATAATTGCAATTACTGAAACATTTCTAGATATAAATAACATTGATTTCTTACACAAATACCAGAATGACTCATATAAATCAATCGTACCACAAAGACAAATCATCCAAGAGAGGTGGTGGTGTTATGCATTACATCAACAAAATCATAAGATCATTAGAAGTCACAATTCCCTCTAATAACTCCGAACTTTTATGTGTCAAAATAAATAATTAGGGTATATAAATAAATTTTGTAGTGTTTTATCGGCGCCCAACGATAACAAACGAAGAGGATATATCGCTCAACAATACATTAAATATAACTTTTTTCAACAAACGAAACTCTTATCATAGGCGACTTTAACCTGATTTATATTACATGGCATGATATTAACCTCTCAGCTGCACAGCCCCTGTAGTATACACCATACCCCTGTGCGTAGGTATTTAGACTCATTCCTCACTAAAATCGTTAATTTACCATAAATATAATTAATACTTATCCATATGCGCCTATTTTACGTTTAATATGAAGATAGTAACATGCTACAGCAATAACACAAGTGCGAATATCATTTGTATGGTCAAAATCGAGAATTGTTAGCGAGTGGTTCATTCAACAATTGTGAGCCAGCCGGCCTCACACCCTCCTCTCTAGAAGCCTGGAGAGTGACTGAGGCCTGTATCTCTCTCTCTCTCTCTTTCCCACGCATAGACACACACATGACAACAGCCTAGGATCGGTTTGGAGATATTTACACAAAAATATACCAACGAATAAGGGAATAACAGGGATAATAGGTGATAATTGAAGGGGGGGGGGGGGAGGGGATGTGGAGGAGTGATATGAGGTATGGAGGAAAAAAGAAAAAAGAATGTTTCAATGGCCTTTTAAAAGTGCTTTTTTAGGCCTAGGATCTTAAGAGTCTCCCCGCAGTCGCCCAGTAAAACCTCTTAAGCGTCTCTCTGCAGCTGCCGGGTTAATGGAAGAGGCACTGCATCTGATAGAATGATCAAATTCATTAACAATAATTTCCTACAGCAATTAGTTCAGACACCCAGTAGGGGTGACAATATACTAGATCTGGTCATCACAACTCACGAAAACCTAATATCAAACCTAGAAGTTGGTGAATTATTAACCGGTTGTGATCATAATACCATCAGGTTACAATTGAACATGGCACACTCAAGCCTTATTAGCGAGACACTTATACCCAACTATAACAAGGCAGATATTAGCGGCTTAAAAATTAACTTAAAGACATTCATATGCAAATTAAAGGTCTTAACAGCACTAACGAAATGTGGATTAAATTAAAATAAATATTCATGAGTGCCCAGAATAAACATGTACTCTTGCGTAAACGTCTCAACAAAAATATTAACAAACTCCTATGGTATAATAATGATATCAGTAGAGCAATTATATAAAGAAATGTTAACAAACTCCTATGGTATGATAATGATATCAGTAGAGCAATTATATAAAGAAAGCGTTTACACAAGCTAAAGAGGGTTGCAGATAATAATACCATAAACGACCAGTACTCGGCTGCCAGAAGATAAATTAAATCGCTTATAAAATTGGCAAAGAGAAATTACAAAATCAACATAGCTAAGGATAGTAAAATTAATCCCAAAAAATTATGTGGGTATATAAACAGTAACAAACAGTTTAATAGCGGTATTAGGCCGATACTTAATAAACAAGGTGACCTTGAATCTGATAGCAGAGATATAGCATCTACTCTTAACGAACATTTCAGCACTTTTTTTAATACTGCTAGCAACCTGGGTGTGTCACAAGGTAACAATCAAACAAGTGCAGTTGTGCTTGGAGACTTCAACATTACTAAATCAGATGTCGTGAGAAAGATTGATTAACCCGGGAGCTGCGGGGAGACTCTTAAGAGTTCCCCCGGCGCACTGCGGGGAGACTCTTAAGAGCAGAGACTTTGAACACGTACCAAAACCGCGCGTTTATAGCCAGGCGGCTGAAAATTGGTGTGGGTATAGTACTACATGTCAACTCTCGATACCACCCCGCCAAACGCTCGCCCCGCACTCGTGCAAGCACCACCGCGCCAGTAACCACGCACTAGTCATGGAGCCTACACGTCCCTCACGCTCGCTCCCTGATGACACAACCAGCCCTCCTTCTGGTGGTGTTAGCCGCCGTGGAAGGCAGAGGGTGGCTGCCAAAGACCCTAGCTACCAGTACGACACACCCTACAGCTCAGAGGACGAATCACCAGCACCAAAAGCACGTAAAACACGTGCAAGCAGGGCAATGGCACAGAGGTCATTGGTCTTTCGGGACACTGCCACCACGACCCAGGCCACTGCAACAACCACTACCACCACCACTGCCACCCCTGCCACCCCTGCCACCGGTACCAGCGACGCAGGAGGCCGCCCTAGGGCTGCATTACCTGCGGGGGCAGGAAAAATGAAAGGCACGGGCGTAGGGAAAAGAACCCGTACGCCAGCCACAGTGCCCCTACCACCACCAACACCACCAGCCGCCCCTGGCCCGGCTGCCCCTGCCGCCCCTGCTGCCCCTGCCGCCCCTGCCGCCCCTGCTGCCCCTGCCGCCCCTGCCCAAGGAACAGGGAAGGGGAAGGGGAAAGGGAGAGGGAAAGCGACTGGGAAAGCGACTGCTGGCCCTGGTGTCCCTGCCGGCCCTGCTGCCCCTGCCGCCCCTGCTGCCCCTGCCGCCCCTGCCGCCCCTGCCCAAGGAACAGGGAAGGGGAAGGGGAAAGGGAGAGGGAAATCGACTGCTGGCCCTGGTGTCCCTGCCTGCCCTGCTGCCCCTGCCGCCCCTGCCGCCCCTGCCGCCCCTGCCCAAGGAACAGAGAGAAGGGCGACAGGCACCACCATCATCTTGCCATCAAGGCCACGCACCACTGCTGCCCCTGCCGCCCCTGCCGCCGCCGCCCCTGCCGCCGCCCCTGCCACCACCTCTGCTGTCCCTGTCCATAAGACTCCCGCACGTGCCAAAGTGACCCGGGAAACTCTTACACCATCTAAGTATGCCGCCCTGCTGTTGATGGTGATTCGCAGGACATTGGCAGCCCGGGTTTCGACGACGAAGCCCTAGCACGGGACCAAGGGTGGGGGGATTTGGGAGTGGACAGTGGGAGTGAGTCCGACGTCGGTGACGAAAACGAGGAAGGGCATCGTCTGTCAAGTGAAGAGGAGGGTAATGATGATGAAGTGCTGTATCGCGACCATGGAAGCGATATTTCAGACGCAGAAGCAGACGCAGACGACATTCCGATCCCTGGCATGCCTTCGTTCGATTGGTCTGACGGGGTCAATTTTGTACCTGACGTGCCCCCGTTCAATCCTGGGACGTCAGGAACAACTGACGACTGGCCCTGTGATGATCAAGCGAACGAAAGCGACTTCTTCCTCGCTTTTTTCGACATGGAGGTAATGACGTACATCGTTGCCCAAACAAACGCCTACTACAGGTGGGTGTTTGGCAGATTGGACGTCCTTTCTCCAAAAGCGAGAATACGAGGCTGGGTGGATACGACTGTGGCAGAATTTCTGACGTTCTTTGCCTTGTTGTTCCTCATGCCTCTGATCAAGAAGCATGTGTTTGCAACACTACTGGAAGCACGACCCTCTCATCGCCACCCCAACTTTCAATAAGTTCATGACTCGTGACAGATTTTTGTTGCTGCTAAGATTTATGCACTTTGCAGACAACGAAAATCCTAACAGGATTGACAGGATATGGAAAGTTCGGGATGTGTTCACCATGTTGTTGGAGAGGTATAGGAAATACTTTTACCCCTTCCTCAATTTGGTGATTGATGAGTCGCTCGTGCTCTTCAAAGGACGTCTTGTTTTCAAGCAGTATATCCCCTTGAAGAGGCATAGGTTCGGAATCAAGCTCTTCGTGTTGTGCGACTGTGAAACTGGAATAGTGCTTGACATGATCGTGTATACAGGAACTGACATTGACGTAACCGAAAGCCGCTGCCAATGACCCCATGGGCATGTCAGGTGCCATCGTCAGGAAAATGTTGGCACCTTACCTGGGCAAAGGCCACATCATCTACACTGACAACTGGTATACTTCTCCTGCTCTCTGCCAGTTTCTTTATGACAACCAAACGGGGTCATGTGGGACTGTCAGAAAGACAAGAAAGTTTATGCCAAAGTTCACAGGTGATGTCATTCCTCTCACAGATGCCTCCTCCAGTGACACACCTTCAGAAGACGACCTGGCCCAGGAACACCGCGAGAGGCATGTGCGAAGAAGGCGACGAAAGGGGCAGAAATACAAGCAGCTCGAGAAGTGTGGGAAACTGATAGCCCTGAAGTGGAAGGATAAGCGAGACGTCCACCTGCTTTCCACCGTCCACACAGGTGCCCAGGTGGATTCTGGCAAAATCCACTACCGAACCAGGAAGACAATCTACAAGCCCGACATGGTAGTGGACTACACCAAAAACATGCGCCTGGTGGACAAGTCTGACTGTCAGCTGTCAGGTGTTGAGTGTCTGAGGAAGACTGTGAAGTGGTATCACAAGCTCTTCCTCCACCTAGTTGACATAACGATGCTGAACGCCTACAACTTGTGGTTGGTGAAGAAGGATATGGCCCCAAACCAGAAGCTGAAATTCCGGGAGTTCGTGTACAACGTCTCCTACCAACTCCTGGAGAAGTATGGCACCATTACTCACAGACGTACGGCATGGCGTGGGGATCACGTTCCTGACCGCATCCAGCTGGGTGTCGAAAGACACTACACAACCAACACCGAGCTGATTGGCACTCGTCACAGGCAGGTGCAGTGCACCGTCTGCAGCTCCAGTGTGAGGAAACCCCATGTAACCAAAAGAGTCACCTCAATGTGCGCCGAGTGCAAAGTTGCACTCTGCCTGGGTGACTGCTTCAGGGACTACCACACCTTCAAGAACTACTGAGTGTCGGCCCCTGCCCTGCCCTGCCCTGGACTCGCCCCATGCCCTGCCCTGGACTCGCCTCCTGCCCTGCCCTGCCCTGGACTCGCCCCCTACCTTACCTGACCTGACCTAATTGATCACGCTACCTCATAATGTAACATATATATTATATAATGTATAAGTTCCAAAGATGTCCCTGTGATATAGCTTTTACATTATATAATTGTATGTTTCATTATTTAGTTTATAAGTTTCAAAGATTTACATGTAATATGCCTTATTTTTTTAGTATATCAATATATATGTTTTTATTAGCCTAAGTAATGTGTATATAATTATTTTCTTACCTCAAATGAATTGTACAAAAATAAATATGTTTCAATAAATCATGTCAAACCTACTATGATAATAAAATAAAACAATAAAAAAAGAAAAAAAGAAAACAAGGTCATGTCATTGTATTCTTACAATATGATATATTCTATGAATATTTCATATTGTTTGAATACAATGGCATGATCTTGTAAAAAAAAAAAATTATAAAATTTGTTCTAGACAATATAAAACCTTCCCCATAACCCCCTCCTGGATTCGATCCCACTACCCTACGACACTTTGAGTTTTCCAGTCCGCGACCTTACCAACCATGCCACAGGAGCTCATACCAAATATCACTCAAAACTTCGTGTCTACAATCGAAATGACAATATACAAAAAAAAATGAATTATCCCACCAATTTACGTTGTAAATTGATGGGATTATCAATTATATCATGCCAAGGTTTATAATAGTTTGTCTCTGTCAAGAATTAGTAATTATATAACTTTATTCTGTCAAAAATTGCCCAAACACTCAGCAAAATTGCCCCTCTCAGTGTGACTCCACTCATTTTCACACGGTCAGGCGGTCACGAGGTGACCCTTGCCGCTCCTTGATTCTCCAGCTACAGCAGCTCTGTCTGGGAACAAAATTGGTATAAATACAATAATGGATAAAATACTCTTCACAAATACATTTGTATTGTATAATATTGTAAATAAAAATGAATAATAACTGTGTGGGTGTCGAAAATTGCTCAACCAGCTTTCTTATGTCTCGCCTACGTGCGTATATTGGATTATACATAGTCATGACTGTCATACAAATAATTGCAGTAGGTCTCGAATATACATTTAGATTGCATATTACTTCGAAATAAATAAGTAAACGTTTCTCTGGTGGCAATCTACCCTTTCGCAGGTGTAAGGAGACACCAGTCTATATTTAGCCCTCTATCACAACAGGCAATCTGCCTGTGTTGACTCAGCACCGTCGCTGGTGGTCTATAAATATAGTACTTTATTTACAGTCAATGGCCTACATGTTTCTGTGGTACTTCACATGTGTCTAAAATGCAATGTCTGCTTGCATAAAAATGCAATTCTGAAGCCCATTTATATGTACGACATACGCATGTCTCAGTTTCTCTCTCTCTCTCTCTCTCTCCATTCCTGACTCATGTTATTGTAGACCTGTTGATGGCAACGAACACCAGCCATCTGGTAGACATAAGGGTCAAAATACCAAACATCAATACGCCTGGGGCGCCTCCACAATTATCACTAAGCTGGTTATCTATCTAGAGATCTGCCTGACTTCCATCTCTCCACGACTCACTCACTCACTGCACCCCTGCATGCCTCCCTCCCACCCACCCACCCCAACCCCCCTTTCAGGCTTCCGTCTGCTAGAAACACATTCACAATTTGCGTAAATATCGCATCAATTGGGCTATATGCGGTATATTCCTTGTTATATGGGACGCCTACATATGTACACGTCTTTATTATAGCATGAGAGTGCTCTAAATACAAGATTGACGTGATATTTATGGCGTAACACACCCTCTCCCCCTTTCATTCCCACCACAACTCACTCACACCTTGGTTCACGCATAGAAACTCATTGATAATGTGCGTAAATATCGCATGAATTGGTTTATATGCGGTATATATTTTGATATATGGCACGTATACATACGTACAAGTCTGTATTATAGCGTGACAGTGCTCTACGTACAAGATATACGTGATATGTATGGCGTAAACCACACTCTCAGCTCATAAATTGCCGCCAAACCTCCAACACATCTTCATTCCCGCCTAAATATTCTCTTATAATTCCCTTATATATTGCAATTTTGGTGGTCACTATGAGGCAATATTCATTGTTATATGGGTGCCCTACACATGTATACATACTCTAAATAGCCTAAAAGGGCTCGAAATAGGAGATATACGTGATAATACGCGGTAACCCACCCCCTCCTCCCTCTCTTTCTATCCCCTGCGCGCGTAAATATTCGGCAGGGAAATCTCGCCGCTCGATGACAATCTAGCCGCGCGGTGCCATTCGCTCCACATTTTTCAACTACGGACCGTTCCCCTACCCCCCCCAGACATTTTTTGGGGGGTCAAATATATATGGGCCGATGCACGCAAACATTCCCTACACGATGATGTACTTTTTATCGAAATTGACAATAGGTCCCAAAATCATCATAGGTGCGCACAGTCTTACCCTGTAGAAAAACCCCTGTGCGCCGCGGAGAGGTTAACTGAAAGTAAACAAATCCGCCGGCGCAGACCTGTTCGTCGCTAAAATTCTAATATTAGTAAAAAACGAAGTCGCTCAAGCACTGCCCATAATATTTAATGTCACTCAAACATGGATATTTACCGATCGACTGGAAGACAGAGAATATAACACCAATATTTAAACTGGAAGACAGCGAATATAACACCAATATTTAAACTGGAAGACAGCGAATATAACACCAATATTTAAACTGGAAGACAGCGAATATAACACCAATATTTAAACTGGAAGACAGCGAATATAACACCAATATTTAAACTGGAAGACAGCGAATATAACACCAATATTTAAACTGGAAGACAGCGAATATAACACCAATATTTAATCTGGAAGACAGCGAATATAACACCAATATTTAAACTGGAAGACAGCGAATATAACACCAATATTTAAACTGGAAGACAGCGAATATAACACCAATATTTAAACTGGAAGACAGCGTACATAACACCAATATATAAACTGGAAGACAGCGAATATAACACCAATATTTAAACTGGAAGACAGCGAATATAACACCAATATTTAAACTGGAAAACATCGAATATAACACCAATATATAAACTGGAAGACAGCGAATATAACACCAATATTGAAACTGGAAGACAGCGAATATAACACCGATATATAAACTGGAAGACAGTGAATATAACACCAATATTTAAACTGGAAGACAGCGAATATAACACCAATATTTAAAAGGGGTGACACAAAACTACCTAATAATTACAGGCCTATTAGCTTAACTTCCGTAATTGGAAAAAATAATAGAATCAATCATTAGGGATGAACTAGTATTTTTTACCGAAAGCATCAATCTGATCACCAATAGTCAACACGGATTCAGGGAAAAGAGATCATGCCTACCGAATTTAATTGAATTTGATGATAGACTTTTCAATTTAAATTACTTCACCAAAAGTCTCGACATAGTGTACTTGAACTTTCAGAAAACCTTCGACAAGGTCCCACATTTAAAAGTCCAGGGCATACGAATACAGGGCAAAACCTATGAATGGATTAAAAACTGGCTAAGTGAAAGAAAGCAGAGAATAGTTATTAATGGTGTCAAATCATCATGGACTAGATTGACTAGTGGAGTCCCTCAGGGCTCAATGTTGGGACCGATTTTGTTCATAATATACATCAATAACATTGCCAATGGTATCAATAATATAGTTTCTAAATTCGCGGATGACACTAAGATAGGAAATGCAATAATTTCGGAAAGCGATAGAATCAGTTTACAAACAGATACAAATACAAATACAAATAAAAATAAAACTACAATCACAGAAAGGTCGGATAATTGGCAAATGCCCTATAATGTAAACAAATGCTGCATATTGCAAATAGGCTCTAAAAACAATAAATACGAATATTACTTGAACGAGGAGAAAGTTATTAGCATAGCACGGGTAAGAGACCTAGGAGTGTTTATAAATGAAAACCTAAAATCTTCAAACCAATGCACGGCAGCAGCTTACAAAGCAAACAGAGCATTAGTCTTCATCAGCAGAAATGTTCATTATCACAGCAGAGACATAGTTATGCCATTATATAAAAGTATAGTGAGACCGCATCTATAATACGCTGTGCAGTTTTGGTCTCCCTACCTTATAAAGGACATTGTAAAGCTGGAATCTGTGCAGCGAAGAGCAACTAAATTGATCCCTTCTCCAAGAAATAAACCATATAATGAGAGACTAAGAGAACTCGATCTATTTTCACTTAAGAAACGGAGGATAAGGGGACAACTGATTGAGTGTTTCAAGATTTTAAAAGTATTCAGTAACATTAACCCTGATAAACTATCTAAGATAGCCAAAGAGAGTTCTACAAGAGGAAACAAGTTAAAATTAATAGGTAAAAACGCATATTACCTGGATACAACAAAGCATATTACCTGGATACAACAAAGCATATTACCTGGATACAACAAAGCATATTACCTGGATACAACAAAGCATATTACCTGGATACAACAAAGCATTTCTTCACTCACAGTATAATTAGTGAGTAGAATAAGCACCCAAATAAAGTAATAGAGAGTGTCTCAATAGATTAATTTAAAAATAGTCTAGACTCATACCACACAGAGATAGGGATGGAGTAGGTAATAACCAATGATAGAACGATGTGGTAGTAACGAACACTGCTTCCAGTTCAAGAGAGCTAACTGAGGGAAAAACAAAAATCTATCTATCTATCTATCTATTGCCGGATGCCTTACTCCCCTTAATGAGGGTGGCCATACACAGAATGCCCCCAAGCAGACCTATTCCCTGTAAGAGGGAACAACCCGGGCCAGTTTACTGAAGGACTTACAGGATTGACCACTCAATTTAGGATCCGTCCGACTCCGAGACCCTCTGTGTATTTTGTTAGCACTATTTGTTCTACAGTGGTGATCGGCTAGTCCATCCAATAACCTGCCTTACCCATAGATAAGCAGTACGGATTTGTATCAGGTTTACTCACGTAGACAGGTTGCCGACCAAGGCTGATGAGTCCCAGCCCACCGGATATTTATAAAGTTGTCTCCCTTAGATAGGTTGCCAACCAAGGGTGGCGAGTCCCATCTACATACAGTATATATATATATATACTGTATATATACGGTGTATATATATATATATATATATATATATATATATATATATATATATATATATATATATATATAATTACAGGTGAAGGTTTGCATGAGTTTCCTTTCCATTTCTAACTTTCTATAAATTCCTTCAGGAGGTTTCCAAGATCTGCAAGGTTATTCACTTCCAACTCTTCGTGTATGGAAATTGCCGGAGGGACGGAGGGTGTGGAGAGAGCCTTCTTATTTGCTATCCTTTCCTTCCACTGTCCCTTACTCTCGGGTTAGCTATCTCTACTAGAATTAAGTCCTGACCACCTCGCTGGGATCATAAGTTCTGTGTGGTCAGTGTATATATGTTAATCTATGTAAATGTAAATCTCTCTCTTTCTCTCTTGCTTGACCAGTCCCTGTGATCGTTCTATGGTGCATTTGGTTGGATTTATCTTAGGTGAGAGAGCTTTACTAACATGTTGGTTGCCAGACCAACTAAAATACCCAGATGTGTCTACTGAAATAAGTGTAATATCCCTTGATCACTTGATTCTAGAGTCTGATCGTTTTAAGGTGGTTATTAGTACTTAGTAAGGATTCAGGCTTTAACTGTCACTCCCTTCGGAAAGTCAGTGTTTTAAGGACATGAGTGCTGCTCAGTTGGGAGCTGCGGCACGGGACTATCTGACCTCGGGGAGATCTTTAGTTTAGTTTGGCAGGCATAACGAAGTCAGAATCTAGAACAGAACAAACACCATTGACGAATAGGCGGATGCGGATGACGCAGGAAAAATTCACCATCAACCCACTTTTTATAGCATTGTATTGGTCATTAGTTTTCCTTGAAGTTACAAGCCTTTACAAAATATTTGAACTGTTAGAACAAATTTAAAACCATGTCAACTTCAAAAATCAAAGCAACCTGCGCTAAGTGCAAGAAGCTAAAATGGTGTATCAACTTCAAAGAAGGTGCATATGCCATCATCCACCATGATAGTCTGTGTCTCTTTTGTGAGATAGAAGGAAAACTCATGAATGGGGTAGCTAGGATTAACAAACAACTGAAACAAAGAGACACTGAGAACACAAACCGGAAGAACAAAGTTTCTGAAGGAAGAAAAGAAATAGAAGAGTTGAGAAAGGAAATAAATAGGCTTAGAAGTGAAACTAAAGTAAGAGTGTCAGCTATTCCTTCAAACACCAGTAGTATAAGTCATGCAGGTGGGACAATGCCAGTCAAGGAGGCAACAACTGAAGCAGAAACTACGGAAGAGGCTGCGAGTCCTGTTACAGCTAGTGCTAGTGACCCTCGCTATGCTTGGAGAAAGATAAAAAATAAAAAGAATAAAAAGGCCAGACAGGAATATGAGGTTAACACCCAAAATAGATTCTTCATTCCCTATACTACCCAACCACTCTCTATACGTTTTCTTCTTGTCTTCAACAGCTAATTTTACCTTTTCAGTCCACCATGCTGTACCCCTCACTCTACTCCCTCTTCTCCTTACTCTATACACCTCCTCACATGCTTCACATATCTCTTTCTTAAACACTTTGCTCACCTCCTCCACTTCCTCTATACCCTCCAGGTCAAGCCTACCTGGTCGTTTCTCTACTGCTCTCGTGAACTCTTCCCTGATCTCCTCCTCCTGCAACCTCTCCACCCTCTTCGCCACTCCACCTTCCTCTCGCCTCCCTCCACCTCTCATCATCCACTGTTTTTGTATCATAATTTTAGCTACTACTACATTGTAGTCAGACAGACCCCAATACCCCTATGCACCCTAGTATCCAGCACATAATTCTTCATTCGTTCATTCACACATATATAATCAATCAGTGCCTTTCATTCCTCCACTGTCCCATTCCTCCTCCTCCACACCACTTTCCATATGTACCTGTGTATCATTCTGTGTTGGAAGAAGGTGTTGGCTATCCACAGCCTCCTCCCCACACATACGTCCACAAGTGCACTACCATTCCCATTCACCTCTGACCTACATCCTTTCCCATCCTTCCACCACTCCATCAACTTTTTCATCACCCACCTTCCCATTCATATCCCCAATCAGAAATATTCTTTCGCTCTTGCCAAACTTATCCAGTCACACCTCAACATTCACCCAGAACTGCTCTTTCTCTCTTACAGTTTTATCCTCTGTCGGAGCATACACACACACACAACCACCCACGTTTGTAATCCTACTTTCATTCTCACCCACACAATCCTTGCACCCACAGACCCATAATCCCTTCCATTTGTTACTTACAAACAAACACGCACATTCTTTCGCTTCCTTGCTCACTCCAGCACACACACAATTATCATGCTAAAGTAAATTATGTTACAACTATTAAGAACAGTAATTAGAGGAATGGGAGAGTTAATGACTGATCAAAGATCATCAAGGTCAATAATGCTAGGGGAAAATTCAAGTGTGTGCATATATCAGTGGCTTTATCTAATATATACTATACCCTGTTCCACCTAAATAGCCCAAATTTATTTTCCATGGCTCATAAAAGACTAAAGAAATCGAGCAAATATCTCTACCCTTGATATAGAACATCCAGGGAATAGGTGTGGAATTTTGCAGCCCATTTGCTGTACATCTTTTTTGAGTTACAGAGGTTAGGGTTCTCGAATTTTGTCCTCCCTATTTGGAACAGGGTATAGTTTCTCTGAAATTGGGTTAGACATAGCCTAGAACGTTAGAGAATGATGAATCAAAGCTCTTCTCTGTGTTTTCTCCCACACCCAACCTAATCCCGTGAGGATTATGACACATTTTGTATTTATTCAGATTAGGAAGGGTATATGGAAATGAAGGGGTTAATAGAGGTAGGCTTTACCATATTGATGCTAACACATCCTTCCTCAGCTATATATAATCGTCTAATGATAGCCAGGATATACAATTAATATGCGTCATAAGGCAATGCAAATATGTCTCAAGTTATTTACCTCAAATATCTTCTTCTTCTTCTTCTTCTAATGGAATCGGCCGAATATTCCTCCTCCAGCCACTCCTTTGTATCGGCTTCCTCCCTTTTAGGGAAAGCTAGGAAGAAAGAAAAAAAACAGGAGGAAATATCTCAAATAGCAAAACAGAGTAATATAATAAAGACATAGGATACATTTGAAAGAAATAGCTTAACAGGAAACTCCTCTCATCTCTTACACTCCTCTCTCTCTCACATCCTCACTCCTCATATATTCTTCAGATACTCTTTAATGCACTCCATCCTCTCTCCTATGTCCCCTTCCTTCACTCCCTCCAGCCCTGGATCAACGAAATGTCCAGCTGTTGCAATATGCCACTACAGAATGTTGGTACAAAGGATGGCCGAGTGCAAACAGACTATACAATCCCAGCTATGTGGTAAGGACTTGATTCTCTCTCTCTCTCATTGTCTCCCATTGTCTCATTGACCTTTGTGGGTAACGGTTCATACCTGACCAGCCCTGGTCAACTCCCCGACCCCTACTGCTGCTACCTACTCACTACAGTACCATGGCTAAGTCAAACCTTTAACATTCTATATTCGCCTCTAGTTCATTCTACTTACAGTTCTCAAATGCAATTTCCCTCATAATGGCACCTAAGAGATTCAAACCACTCTGTTGTGGCCAAAGTTTCTATGCGGAATGGATAAATCATCGATAACAGGCGAAAAATTCCAGTTTCTAGAGCTCACCCTAAAAGCATATAAAAATGAAGTAAATGATCTAAAGCTAGAAAATTGCTTTCTGAAAGAACAAATATATATTATATCCCTGGGAATAACCCCCTCCCAGACCCACAACCACCTTTCCAAGTAGTCAAAATTAAAAAAACTAAGAACAAAATCCCCCTGGCCAATAACAACAACAAAATCCCCCTGGCCAACATATTCGATGTGCTCGACAGCAATGTAGAAACAACAACAGTAAATAAGAGTACCCACTCCAAAAAAAGGATCAACCTTACCCCCATAAGCAAAATACGAAACCAAGACCTGCAGTGGTAAGCAGGAACAAAACCAAATCTCAAATCATCAGTGACTCCTTCTTGAGAGGGCAAGGTGCCTTGTGGGCGACTCTGGCGCTGGGAAAGAGATCAGTCAAAGTTATACCAGGTGCCAAATTAGACCACATAACTAATGACATCAAACAATCCCCCATCCATCATGACACCTGCCTAATTGTGAATGTAGGTAGTAATGACATTTACGACACGGGGAAAACCAGTGCAAATGCAATTGTATCCAAATTCAAACATATAATCATATAAATTAAAAGGAAGTCAAACAAATGCATAATAACTGGAATCCCACCTCTTAGGAAATCAAATAAATGCACAAATAACAGGGCCAAGGAGATAAACCGTTCAGTACAGGAACTGTGTGAGCTAAACCAAGTAAACTTCATTACATACTTTCACAATTTTGAAGGGAATGACAAGCTGTTCAAAGCTGACGGAATTCACCTCTCCCACTACGACACCACGTGGTATACTAGTAAGCTTACCAGCGAAATATACAAATTCCACGAAAAAAACTATCTCCGTTGTAAAGGCAGCTGCTCCTACCCCTAATCCTTATTCCATCCAATCAACCCTTCCTCTCCTCCCTCCCACCTACACAAACCCTAACCCCCGCCTCTCCCCCCTTCTCCCCCTCCATCCCACCTCCCTAACCTCTCAGCTGAACCTATCATTCCACCCTCGCCCATTCATGCATCACCGCTCTCCCTCCCCCCTCCCTTGCCCACCTCTCCCTTCTACCCTTTCCCTCCTACCTCTCCCATACCGTACCCTCGCACTCCCACTGCCCAGGTAAACGTTCAGATGTCCACAGAAAGGTCACCCCATCAGCCCCATATCAATGAAACCAGGTCAACTCAGTGAACCAGGTCAACAGAGCCAGGTGAACATAACCCAAGGCAATTCTGCAACCCCGATATTCTCGCATCGTCACAAACTGAGATCAAATTCGTTCAAAAAACTTATAAGCTCTCTACAACCACCAAAAGTCTCTTTGCTGACAGAATTAACTATGAATATAGAGACTACGAATATAAAAACTGCTAAGTCGTACGAAAAGATATATATTCTGTACTTTAATGTGAGAAGTCTACGTAATAAAATAGATTAACTTAAACTTATGCTACTAAATGAAGAAAAGGAAATTCATATAATTGCAATTACTGAAACATTTCTAGATATAAATAACATTGATTTCTTACACGAATACCAAAATGACTCGTATAAATCGTACCACAAAGACAAATCATCCAAGAGAGGTGGTGGTGTTATGCAGTACATCAACAAAATCATAAGATCATTAGAAGTCACAATTCCCTCTAATAACTCCGAACTTTTATGTGTCAAAATAAATAATTAGGGTATATAAATAAATTTTGTAGTGTTTTATCGGCGCCCAACGATAACAAACGAAGAGGATATATCGCTCAACAATACATTAAATATAACTTTTTCAACAAACCAAACTCTTATCATAGGCGACTTTAACCTGATTTATATTACATGGCATGATATTAACCTCTCAGCTGCACAGCCCCTGTAGTATACACCATACCCCTGTGCGTAGGTATTTAGACTCATTCCTCACTAAAATCGTTAATTTACCATAAATATAATTAATACTTATCCATATGCGCCTATTTTACGTTTAATATGAAGATAGTAACATGTTACAGCAATAAAACAAGTGCGAATATCATTTGTATGGTCAAAATCGAGAATTGTTAGCGAGTGGTTCATTCAACAATTGTGAGCCAGCCGGCCTCACACCCTCCTCTCTAGAAGCCTGGAGAGTGACTGAGGCCTGTATATCTCTCTCTCTTTCCCACGCATAGACACACACATGACCACAGCCTAGGATCGGTTTGGAGATGTTTACACAAAAATATACCAACGAATAAGGGAATAAGAGGGATAATAGGTGATAATTGAAGGGTGGGGGGGGGGGGGGGATGTGGAGGAGTGATATGAGGTATGGAGGAAAAAAGAAAAAATAATGTTTCAATGGCCTTTTAAAAGTGCTTTTTTAGGCCTAGGATCTTAAGAGTCTCCCCGCAGTCGCCCAGTAAAACCTCTTAAGAGTCTCTCTGCAGCTGCCGGGTTAATGGAAGAGGCACTGCATCTGATAGAATGATCAAATTCACTAACGATAATTTCCTACAGCAATTAGTTCAGACACCCACTAGGGGAGACAATATACTAGATCTGGTCATCACAATTCACGAAAACCTAATATCAAACCTTGAAGTTGGTAAAATATTTACCGGTTGTGATCATAATATAATCAGGTTACAATTGAACATGGCACACACCAGCATTATTAGCGAGACACTTCTACCCAACTATAAAAAGGTAGATATTAGCGTCTTTAAAATTAACTTAAAGACATTCATATGCAAATTAAAGGTCTTAACAGCACTAACGAAATGTGGATTAAATTAAAATAAATATTCATGAGTGCCCAGAATAAACATGTACTCTTGCGTAAACGTCTCAACAAAAATGTTAACAAACTCCTATGGTATAATAATGATATCAGTAGAGCAATTATATAAAGAAATGTTAACAAACTCCTATGGTATAATAATGATATCAGTAGAGCAATTAGAGAAAGAAAGCGTTTACACAAGCTAGAGAGGTTGCAGATAATAATACCATAAACGACCAGTACTCAGCTGCCAGATTTTTTTTGTTAAATCGCTTATAAAATTGGCAAAGAGAAATTACAAAATCAACATAGCTAAGGATAAGTTAAAATAATCCCCAAAAATTATGTGGGTATATAAACAGTAACAAACAGTTTAATAGCGGTTTTAGGCCGATACTTAATAAACAAGGTGACCTTGAATCTGATAGCAGAGATATAGCATCTACTCTTAACGAACATTTCAGCACTTTTTTTAATACTGCTAGTAACCTGGGCGTGTCACAAGGTAACAATCAAACAAGTACAGTTGTGCTTGGAGACTTCAACATTAGTAAATCAGATGTCGTGAGAAAGATTGATTAACTGAAAGTAAACAAATCCGCCGGCGCAGACCTGTTCGTCGCTAAAATTCTAATATTAGTAAAAAACGAAGTCGCTCAAGCACTGCCCATAATATTTAATGTCACTCAAACATGGATATATACCGATCGACTGGAAGACAGAGAATATAACACCAATATTTAAACTGGAAGACAGCGAATATAACACCAATATTTAAACTGGAAGACAGCGAATATAACACCAATATTTAAACTGGAAGACAACGAATATAACACCAATATTTAAACTGGAAGACAGCGAATATAAACACCAATATTTAAACTGGAAGACAGCGAATATAACACCAAATATTTAAACTGGAAGACAGCGAATATAACACACAATATTTAAACTGGAAGACAGCGAATATAACACCAATATTTAAACTGGAAGACAGCGAATAGAACACCAATATTTAAACTAGAAGACAGCGAATATAACACCAATATTTAAAACTGGAAGACAGCGAATATAACACCAATATTTAAACTGGGAAGACAGCGAATATAACACCAATATATAACCTGGAAGACAGCGAATATAACGCCAATATTTAAACTGGAAAGACAGCGAATATAACACCAATATTGAAACTGGAAGACAGCGAATATCACACCGATATTATAAACTGGAAGACAGCGAATATAACACCAATATTGAAGCTGGAAGACAGCGAATATAACACCAATATTTAAAATGGGTGACACAAAACTACCTAATAATTACAGGCCTATTAGCTTAACTTCCGTAATTGGAAAAATAATGGAATCAATCATTAGGGATGAAATAGTATATTCACCGAAAGCAACATTCTTATCACCAATTGTCAACACGGATTCAGGGCAAATAGATCATGCCTAACGAATTTAATATAATTTTAAGATAGACTTTTCAATTTAAATTACTTCACCAAAAGTCTCGACATAGTGTAATTGGACTTTCAGAAAGCCTTCGACAAGGTCCCACATTTAAAAGTCCAGGGCATACGAATACAGGGCAAAACCTATGAATGGATTAAAAACAGGCTAAGTGAAAGAAAGCAGAGAATAGTTATCAATGGTGTCAAATCATCATGGACTAGATTGACTAGTGGAGTCCCTCAGGGCTCAATGTTGGGACCGATTTGTTCATAATATACATCAATAACATTGCCAATGGTATCATTAATATAGTTCTAAATTCGCGGATGACACTAAGATAGGAAATGCAATAATTCGGAAAGCGATAGAATCAGTTACAAACAGATACAAATACAAATACAAATAAAAATAAAAATACAATCACAGAAAGGTCGGAGGAATTGGCAAATGCCCTTTAATGTAAACAAATGCTGGATATTGCAAAACAGGCTCTAAAAAACAATAAATACGCATATTACTTGAACGAGGAGAAAGTTATTAGCATAACACGGGTAAGAGACCTAGGATGTGTTTATAAATGAAAACCTAAAATCTTCAAACCAAGCACGGCAGCAGCTTACAAAGCAAACAGAGCATTAGTCTTCATCAGCAGAAATCTTCATTATCACAGCAAAGATATAATTATACCATTATTATAAAAGCATACTGAGACCGCACCTGGATTATGCTGTACAGTTCTGGTTTCCCTACCTCGTAAAAGACACAGAAAAACTGGAATCTGTGCAGCGAAGAGCAACTAAATTGATCCCTTCTCCAAGAAATAAACCATATAATGAGAGACTAGAGAACTCGATATCTTTTCACTTAAGAAACGGAGAATAAAAGGACAACCGATTGAGTGTTTCAAGATTTTAAAAGTACTCAGTAACATTCCCCCTGATAAACTATCTAAGATAGCCAAAGAGAGGTCTACAAGAGGAACCATGTTAAATTTAATAGGTAAACAAGCATATTACCTGGCTACATCAAAGCATATTACCTGGATACACAAAGCATATTACCTGGATACAACGAAGCATATTACCTGGACAACAAAGCATATTACCTGGATACAACAACGCATATAACTGGATACAACAAAGCATATTACCTGGATACAACAAAGCATATTACCTGGATACAACAAAGCATATTACCTGGATACAACAAAGCATATTACCTGGATACAACAAAGCATTTCTTCACTCACAGTATAATTAGTGAGTAGAATAAGCTCCCAAATAAAGTAATAGAGAGTGTCTCAATAGATTAATTTAAAAATAGTCTAGACTCATACCACACAGAAATAGGGATGGAGTAGGTAATAACCAATGATAGAACGATGTGGTAGTAACGAACACTGCTTCCAGTTCAAGAGAGCTAACTGAGGGAAAAACAAAAATCTATCTATCTATCTATCTATTGCCGGATGCCTTACTCCCTTAATGAGGGTGGCCATACACAGAATGCCCCCAAGCGAACCTATTCCCTGTAAGAGGGATCACGCCGCGCCAGTCTCCTGAAGGACTTACAGGATTGACCACTCAATTTAGGATCCGTCCGACTCCGAGACCCTCTGTGTATTTTGTTAGCACTATTTGTTCTACAGTGGTGATCGGCTAGTCCATCCAATAACCTGCCTTACCCATAGATAAGCAGTACGGATTTGTATCAGGTTTACTCACGTAGACAGGTTGCCGACCAAGGCTGACGAGTCCCATCCACCCGGATTTTTATAAGGTTGTCTCCCCTAGATAGGTTGCCAACCAAGGCTAACGAGTCCCATCTACATACAGTATAAATATATATAGATACTGTATATATACGGTGTATATATATATATATATATATATATCTATATATATATATATATATATAATTATAGGTGAAGGTTTGCATAAAATGTTCTTTCCATTTTTAATTATTTCAAAAAATCCTTCAGGCGGTTTCCAAGATCTGCAAGGCTATTCAATTCCAATGTCTCATGTACAGTAATTGCCGGAGGGACGGAGAGTGAGGAGAGAGCCTTCGTATTGCTATCCTTTCCTTCCACTGTCCCTTACTCTCGGGTTAGCTATCTCTACTAGAATTAAGTCCTGACCACCTCGCTGGGATCATAAGTTCTGTGTGGTCAGTGTATATATGTTAATCTATCTAAATGTAAATCTCTCTCTTTCTCTCTTGCTTGACCAGTCCCTGTGATCGTTCTATGGTGCATTTGGTTGGATTTCTCTTAGGTGAGAGAGCTTTACTAACATGTTGGTTGCCAGACCAACTAAAATATCCAGATGTGTCTACTGAAATAAGTGTAATATCCCTTGATCACTTGATTCTAGAGTCTGATCGTTTTAAGGTGGTTATTAGTACTTAGTAAGGATTCAGGCTTTAACTGTCACTCCCTTCGGAAAGTCAGTGTTTTAAGGACACGAGTGCTGCTCAGTTGGGAGCTGCGGCACAGGACTGTCTAACCTCGGGGAGATCTTTAGTTTAGTGTGACAGGTATAACGAAGTCAGAGCCTAGTGCATAACGAACACCATTGACGTATAGGCGGATGCGGACAGCGCGGGTAGAATTCACCACCAACCCCATTTCTTTATAGTATTTTATTGGTCATTAGTTTTCCTTGAAGTTACAAGCCTTTACACAATATTTGAACTGTTAGAACAAATTTAAAACCATGTCAACTTCTGGTGCTTCAAAACTCAAAGAAACTTGCGCTAAGTGCAAGAAGCTAAAATGGTGTATCAACTTCAAAGAAGGTGACATATGCCATCATCCACCATGATAGTCTGTGTCTCTTTTGTGAGATAGAAGGACACACCTCGAATGAATGGGGTAGCTAGAGAATTAACAAACAACTAAGACTCATAAGAAGAGACACGTGAGATACACAAACCTGAAGAACAAAGTTTTTTTTTTATAATTGGAAGGAAGAAAAGAAATAGTAAGAGTTGAGATAAGCGATCCACAAGTAAATAGGCTTAGAAGGAGTATGGAAAACTAAAAGTTAAGATGTGTCAGCTATTCCTTCAAAACACCAGTAGTATAAGTCACTGCAATGGTGGGACAATGCCAGTCAAGGACAGGCAACAACCCTGAAGCAGTAAAACTATGGATAGAGGCTGCGAGTCCTGTCCAGCTAGTTGCTATGTGACCCATCGCATATGCGTGGAGAAAGGTAAAAAATAAAAAGAAGAACAAAGGCAAGAACGGAATATGAGGTTAACACCCAAAATAGATTCAGCACTGTAAGGGATTAATGCCAAAAGTCAGTATGACATCTCTATAAAGTCCTCACATAAAAGATGGGAAAACTAAGGATAGGTACAAAATGCAGATACGTGGGCAGGCGAACTATGGTTATGCATTCATTCAGACAACAAAGGATACAAAACTTTAACATGGCCAAGAAGGTTTGGTCTTGTTAGTGACAAAAGAGGGGGGGGGGGGGAAAAACCAGCAAGATTTTTGATTGGAGATTGACCAGGTCAAAGGATAAGAGTCTCACTTTTGTTAAGTTTCCGCACTAATAGGTGCGAAAAACGGTCAAGAGCCATCTCAGGTGCAAGATCACAAAGGAAGTAGAAAACGTCTGGTTCAAGACATAAGGGGATGGCCATAATAGCCCAGGTCAGTGGTAATGACCGTATCCTCCAAAGGGATCACAATATACAAGTCGGTGCCACAAAGTCAATAATAGTCGGAGAGGTCATGACTCTGGGCTAATGAGCTACAAAACTAAAAACAGAAGAGGCGCATGTGATACTTGATATCTTACCAGGATGTATGGAGAGGGATTAGTGCCTTTACCAGCAGATACTAATCGTAAGCAACATAGGCTTAACATGGTAGGGTTGAGCGACGTCTGCTACCTGTGTACGCCAGAAAGGGGTGATAGTTTGTGGACCCATTGATCGAGTTCACTAAATGGGGAAAGCGCAACCATCTACTTCCGTGAATGGTGTGCACTTAATGCAATAGTGGTAAATAAATCAAACTAAGGTGAGTTCCTAAACCAATCTTAACCATAATTACAGTTTGCTGAGGGACAGCACACAATGCTAGAAACGCACCCCCTAGCAGAAAATATGCAAAAACCGTTACCAGAACCTGATCTCACGCAAACTTCCAATAAAAAGTGGTTCACACAATAAGAAGGAGGTAGTCCCTCTGAGAGGCAAGAATAGAACCTCTCAACCAAACTGACAGAGTCTCCCTAGTAGATTGCGGTGAGACCCCGCAAAACTCTCTCTCGGACGTACACACTCGAGTTGCCAATTCTTGAAAAAAATCCCCCCCACGTTTTTTTTTAGATAAGGGGGGGGGATGTTTTTAAAAAGGGGGGGGTTGGTTGGTTTGTTTTTTTTTTCTGCTACCTATCCAGGTGAGGATTCACTCATGAGATTGCAAACACTTCTGATAGTGGTCAAGAGAAATAATGTAGCAACGAAAATGTACTACCTCCAGAGACCCCTGTCGGTTCTGGAAATGGGGTAAGCTTAGGGGGTTCAAGAAAACCTGAAATCCCCTTAAGGTAGTATTTTTAAATGCCAGGGTCAAATGTAGAGATTATATTCAGTCACCTGAACTTCGAACTTCGGGCATTGTTGGTCTACACAACTGACTACAATGTTTTGTAGCTATCACTGAATCCGGGATTCACAACTACGGTGGATACCCAGAGATATGTTGGGGAATTTTTAAATACCTAGGATATAGAATGTTCAACCACAAGACCGGAACCATGTCAGGTAAAGGGGTGGCGGATGTTCTTTTGTATTTCCAGAGATGTCTAAACCCAATTGACTGCAAGATATAGTGTCAGAACATGAACTGCTTCTGGGAGTAGACCTCTAATTTAGGTAATTCATATAGGAGCTGATTCTCGGTGTACAGGACGCCACATCAAAAATGTTGAAGAAGGCATGAACTTCTGTTACACAAGACTGAGTGCTGTTATCGAGGGTTAAAACCCAGATGGGCATCTTACGGTAACTTTAAGTGCTAGCCAAAAGTTGCAGATGCTGAAGGTAGGCATCTGTTCGGACTTGTGATCAAATGATTCACCTTTTTGACCCAGTGGGTTGGAATGAAGCCACATAGAGGGGAAACAATATTGGTCCCCTTAAAACTTCGAGAGGAGAAATGACAGAAAATGATTTAGATAATGTGCAAGAGTTAAAATTAAATAGTCAATTTCTTTACTGTTTTTCACTAATGAAAATTTGGCACAGTTTCCAGAAGTCCGTATAAGGGTTCTTATAAGACAGGATAGTATAGAAAATAGGGTTAAGTACGGATTACTATAAGTAGAAAATGATGTGCGTAAGGAAATTTGACAGCACTGAAAACGCCTCATAAATCGCCTCGCTGAATTCCCACCTGGGTCTGATGAAAGTAGATGCTAGAGTATTAAAAAGACATGTAAAGGGATGAGGTTAAGTTACCCATTAACATTTTTATTTAAACCAAACGTCATTGGAGAACAGATATAGTTCCCAGCAAGCTTGGAAGCTTGCAAATGTATAGTTCCGATCTTCAAATAAAGCGTATGACAAATCTAATTAGCATCCAATTACCGTCCATTAGTCTTACATCAATCATAAGGAAAGCTACTAGAGTCAATTATTGCTTAGTTGACAAAATTCAGAAAAACCCACTTCAGATACATTTAATTTAAGTAACTTCTTCTCAGCATGGATTCCCTCAGCGGACGTTCTTGCCTAGCTCTTACTAATTTGCTATAGTTTTTCTCAGAGGTATATGAAGCAGGTAAGATAATGTGACGCACCCCAGTTGTGGGCAACGCAACCTGATTGGAATCCGTGGTACTCCACTGTACCGCCCGTGAGTATGGCTACCGTCAGCCGCCTATTGTATATGTGAGTTGTGACAACGATATAACTACTGTTTCATTTATGTATCTCTGCACAAGGGTCTCGATCATGTGCTAACAAGTGGTGGGTCTTTGTTTTAAGCCATGTTCGAGACCTTGCCATTTAAATATGTAGTATCAATAGAGAAGTTGATAGATAGGATAATGGGAATTCAGAGAGAGATGAGTGAGTTGGGATCAGAGCAACGCGTGGTAGCAAAACACGCCGCCGCCTGGCCGGAGGGTAAGTGGTTGACAGACTGTACTGGACTGGTGGCAGCCTTGCCCTTATAGATAGGTGCGATAGGGGTTGGTAGTCTCAATTGGTTGCCTGCCTGGGAGCTGGGCCCATGTTGTCGCTACAGCACCACTGCTGGCGATTGGCTTGTAGGTGTTTACTGGACTAGGTTGCCATACAACCTGTGAGATTATAACCATCCTCTGCTCTCTCTCCCCACTTCTCACCGGTTGCACTCTTTCTCTCCTGATCGACATTCACTCTCACTTTCATTCTTCTCTCTATTTCAAATGCCAGTAACCTTCCCTTGAGTGTCCTAAAGCGGAGTTTTCAGCCCTCACCTCTCGTATTCCTCTTAGGACAAGCATATATTTACATGTATTCGATTAAGGGGTTAATGTGAACCAGCGATCTTCTGATGGAGGATAGTTGGTGAACGTTACTACATGGTAACTCGAGTTATATTGCCCTGCTCCTTCATCCCATTTGTGACTAGACTGGTGACAGGTGTAAGAGGCCCGCACCCATGCCCAGGAGGTTGTCTGTAGGGAGGGACGAGGACTGCATAGCCTTGATTTGCAGTACCGAGCCAGGAGCGAGTGTAGCACCCGAGACTACAGCTCGCTCGTAAGTGCCGGTATAGTAGCGAGTAACGTAAGTTATCTGTCCTTGTGTTCTCTACAGTCTTCTCCTGGGTTCTCCGCTTACCCCGGTGCTGAGGGACTGGTTGTTTCTAGTGACTTGGCCTGCTACGTAGAAAACATGGGGATGACTGAGGTGGGATCATATCTTGATTTTACTATGCATTGCAGCATCCTCTTTAACTAATAAGCTATCTTATAACACTTACACTACACCTTACTCACACACAAGACAACACTATTACTCCCTTTCATGTATCAATTAACTGCACTGTCGTGTCTGCTGCTGTGTCCAGAAGTTCTGTTGCGTTTAGGGCGCATACGGACTCGGAGGGGAGACAGAGTGAGAGAAGCGACGTAGGCCTATGCGGTAGTAGGCTACCGGAGGTAGTACTGTTGCCTGCAACCTTTTATTTATTCCAAGTATAGATTCATTAGATAAGAAGTGACTACTGTTTATGTTGCCCCCATGTGTATTATGAGGTATCTACTGGATCATGAACATCTTGTATGCTACATGCTAGTGCATTGTTAGTAGGGGACAGTTAGGGTAGTGCACGCGCTTTCAAGTAGGCGTGTACATTTGTCATTTCGCATTCTCACTGTCATACCTTTAGCCGGCTTCTATTCTACATTATTAGAGGCGTAATATTAAACAGTATTTTCTTGGAGTATGGCATTTCTTTCGTAATAACGTAACCTATAAATGTTCTGAGGGAGTTTAGCCTCATATAGCCTACCCGGTTGTACACTTTCGCCGCGTTAAGGTACCCCGGACCGTAGACGATAGCTCTGTAGGGAGTTGGTGCTTTTGTTGTCTGGAGCATATAGTATTTGGGACTGGCATCGAGCTGTGTCTTTGTCACTTAAGCCATTTCTGTCCTACGATCAAGAAATCCGAATATGTATTGCCGATCCAGCCACGTAACAAAAATGGCGACCTGGCACGAAGATTTCAGTAGAATCCTATCACATGTTTTTTTGGCGAACTATTCTATGCTACCTAGGAGAGCTGGCTGTCGAATTTGCTTGCATATTGGAGGAATTTTTATTGTGTCATTATTGTATTGGTGGACTTGCAGGATTGTGTTCTGTTGAGGTGTCTAGAGTAGAGTCATTCAAGCATCTTTAACATTGTGTGAGTCGAGACTGCAAGTAGTTTAAGCACTTTTTTTTGTTTATGAACAGCAAGGGCATAACCAGCACTATGTCTAAGGCCTAATCCTTCCGGGGGAGGATAACACGGTACAGCCTAGTGACCAGCAAGTACAGCAGATATTTAGGGAGGGGAGTGTTAACAGTGGAGAGAGGGATGGCCTGGGCATTTTTGCAGACACCTTTGACCAGAACAGCGCCTGCAGGATATTGATTGTTACGGTCTTCGCTTGTTAGCCACGGTTTTGGTGCGGGACTGTCCTGACAGTTGGCCCAAGAAGAATTTGGTGGCATGTTTGTGGGGTGATGGCTGATGGGGCGGGGGGTGGAGGTGGGGTCTTGGGGGGTTCTCCTTCCAGCCTCCATTCCACTAACCCCTGAGCTTGGCCCGCAGACAGCGACGGCTTCGCACGATGCAGCAGGAGGGTTCTCAATGGCAAGCTGTGATTACCCGTAAAACCACGTCTCGGTGTGTATTCCCCGCTTTTTGTGCTCTCCCCCCCCAGGCCTGGTCTCCTGAGATGTTATTTCAGCTAGAACTAGCTAAGTTAAGTTGCGAGAGAGTCAAGGCTAGTATAGAACGGATTAAGCTGCCGGAGGCTCAGATACAAACGGCTAGTATAGAACATAGCTGCATAGGCTAGTATAGAACGCATAGAGGTTCGTAGAATCCAAGCCAATCAGGATGAAACCAGGTACCAGGCTGACTGGATGTCGAGAAGTCTCGAGTAGAGACCACGGGGGCGTCATCTCGGTGGTGGGGCCACCGGGTTATCAGACTTCACTTTCGCATTTAATTAAGTTAGTACCAGCATTTGATGAGACTAAGCAGTGCCATGAGAAGTTTTTTGCTCGTTTCGTGCAAAGGAAGTGTCGGTGGAGTATGACTGGCCGGAGGTGAAATGGAAAGAATTCAAAACGGGCAGCACTTAGTTTCATCACGTCTAGTGGGTAAGGGCGGTTGACTAGCCTCCGATGCAACTGTCACTGGACGAGAGTGTCGTGTATGGACTGGTGAAGGAGGCTGTGCTCCGGGGCTACGAACTGCACCCCGAAGACTTATAGATTGAAGTTCCGTGCAGTGAATAATAAGCGGGCGACGTCAGTGGTTATGGAGCACGCACGGGACTTAACAGATGCAGGTAATAACTGGTTTCGGTCCGAGCACGCAGAAGATCGGATCTGCGGAAATTAAGCAACTTTTCTCCTGGAACAGTTTTACAAAGGTACTGGAAGACCGATCTAACGCGGAACATTAAGGAAAAATGTCCCAAGACAGTTAGAGGAGGCTGCCAAGATGGCAGACCTCAGCAGATTATCATTGATCGGTGGTTGCGGTGCCGCTCAGAGGGCTTGAGTCCGGGCAGAAGGGGCTGCTATACCCCACCCACCAGAGTTTTCGATACTAACAAATCCTGGACACACATAACCACACTAAAAGCATTGCACCTAATAACACCTACAAACACTAAGCCTCTCCCGTTTGACTAAAGGTCAGGCCACTTCTTCAGCCCGCACAAGGGAAGAAGCCCATTGGGGATGTGAAATGTTACAAATGTCAGAAGATAGGCCATTATTCACGTGAGTGCCCTAGTAACACTCCCGCTAAGCCGGTGTCATTGGTTCACAGTATCGGTGTGTCTATGAAGGATGCCAGCAACTGCAGGGGTAGGTTGTCAGCAGCTGAGGCACAGGCGTTAAAGAAGGGTACGGGCAGCTCGACACCTGTCCGGGACACTTTCTGTAGCCAGCGGGGACACGGGTTTGTGAGCTGGAGGTGTGAACTAGGAAGGGTTGAATTGTTGAGGGGGATACGGGGGCTTCGCAAACTTTGTTGAGGGAAACTTCACAGGGAAACAGATAAATGCGGAAGAGTTGTTGTGGTGCAGGGTATAAATGCTACGAGGTCATAACCACGTGTAGCAGGTTGGAGGTTGAGAGTGGGAGAGGTGTTGAAGGGAGCTGGATGTAGGATATCGTTGAGGTTTTGCAAGTTGAGGGCGTCGACCTTCTTCTCGGCAACGAATTTTAGGTGAAACTAGGGGAATAAAATTAGTAGTTGAAGAGAGGGAGGAAGAAGTGGATGGTGAGAATCGGGAATGGGTTGGGAGGTGCAAACAGGATGATATGGATGTGTGGTAACCCGATCTAGCTCTGGGGATAGCAAAGCCTAGCAAATAAACCTCGGGGACAGTGGAGGAAGGATCAGGAGGAAGGTTGATAAGGGCAGGAAAAGGGACATTGATTCTGCTGGAATCTTCTCGGTGATTCGGTACTTGGACGATAATAAAAAAGGGAGTTGAATCTGGCCCAGAGATGGTGTGTAACAAGGCAGAGTTATGGGTAAAGACTTCGCGTGAGGCAAGTGCTGTAGGGGGAGCCACTAAGGCAGTAGAGCCTACTAGCCGGGGTAATGTCTTATTACAAAACCATCTTGATGCATTGACGCCCGGGGACATTAGTGAGCAGCAGCTGCAAGACGCTAGCCTAGCTCGTTATAGCAATGGTGCCATAGAGTTGGAGGAAGATGGGGATGCGAGCCGGGAGAGACTTATAGGTTGCATGGCAGTGGCAGGTAATAACTTGGTTAATGCACAGGCGGTCATGAAGCACCAGTATGACGCCAAGGTGAAGCTTCGGGAGTTTTCGGTGGGTCAGGAGGTAATGTTGCATTTACCTTTGCCTGGACACCCCCTTTCTGCCAAGTTCATTGGGCCGTATGTGGTGGCTAAGAAACTGTCCGACCTTGATTATCTCGTTGCAACACCTGACCGTAGGAAAAAACATCAGTTATGTCATGTTAACCTCATGAAAGAGTATGTGAGACGCCCCTCAGAGCCTCTCACTGTCCCTGTGCTGGCCTGCAGCGGCCAGGGTGGAGAAGGAGGTGGGGACAGTCATGCTGCTGAGGAGGATAGCTGGGACTGTGTCATTTCCGCGGAACAGTGGGCGGGGAATACTGAACAAGAGGCTAGGCAAGCTGTAAGTCACCTGCCTGAGCACCAGGGTGCTGCTGTCCTAGGCCTGTTCAGGTCATACCCCTCTGTTTTCGCCGAACACCCAGGTCTCACTACTCAGGTAACACACGACGTGGACGTCGGTGATAATGTGCCCTTCAAGTCAGTGCCCTACCGTGTGCCCCCGGTAAAGTTGCCAGCTTTACGGGAGGAGTTAAAGTACATGGTTGAGAGAGGGATGATCACTGAAGGTTATGTGAAGTGGACATCACCCGTCACGTTGCAGCCAAAACCTGACGGCAAGGTGCGGTTCTGCATAGATTTTCGTAGGCTAAATGGCTTGACCACTACCAACCCTTACCCTTTGCCTCGAGTTGACGACAGCGTGGACAAGATAGGGAATGCAAAGTACCTTACTAAAATTGATCTTGTAAAAGGCTACTGGCAAGTACCCCTGTCGGACCGAGCTAAGCAAGTTTGTGGTTTTGTGGTAGATGGCAAGACCTACCAATGTAACGTAATGCCTTATGGGCTTAAGAACGCACCTGCCACGTTTCAGAACCTGATGAACGATATTTGTGACGAAATCCCTAACTGCACGGTCTACCTTGATGACGTGATAGTATATGATGACGATTTTGAAAATCACCTAAGGCACTTAGAGACCCTGTTTAGGAAGTTGCACGATGCTGGGCTGGTGGTGAACCTGAGGAAGTGCGAGTTTGTAAAGGCTACTGTGCAGTATCTTGGCTTTGTGGTCGGGTTAGGCCGGGTGTGCCCCCCCCTGAGCAAGATACAGGCTATCAATATGTTTCCCAGGCCCACCACTAAGCGCCAGGTCATGCGGTTCCTAGGTATGATAGGCTATTATAGGCGCTTCATCCGGGGATACTCTACTGTCTTAGCACCGTTAACTGATCTACTGTCGAAGTCAGTGAAGTTCTGTTGGGCTGCGGAGTGTCAGAGGGCTTTCGACCTAGTCAAGCACCTTCTGTGTACACATCCGATTTTGAGGGCCCCAGACTTCTCCAGGAGTTTTCAGCTGGCAACTGATGCCAGCGGTGTGGGTGCCGGGGCAGTGTTACTGCAGACTGATTCCGAGGGCTTGGAACACCCAGTGAGCTTCTTTTCTCGCAAGTTTAATTCGGCACAAAGGAATTACTCGACTATAGAGAAGGAGCTTCTGGCTATCGTTTTGTCGCTCAAACATTTCGAAGTTTATGTTCCAGCCTACGGCCCGGTAGTGACGATTTATACGGACCATCATCCCTTGAAATTCCTAAATCAGTTTCACAATCGGAATATGCGGTTGACCAGGTGGTCCCTAATGCTCCAAGAGTATAATCTCAACATTCAGCATATTGCCGGGAGTGAGAACGTGATAGCAGATTGTCTATCAAGGGTTGATGATCCATGATAGTCGTGCACGGTGTGTGGGTTGAGCAGGAGTAAAATTAGGCTATCATAACGCCGTCCAAAAATATTATAAAACAATAAAATAAACGAGAAAACTCTTTCTTTTTTTTAGTTTTGTAAGTCTTTATTGTTGTAGCATGATGCATGCGATATTGTGTTTTATGTATAATTCACACTTCAGTTGTTGTGCACCTTTTGCAATTAGTGGCAGCTAAGGGTAGCAGGTCGGTTGGTTGCCTGTCAGATTTTGATAATGCTTCTAAGGTCGATTATCTAAAATCTTGGGGGGGCTGTGACGCACCCCAGTGCTGGGCAACGTAACCTGATTGTACTCCTTGGTACTCCACTGTACCGCCCGTGATCTGGCTACCGTCAGCCGCTATGTATATTGAGTGTGACAACTTATAACTATGTTCTTTGTATCTCTGCAAAGGTCTCGTCATGTGCTAACCAGTGGTGGGTTTTGTTTTAAGCCATGTCGAGACCTTCCATTTAATATGTAGTATCAATAGAGAAGTTGATAGATGAGTAATGGGAGTTCAGAGAGAGAGAGTGAGTTGGGCTTCAGAGCAAGAGGGTAGCAACGCGCCGCGCTGCCGGCCGGGTGGTTGCCAGACGTATGGACTGGTTGGCAGCCTTGTGCTTATAGCTAGGCGCGATAGGGTTGGTAGTCCATTGTTGCCTGCCTGGGCTGGGCCCATGTTGTCGTACAGCACACTGCCTGGAGGTTGGCTGTGTGTTCCTTGACCAGGTTGCCTAGAACCTTTGAGATTCTAACATCCCTTGCCCTCTCTCCCAACTTCTCACGGTTGCACTCTTTCTCTCTGACGACATTACTCTCATTTCATTCTTCTCTCTATTTAAATGCATAACCTTCCCTTGAGGTCCTAAAGGAGTTTCAGCACTCACCTCACGTATTACTCTTAGGACAAGCATATATTTACATGTATTAGATTTAAGGGGTTAATGTGAACAGCGATCTTCTTGATGAGGATAGTTGGTGAACGTTCTACATGTTCACGAGTTATATGCCCCGCTCATCATCCCATTTGTGACTAGACTGGTGCCATGTGTAAGAGCCCGACCATGCCCAGGAGTTGTCTGTAGAGGGACGAGGACTTAGCCTTGATTTGCATACCGAGCCAGGAGCGAGTGTAGCACCCGAGACTACAGCTCGCTCGTAGTGCCGGTATAGTAGAGTAACGTAATTTATCTGTCCTTGTGTTCTCTACAGTCTTCTCCTGGGTTCTCGCTTTCGGTGCTGGGACTCGTTGTTCCTGTGACTTGGCCTGCTAGCTAGAACACATGGGGATGATGAGTGGGATATATCTTTATTTTACTATGCATTGCAGCTCTCTTTAAGTATATATCTATAACACTTTACAATACACATTACTCACACACAAGACAACACTATTAATACTTTCATGTATCAATTAACTGCCCTGTCGTTTTGCTGCTGTGTCCGGAGTTCTGTTGCGTAGGGCGCATACGGACTCGGAGGGGAGACAGAGTGAGAGAAGCGAAGTAGCCTATGCGGTAGTAGGCTACCGGCGCAGTACTGTTGCCTGCAACCTTTTAGTTATTCCAAGTATAGATTCATTATTATAATAAGTGACTACTATTTATGTTCCTCCCATGTGTATTATTAGGTATCTACTGGATCATGAACATCTTGTATGCTACATGCTAGTGCATGTTAGTAGGGGACAGTTAGTGTAGTGCACGCGCTTTCAAGTAGGCGTGTACATTTGTCATTTAGCATTTCACTGTCATACCTTTAGCCTGCTTCTATTCTACATTATTAGAGGCTTAATATTAACGTAGTTTCTTGAGTATTGCATTTCTTTAGTAATAACGTAACCTATAAATGTCTGAGGGAGTTTAGCCTCATAGCCTACCCCTGTTGTACACTTTCGCCGAGTTAAGGTACCTCGTTACCGTAGACGATAACTCTGTAGGGCGTTGGTGCTTTTGTTGTCTGGAGCATATAGTATTTGGGACTGGAATCGAGCGTGTCGTTGTCACTTAAGCCATTTCTGTCCTACGATCAAGAATCCCGAATATGTATTGCCGATCCAGCCGTAACACTATCCTCTCCACATGTCTAAACCACCCAAGCCTGCTTGATTGCATCTCATCACTGATGCTCTTCATACCTAACTGTTTCCTCAGCTCTTCACTAGATATCGTATCTTGCAGTTTGGCCCTGTACATCCATCTCGCCATTCTCATCTCGTTACGTTCCACTCTGTTGATATCATCTGCTTTGACAGGCCACGTTTTTTAAGCATAGGTCATTGCGCTTCTAATACATAAAGCGTACACATTTCCCTTCAAGGAGAGTGGGAGTCTTCTCATAGTTGGATTTGGCAGCAAACATTTGAACTATCCTCAGCCACATCTAATTGTGGCGATAGTGGCGGCCTCGGCTCCACCACAGGCAGAGATGGTATCTCCCTTGTATCAAAACTTGTCCACCATCTCCAGCAACTCTTTGCCAAATTTCATACTCTCGAGCCGATCATTCAACACGAGCTCACTTTTGCATTGTACTGGCTTTTCTTTATCGAGCTGCTCTATATTCCACTCAAATTTCCATCTGAGTATTCGTTCGTAGTGTATCTTCCAAGCTTCTCTGATTTCCTTCGCAGCATAATCAATTGCCCACAATTGCCCCCCTTTCTGATAAGCATTATCTTTTGTTTACAGAATGTATCATATTTGCCTTTTCTGGTGTATTCATGCATTCACTCTGATGTTTTCACACATTTTCTGTTTTTTTGTTGTTGTGTAAGCTTTCAAACAAATCCCTTCATTTTAGTCAATATTATTAGATATACAGTACAAATAAAAAGTTATGCTATATACCGTAGTTGCCTTTAAGCTCTTGGAAGTGATTAAACGGCCAAAAAGTAGAACTTAATTACATTTTTCCTGTACAGTATTCCCTCTCACACTCAATCCAGTCCCAAAACAACATTGCCCCAGTTTGACACCCTGCTTCTTTACAATGATGTTTTTGCAAGGATACTTAGGCCTATATATATTTTCTCGTTCTGTTTAGGTATTGCTCGTCACCGCGGGAGAATACTGTACCTGAAGTACCAGGGTTCAGGTCCCATTGAGCGCACCTTAATGTTGGTGGGTAAGGGTGTGACCTATGATACTGGTGGTGCTGACATCAAGGCCGGAGGTGTCATGGCTGGCATGCACAGGGACAAGTGTGGCTCCGCTGCCGTCGCTGGCTTCATGGAGATTCTTGCTAAACTCCAGCCCAAGAATATCAAGGTACCGTACTGCTTATCCTTATTTAACCCCTTCAATACTCTGGAATAATCCTCTATTCAAACTAAAAAGACACCTCCCCAGACCTTTCAAACTAAATAAAATTAATGGCCCTAAACTCACTTTCAAACGAGATAATGGTGTAACAATAATTTCTTGCCTTACAAGAGGTGCAATTGATTTAAAACATTGGCACAACTGTGGCTTGGCTGCCGTTGCTGGCTTCATAGAGTTCCTTGCTAAGATCCAAACCAAGAATTTGAAGTTACAGTCACACTACATTGTCCTTGACCAAGGAGGAGAGGTAAAACTATGATCATACATGGACTACACAATTAGTTTAGGAACTTTAGGCAAATCTAACTCTGGGTGAGCCTTGTGATACTGTACGTACAATTTGGTCATCGCAAAAGCTAAGCCAAGAACCTTGCAAGTACTGTGAACCCTTTATTTGATGGATTAATTGGGGGGAAGTTCAGTCCGTTAATGCAAAAAGTCTGTTGCTGGAAACCACTACATAGATCAATGAAAATAATTAAGAAAAAACAGTAATCCACCTTGAATATGGTTACAATGAAACATTGCTCTTATGGTAAGACTTAAACCATATTTTTAACATTGAATTTTGGCTAATAGTTGATTATTTTAATCAATTTAGGAGAGTTCTCTTACTATAAATGAATTAACAATGAAATGTCTTTCTTTGATAATTTTGAGTCCATTAATCCAAAATCCGTTACATGAAGGGTTCACAGTACAGGTACTTGTATTGTCAAAGTTGTAGGTTACCACCTTGGTCAAGGACTTTGTGATGTGACTGTACAGGTACTCTTCATTAAACTCCTTCAATACAATGATTACCTTTTCTCACTTCATTCTAGTCTGACTAGAATTAAACTATTGTACTGAGATAAATAAAGATCTCAGGGAATAACAAAAGTAAAAACTAGTGTATCGTAATTTGGACTTCCTAAGCTGACAGCACTGTGTAATGATAGCTAGAAGGGAAGGAAGAAAGGTGTCATTATACAGGAGGGTTATAGTCTTCTTATAATATGTGATTACATTATTACATTGTGTACTAATTAAGGAAATATAGTTAACTCACTACATCATTATAAGGTTATAAACAAGAAAAAAACTTATGCATAATGGCAAATTTTTTCATAAATATAGTGGCATGGGTTGGAGAGAGGCTACCTTCTGACAGGTGGAAGAGATGCTTGGAAACATTTTGTATTTGGCAATCCCCCTTGACGACTAAGGCATCTGTTTTTTTGTTTTTTTTTCCCTCCATCAGATCACTGACACCGAGCTCAATGCCAGAACTCTTATAAGGATTAGGTAAGGACTGGCAATACTGTAGGTAAATTGGTTGCGGCAGTGAAAGATCATTAGTAGTAGTAGTAGTTTGGGACCTGCAGCGGGCTGTTCTCAGTCAGCTAGAGTTTTGGGAGAACTAGGATAGGATTAGGATTGGGAAAGTTAAAACAAACCACTTGGTACCCCCATTAATCTTACGACCTGACCTACACACTGAATTATACATATCCTACCCACTCCAGGTCATTGGCACTATGGCGATGGTGCGTAACAGCGTGGGGTCGGACTGCTACGTGGCGGATGAGATCATCACCTCCAGGGCTGGTGTTAGAGTCAGGGTTGGCAACACTGACGCTGAAGGCAGGATGGCCATGGCGGACGTATTATGTCATATGAAGGAACTCGCAGCAAAAGAGGTGAGCATTATCATATATACTGTATATATATTTTTTTTTTACTATTAACCCCATGGGAATAAGAGGGCCTTCACATTAAGTGGAGGAAAGTTATCGTACTGTTTGTTGTACAAGGCAACTAAAAGGTGGGATGGTGTAATTATTGACCTACAATCATCCTAAACAGTAGTCTTGTTATGGCATTGTTTTGTAGCACTATGTAGGCTGGCATAGTTGCAGATGCAAGTACTACAGGGGGGCACTGCACTCTGCTTGGCTTGCAGTACCCAGGTGTCTTTAGGATGCCAGTTTCCCTTCTTTCCTTCCCCCTTCACGTCATTGCTTGTATTTACACTAGTCTCTCCTTATAACAACCGGGCAGGGCAGCTCTGGATATAGTTTCGTAAAGGGGAAGTTGCCCGTTGTGAAAATATCTTATATTATGGCCACCTGGGTGAAGTTGGTACCTGTACCATACTTCCGCATCGGAGATCACACTTTACAATGTTTAACCCTTATTTAGCGGGCTAGGTGGTCTATTTGACCATAGCGCCCAGCGGGGTGTTTTTACCCTAAATAGGGTTGTTTATGTGATCATTTTCATGCCTAAATAAGACCCAGAGCGTAAAACAAGTATCTATCCCTGAAAGGGCATAAACAGAGCTTTCCAATGACACCCCAACAATCCTTGTACGACCACTGGTTCTCTTGCAACGATCGCGCAACACGAGTGCAAAAACCATGTACAGTAATTAGGTACTTTCCCTACATAATTCCCTGTGTAGCGAGGGCGAGAGGGTGGAGGAGGGTGGGATTCATGTCAGTAGGTCCGCGGCAGTGGTCTGGAGCAGTCATGGGCTTCCTACGCTCCTCCCACCACTCATCTCTCTCTCTCAGCAACATTACGTGGTGAAAATGGCACACAACTTAAGTTGTGAACCGCCACTTAGTCCATATTTATTTCACACGACATAAGTTGCGCGCCGCCAATTAAGGGTTAATCCAGCTCGCTGATTGGTGGATGCTGGGAAAACTTGTGGCGCTCGTATTTCTTCCTTTTTTACTCCCACAATTTTGGCTGTTCTTTAGTCTTTGGAAATGACAAAATAGCCATAAGAATCCAATATCCTGTTTATTTTCCTGTACAGTCGCGCTAATAAGTGATGTCTTGGCACCAAGTTTATTTCGTTCAATAATTGGTATCAGCAATGTCTAAAACTTGATTTATTTGTTTCGAGTGAGATATACAAGCATGTTCCTACACTTACCCACCCTATTCAACATCTGACAGACATTAATACAGCACAGAGAGAGCCAAACGTAATGACAGCTGAGACCTGACTTATTAGCACGTCCTGTACAGTATTCCTTCTCATATTCATTGCAGTCTTAACACGTTTTGACACCCTGATTTACTATTTATGTGTTCCTCAGGTTGACCCCCACCTGATGACCATAGCAACACTTACGGGCCACTGTGTGTTGGCGTACGGAGAACCTTACTCCGCCATCATGGACAACGGACCCGCCCGCCTGGCTGGGGTAGGACAGAAGTTGCAGGATGCTGGGGAGCTGGTGGCTGATCCTTTTGAGGTGAGTCTTTTTTATATTTATATAAACATTTTATTAATTTTTAAAAATGATTTTCATAATTATATATAATGCTTGTTGGTACCATTAACTCCTTCAGACATATTATGTTCCAGTAAGTCTACGGAGGCGGGAGCCCGGTATCCTTGCCACCGCCTCGCACTACACTCACAACAACACTGCGGCCGTTAGAATTATCGGAGGTAGCTGAAGTTGCCACCAACGGTTTTATCGTAAGCTAACTTATCGGACTTACTGAGCTCCATATGACGCTAGAGCCTCATATAACTTATTAGAGAGCCATGAAGATAAGTCCATATGACGCACTAGCGTCATATGAGTTTTTGGCGCACTCGGCCATATGACGCGGTAGCGTCATATATGTCTGAAGGAGTTAAAAGGGAAGACTGACTTCATATATACATACATACTGTACATGTATGTATGTATAATACCCAGGCACATATCCAATAGCTGGGGGTGGCCGACTCGAGACAAAGCGAACAAGAAAAAAAAAAAAAAATACAAATACAAATACAAATTCACACACATCTAGGTCGCCCAGGAGAAGACCCAATCTATTTTTTTATTTTTTATTTTTTTTTCAAAGAGACAATGAACAGAGGAAGAAAAAACACAGATAAAACAAAAAGGTCCATGTGCCTAAAGGCATTCTCCATTCATAAAATGTTTGTAACAACTGGATTTAAACATTTGCAGATTGCAAGCCTGTGGAAAGCAATTCGAGGAAAGTGAACTCCAAAGAGCAGCAGCTCTGGGGACAAATGAATTCTGATAAGCAGAAGTTCTGCATTGTGGAGGAGAAAGTGTAAATTCATGGGCGCTCTCAGCTGCCCTAGTTCTACGCGGAAAGATGTGGAGAGGCGGCACAATTGAAGCAAGTTCCTCGGAACAATTGCTGTGAAAATATCTGCAGAATAATGCAAGGGATGCAACGTTTCTTCGCATGGATAATGTAGGAAGGTCCCGTGTGATTGCAGGATTATTGATTAATCTAATAGCTTTATTTTGAATTTTGTCCAACTGCCTCAATGCAACCACTCCACTTCCACCCCACAGAGGTGAACAGTAATCCATCTGAGAACGCACATGATTTTTATATATCACGGCCAACTGCTCGTCAGTGAAGAATTCTCGAACTCTGTACAGGAGTCCCAGTTTTTTAGAGGCATTCTTAGCAATGCCTCTAACATAATGTGTCCAGCTCAAGTTAGTAGTTAATGTTACACCGAGAATGTCAATACTAGGGGAAGTGGGAATATTTACATCATTAAAAAATATATGGGAGTCAGTGAGATTCTGTCGGTTAGAAAATTGAATGTATTTGGTTTTCTGTGCATTAAAGGAAACTAGATTGTTTTGTCCCCATCCATTAATTCTAGAAAGGTCCTGGTTCAGAGAAATTGCAGTGTTTATTTTTGAATTTATAAGATCGGGTTGGGTGAAAGAATTGGCAAATGTGAAGGAACTGTGGAGTGTTGAGTCATCTGCGTAGGAATGTACTGGATTATGAGTGGTAGATATGAGATCATTGATATGAATGAGGAACAGAATTGGGGCCAAAACTGATCCCTGGGGAACTCCAGCATTTATTGAGTGAAATTGAGAATAAAGGCCATCTACCATTACACGTATTTTTCTGTTATGAAGATAAGAAGAAATTAGTGGAACTAATGACGCAAGGCCGTAGTGTGACATCTTCGACAACAAGGATTGATGCCAGACTCCATCAAATGCCCTTGATATATCCAGCGCCACCGTATGTGCTCCACCATGTTGGTCCGTAGCTTGGTTGATCCGATGCGTAAGAAAGCAAAGCATGTCTGCAGTTGATCGACATCGTCCTAAACCATATTGCCCATCACTGATCAATTTATTATTCTCAAGATGCTTAATTATGTGATTATTTAATATAATTTCAAAGACTCTACCAAGAGTGGAAGTTATAGCTATTGGTCTGTAGCCTGATGGATCTGAAGAGGCACCCCCTTTAGGAACTGGATGGACGCTTGCTTCCCTCCAGGGTACTGGGAAGCATGAGGCATGAGCACACAGACGGAAAAACTTCGCCAATACAGGAGCGAGCACCAAGGAGCAATTCCTAAGTACTACTGGAGGAATTTCATCTGGACCAGGAGCCTTATCTACTGAGAGATTCTGCAAAACAGTTTTGACACGTCTGGTGTGGATCTTCAGTGAGGGAATTTCAGGCGAATTAAAATTAAGTACAGGGACATCTTGATTTATTTCATCTAAGGTTGAGTTGGTGGAGAAAATATCCGCAAGAAGGTTAGCTTTACCTCGTGGGTCACTTACAAGATTGCCAGTCGGAGATTTTAATGGTGGAATGGATGAAGCAGTAGTGAAGTTGGATTTAAATGAGTTAAGAGTAGACCAAAATATTTTGTTATCATTTGGATTATTTAGAAGTCCATTTGCCTGCTTGTGGAGAAAGTTTGATTTAGTCAGGTCTAATACAGCCCTGGCATGATTTCTGATGCTTCTAAAGTAATTAAAGGCTTCATGAGTTTTTGATCTTGTGTATGCATTGTAGGCTACTGCTTTCTGTTCAGTCACTCTAGCACAACCATGGTCAAACCATTTAGTCTATATTTATTATATCTATCTATATACTCAGGCACATACCTCATTTTTTTTTTCCAGCTGGGGTTGGCCGATTCGAGACAGAGCCCGAACAGGGACAACACAGCACAAAAAAAACAAAAAACAACAAAAAACAAATATTCACACATATCTACAGTAGGTCACCCAGGAGAAGACCCAGAGAACAGGGATCACTAAGGGCACTCCAGCACTATCCCGACCCTTGAACCTCGTCCCCCGCCCTCCAGGCAGGCAGACATGAGGCGGAGCACACCACAGTGCCCGCCAAGAGACCCTTTTTACAAAATAGGCGTATTCCACACGAGGTGTGGTATCAGTTTCACGTCCTAATGGGAATATTCCTGGCAGCCGTATTAATAAGTGCCTCACTTGAATTTTGATATAGGCATCAACAGTGATATAGATTATTAAAAAGAATGGTCTGTGACCAATGTGTTGGTCAGATAGTGCAATGCTGTAAAGCGTATCAGGTCATTGACCTGTTACACTTTCCAGCATCACTTTAAGGTGGTTGACAATGTGGCCAGGGGCACCAGCAAGGACGTAGGGCCCTGTAGTTGGGATCAGTGTTCTTCAAGCAACCTCATATTGGTCCCTGGAGGTGGTAATGTGGTGCTGGAGCCAGGGGGTGGATCTCCCATATTAACTACTATGTTACAGTTGGGGATAATACTTTCTATTTCCACAACTATCTTTGGGTGACCAGGGCTCACGCGTGTCTCTCATATGACCCCCGAGTTACCTCGGTACATAGCTTCGACTTTTCAACTTTGTATACCAATTTGCCTTTAGATTTAGTATATTCAGAGCTTTGCTTTATTATAGATTTGCACTTTGACAGGTTCGTTAGGAATGGTAATTATTTCATAAATGTTTATACATATTTTAATAATGCATCACTTAGCTCTACTCCCACTAGTTCTGTATATTTTGATAGAACTAAACTTAAAGATGCCCTTAAATTCCTCCTTTTCAATACTTATGTTAGATTCGGGCTGTACATTTTCAAACAAATATTAGGAATTCCTATGGGTGGAAATGCTAGCCCTTTAATTGCAGACTTATTCTTGCTTGCTTTAGAATTTAAATATATAAAAGACTTAGTTGACAGTAGCAAGAAAAATAAAATCCCAGAAAAATTAGCACTTGCTAAATTGTTAAGTAATAATAGTAGATATATTGATGATATTCTCGTTTGCAATTTGTTAAATTTTAATCAAGTTGCTAAACTTATTTACCCTAATTCTATTCCCCTCACACAATGTAACGTAAATTATAAAGTTGAAAATTTTCTTGATATAAATATAGAGATTGTTAATGAACAGTGCATACTTAAAGTATATCACAAAGTTGATGATTTTAATTTTAACGTAATAAACTTTCCTTTCCCTAGTAGTAATATTGATAGTAAAATAACTTATAATTGTTTTTATTCCCAATTAATAAGATTTTGTAAAATCTGCACTAAAGCAGATGACTTTTGGGCTAGAGCTAGGTTACTATACAGACTATTAGTGGACAGAGGTTTTGAGGCAAGTAAATTGTTCCATAAATTTAATCTTTTTAGGGTCAATTATTGTGACTGTATTCTAAAATTTGACATCAATAATTTTAATCAAGCATTTTTAACTTGAAGTTTCTTGTATAACCTGCTTACTTTTTGTCTGTATTTATTGTTTTTTGTCTGTATTTATTGTTTATCTTTTTCTTTTTCTATTATTAATATTAATATTGATGATTTTTTAAATTTATTGTTCTTGTTAACCCGTTGAGACCCAGCGTCGCACGTGTTGCGTCGGCAGTCTTTGATCACCAACTCCCAGCGACGCATCACGTGCGTCCGACATATAAAAAACACTTACGTGGCTCGTAAGGTAGGAAATGGCGGGAGAATAGGAGGGGGCGGTACCGTAGTGTGTGGGGGAGCCGGGCCAGTAGGTGTGAGCGGGCCGAGACAGCCGCGCGGCTGGTGGTGGTGGGCTTAGTGGGGATAGTTTACACCCCTAGTTTACCGCCACTTTGAACCTTCATTACTCAGGTCGTATGGGAGCTAGAGGCTTGAGATTTATGTGAGATACTCCTTAGGATGTATGCCGTACAATGCCATACTCAGTTTTTACCCTAGTGCTCCCGGGCGGGTGGTCATGCGGGGGAGACGAACTATTGAAACCCCCCCCCCCCGCCCCCCAAATGACCGAAATGAGTTTTTTTTTATTTGTGTGTTCATTTCTCACCATTCTCTTCCATTTTGGCTCAACAAATTTTTTTGAAGCTCCCCCCCCCCCCCCCTAACCCCCCACCGGCACCCCCCCCCCAAAAAAAATGTCAGAGGTGATTTTTTTTTGTTTTTTTTTCATTTCTCATCCTTGTCTTCCATTCTAGCAAACAAAAAAAATAAGTGAAAATGGCTTGGGACTGGGGTGAACAAAATATTATAACTAGCCGGGGCTCAACGGGTTAAAAGAGTACTCTTTGTTTAAATCTGTTGTTACTTCATATTTTGCAATTATTTGTCTTTATATTATATGTATTAATTATTATGTTCCTTCCAACAACCAACCATACTCCAATAGTAATAATAATAATAATATTTATTCAGTTAGCAATTTACAGAGTTGGTACCACATAGTTTGTTATAAATATGACATGTACCAGCCTTGCATAATTCCAACTAAGGATAGCCCAATAAGGCCGTTAGGCGTATTTCCATTGGGGTCCTTGTGGGATTAGGTTAGCTGGGGAAATGGGGAGGATAAAGAAATAGATACTTTAGAGAAAGTATTTCTAGGGGGTTATTTTAAGATACCTTACATCCTATAGTAAATATCAGTAATCCGTAATCAGTAATAATTTCAGTTTGGTTTGTCTATCTCTTATGTCGTATTTAGTATTCATTGTCGATAGTATCAATTGCTTACTTTTGCGATTTCCTTAGTTTATTTGTGCTATAAATGTAGGTTATTTGTAGGGTAGTTATTGATAGGGGTCACTTGAGGCATGCTATGCTTACAGGTACCTACCCGATAGCACTATCGTTAGTGAGTGCTGTACTGTATTTTATATATTATTTTGTAATAGTATAGATATCTTATCAATATTTGTATTTTGTACTATTGTTAATGTCTTGTCATGTTGCAAATTTGATTTTAAATAATATTTTGACATTTAACATGTAGGCTAGTTTCTTTATTCATGCAGAGTTTAGTAATATTTGCCAGAACGTCCCGGACTTCCCAAACTTGACTACTTCCTTTAACGTGATGATAGTGCGTTGTTATATGTGCGATTAGTTTGCTTGGGAAACAGATTAACTTGCTCATGTAGTAATGTACACCCTATGTGGTGGATTGTGTTCTTTTATTTAATAATTTTCATTTTAGTAAGCGTTGTTTCCACATAGCGATTTGGATAATTTAATTTGACTTTATATTGTCCTTGTCCCAATTTTGGTTTGTTTAGTTTGCAAGTTTTACATTTTAATGTGCATGTATCTAGGCCTTTTAAAGTAATTTTATTATTATTCCCAGTGGATTTTGAGCGGATCCTCTTCTGGAGTGTGTTCCTCTTCTGGTTAACGTCAGGGGTGATCTCTTGCCTTGGAATTTGATCATGAGGGGATTGTATCAAGACTGTTTTGGGAGTTAATTGTTTACCGGTAATTAAATTATCTGTATGGTATGGTAAGGATGCAGTTTATAATGCTGTACACTCCCTTGATTGACAGGGCTAGGGCATGCCCTTGTTACAGGGACTTTATTGGACATTTGCCACAAATCGCTAAACCTGAGTGTCCATTTTTGTTATTTGTTTAAATAAAATAGTTTAACTAGACCACTGAGTTTCCAAAAAGAACTCTGATAGGCCTGGCCCAAAGGATTAGATCAAGATGGACAGCTAATCATCATAGATAAGGAAGGGCAGGAGGTGAACAAATCTAGTTAGGTGAAGACACACAGATATTTCTCGCTATTTCACTAGTTCAGCTGGACCACATAAGCTCCACAGCAGAACACTTATAGTGCAGGGCCGAAGGTTGAAGCAAGAACTGCTACACTGCAGCACCAACCAAGAAGTGATCAAGGGTGAAGAATGAGAGATCAGGACTAAGGAAGAAAACAAATCACAGCGAGATGCAAAAAAATGCACTACTGAGGGGAATAGAGTGAGCTCGGCTGCACCACACAATTTAGTTGCTGTCTCGTGTCATAATGGCAGCGTTCCAGGCAGCCCTGTTCAGAGGTGCCTAACTCGTCAGGTTTTAAAATTCAAAATCAGAGCGTATATTCTTTTCCCACGTCAATCTAGGTCTACCCCTCAGTGCAGCTCCCACCATGTTAACGGACTTGCATCTTTGCACCCAGTTTAGTTAATCCATCCTCTCTACATGCCCAAACCATCCAAGCCTGCTTGTACGCATCTCATCACCGATACTCTTGATACCTAACTATCTCCTGAATCCTTCACTAGATATCCTATCTTGCAGTTTGGCCCCACACATCTATCTCACCATTCTCATTACGTTACGTTACGCTCTGTTGATATCACCTGCTTTGAAAAGCAAAGTTTCTGAAGCATACTTTAGATCATTGCGGTTTAGTACATGAAACGTACATCTTTCCCTTCAAGGGGAGTAGGAGTCTTCTGATAGTTAGAAACTTAGAATTGACAGTAGTTCTCTGAACTTTACACCACCAAATATTTCATCCTTTTATTGCTTTTGAAGTAGATTATCTTTAACCCTTGTCTAGCGGGGTGTTTTGGGCTATTTTGGGCATATTCAGGCCCTCCTGAATGATCAATCAAGTATCTGCATGAAAAGAAATGTATTCAGCAAAAAACTAGGCGCTAAAAGCTTCAAAATGAGACCAGAACGAGCTACGTAGCACTCGTGGTTCTCATGTAGTGGTGCCACCAACATGGGAGTTTAGCATATAGCGGCATATTTTTTCCCACTACGCTCACTAATGGTAACACTGCCGTCCTCTCGAGAACAGAGGGAGCGTGAGTCAGTGGGTGGCGGTAAGCCCTGGGTGTCGGACGTGTGGCCTGCTGCGCTCCCGGCCATTTGCACTCGATTTTAACCCTTTAAAAGCCTTAATAATGCTCCTAACTTGCTGCAAATTGGTGCACGACTTAAGTCGAGTGCCACTCTTTAAGGGTTAAAGAATTTATATTTTTTAGTTTAACTCCTTGGGTATGACCTCCAATTGATCTGTTTTCTGTCTCTCCTCTTTAATATTCACTAATTTCCCATCCTTTACTAGATCTGGCACTAATATATCTCATTTTTCATCCTTTAATTGATCTTGTTTAATATTTATAATGTATGGTACCGGTATGTCCTCCAAATTATCTTTTCCTAACTTATTATTAATACCTGTATACAGTATATATATATTTTTTTTTGTAGATTGTTCATGGTGTAATTATTTCTCAGATTTCTTCCATCCGGCGTGAGGACTATGACTTCCACTGTGGTAAGAGTGAGTACGAGGATGTTCTTCAGTGTAACAACGCTCCGTCCTCACGTACTCCTCGTGGCCACCAGACGCCCTCCGCCTTCCTCATCCTCTCATCTGGTTTAGATAAGGTAAGTTTGCCCGCTAGATCTCCTTCAACCTAATATATTGCCTTCCCAACTTTAAGTGAATTTGTTCCCTAATTGATGAACAGTGTAAAAATGAAACTACTTATAATGAGGAGTGCTTGTATACTGTATATCTATTTGTCATCAAAGAGGTTCCATAATAGTACCAGGATGATTAAAATTGATTATTATCGAGTTTGCGGGGGAGAATGTGTAAAATTGTCATGGTTGAAGTCTAAAAAACTCGCCACGCATTCGAAGGCGTACTCCTCCACGAGACTAACAACTCAAACAACAACGAAGGGCGGTGCGCTCCTCGGTGCCACTAGCAAGAGTGGCGAACTCCACATAGGTGAACACTTAGGTGAACTATAACCTAGTTCTTCAAATATAAATAAGAACTAAGGTTGCTTCCCTTATATCTGCTCATGGTCAAGTGGTTACAGTGCCCAAATCTCCCAAATCTACCCAGAGTGAGTGGGTTCAAATCCTGGTCAGGATACCTCTCGCCCAACCCAATATATAATAATACCTTGGAGTAGTTATTTCCTGTTAAGCAGATGTTTATAACTATTTTATTATAGTAGGCTATATGTCATGCAAAGGCCTAGATTAATGAAGACTATGAATCAGTCGGTGTGTATGACATTGTTCACTGACAGTATTCCAAGGGTTAGAGTTAAGATGGTTTTTAAGGGGTAGATACTTACAGTTTCTTACAGTAGATCCTCTGGAAAAAGGCAAACTAGGCCTGTGTATCCAGCTCAGTACCAGTACTTGCATTGCTGCGGTCGTTCACGGTGTTGGCGGCGGCGGTAGCAGACGCAACATTTTTACTATTCTGTATTTTTGTTTTATAATCAAACTTCAAATCTTGTCTTCCCCATGCTTTATCAAGATTACTTTCAACCTCCCTTATTGATTCGGAATCTACTACATACTGGGGCAGTGCGTTCCACTCATTTACCACTCTATCACCAAATGAGTTCTTTGCCTTCTCAAGCCTATTTCTTTCTTTGTAAATTTTATTAGAGTGTCCTCTCGTTCTTGTTCCCTCCCGCATCAAGAAGATACCTTCACACACATCCTCATCGTAGTTTCCTGACACTATCTTAAAAGTCTCTATCATATCCCCTCTCTTTCTCCTATATGCCAGTGTCGGAAGCCCCAGTGTCCTCAACCTCTGCTCATAGCCCGCGTTCTTCAACGTTGGTACCAGCTTGCTAGCTCTCCTCTGCACTTTCTCCACTGCTTCTATATCCTTTACTATATATGGAGCCCACACCTGGTTCGCATATTCCAGGTGCGGCCTAACCAGCGCTGTATAGAGATTCCTGAAGTGTTGATATTCGGTGTGAGCGTCCTGGGTTCGAATCCACGGACTGCCACATGTGTTTGTAATATTTCATTAATCGATTTTAGGAGTAGAGTTGGTTGTTGGATAGAACATAAGTGACACAAATGTCCTCCTTATCAGCCCTACAATTCTATTGGCTTTGTTTATCTTTTCCGCTAAATGTTCTGAGAAATTTAACTTATTGTCTATCACTACTCCTATATCCTTTTCTGCATTCACTTCCTCCATCGCTTCATACATACTGTATCCTACCTTGTCTATCTTGCTTGTCCCAATCCGCATGTACAGTACTTGTATTTTTTTGGATGAAAGGGCATTAACCAATGCTCAGACCATCCCTTCATGCCCTCCACATCTCCTTGAAGCAAACCCACATCTTCCTTACTCCTCACTCTTCTATACAGCTTAGTGTCATCCGCATACAGGTATACCTCACTTCCATTAGTTATAACTTCAGGTAAGTCGTTGATAAATATAACGAACAGCAGTGGTCCCAACACAGATCCCTGAGGTACCCCACTTGTAATTTCCCTCCACCCCGAGCCTATTCCATTCACCAGTACCCTCTGTCTCCGATCTTTCAGGAAGGCTTCTATCCATTTCACACATTTCTCCCCTATATTATAGCTTCTAACTTTCTCTATTAACCTTTTATGTGGGACCTTATCGAAGGCCTTCATAAAATCGCAATACTGTATACCACGTCTATTACATCACCATCTTCTAGAATTTGCATCCAATCATCTACCACCTTAATTAGCTGTAGTACCGTCGACCTCCCCGGCAAGAATCCGAACTGTCTCCCACTGAAAAGTTGGTTTGACTTCATATGCTCCCTTATTCCTTCTCTAATTACCGTTTCCACACAACACTTGTCAAACTGACTGGTCTATAATTCCCTGGGTCATTTCTCTTTCCCTTCTTAAATATAGCTGTTATGTTCGCCTCTCTCCAGTCCATCGGGATTTGTCCTGTATTAAAAGATACCTCAAATAACATTTTCAATGGCTCTACTAACATCTCCCCTCCTTCCTTTATGATTCTTGGGTGTATCCCATCCGGTCCCGGTGACTTATTTCTGTTAATTTTTTCTATAGCCCTTCTTATTCTAGCATGGGAAAACTCTATTAGTTCTAGTGCCGGTGCCTGTTTGATAGGAATAGTAGGCACTGCATCATCCGACTCCACTGTTAGTACCCCCCTAAGTATTTCCCCAGCACCTCTGCTTTCTCCTTATCAGTCTCCGCTCTACTCCCATCATCCAACCCCCCTAGCAGCTCTGGGATCCCTACTCTTCTTGTTAAACTTTTTCTGAATGTACTTCCAGAATATTTTTGGATTATCCTTCACATTTCTAGCAATCTCTCTCTCCCTCTCCTTCACCCCCCTCCTTGTCTCCCACCTTATTTTATTGTTTATTTGTCTGCGTTCCAGATCCACTTCTTTAGCTTCTATACTAGACCCCCTGTTCTTTTTTAACAATTTTAGTCTTTCCCACAATCGTTTCTTTCTTCTAATCAATGTCCAAAGCTTTCTTTTCATTGGCAATTCTGGGTTCGTTCTTTTCCTCAATTTTGTTTTATCCTTATATTCCCTTACTGGTACACTTTTGGATACAGCATTCTCCAGTTTGACTCTGATTTTCCTCCACATTCCTTCAGCGTCTTCACCGTTCAAGTATTCCCCCCAGTCAATGTCCAAACACCGTCTCAGCAGCTCATAATCTGCTCTATCATACATGTATATTTTTCTATTGCTTCTATTATCCCTCTCTGATTTAATATTACAACTAAAGCTTATACAGGCATGGTCACTACGACCTATAGGGCTATGCACATTAACATGTTCAACTATATCTTCTTCATTACTAAAAATCAAATCAAGTACACTCCCCTGCGTCCCATCTCTATATATTGTCATCTCTATAATATGTTGCGTTAAAAAACAATCTCTCACTTTCTCTATAAACTTATTTTTCAGGCTACCCTGTCCCGCTGGAGTAGTACAATTTGCCCAGTTGATCCTTGGCAAATTGAAATCTCCAATCAAAATTTTATATTTGTTCTTTCTATTATCTATTTCCTCCATTGCTTTCAATAGGTTATCATCCTCTCCCCTACTATTATTTGGGCCTCTATATATAGAGGCAATTAGAATTGATCCTCTTGCACATTTTACTTCAATGCACAAATACTCACAATACTGCTGTCTCATATCCACCTCATTAACCTTGAGCTCTTTTCTTACATAAATAAACAGTCCTCTTCCGACCTCTGCTCTAATAGCATTTCTCTCATATAACTCAAAACCCTCCAAACTATATTCCACCAGTTCCCTTTCAATTCTATCATTTTTTGGTCTTACTTCCTGTAGGGCTATGACATCAGGTTTTTCCTCTTCATCCTGCAACCTACATATCAGTTCTCTTTTTTTGTCCTGGGTAAACACATCCACATTACTAAACATAATCCTTAATCCATCCACCATTCCTTCAGCAATTACACCATCCCGCTCCTCCAGTCCGTACCCTACTCCCCCGTTAGCACTACTGGGTCTGCCACTTTGTCTCCTGTCTCTCCCTGTGACACCTCCACCCCGTTCTCCTCCTCCGTCACAACTCCTGTCACATTCTCTTCCCTCCCTGATCTCCCCCCTCCCTTCTACTCTTATAAACCACTTCCTCAATTTTCCATCCCTCATTCTCCAGTAAACATTTCTCTTATCCTCCTCACCCAACTTTCCATTATTTTCATCAGCCTTTTCTTGTAATTCCTTAATTTTTTTTCCTTTGTTCTATACTCAAATCCTTTTTTAGTCTTATGTGTTTCAGTTTTTCATTTGTATTTAGCCTCCACCTAAAATTTGTCGCAGTCTCTTCCACTGCCCTAGTTTTAAACTGTACCCTTATAGGTCTCATCTCTCCCCTTTTATATCTACCTATCCTACTGACCTCCTCCACCTGCCCTTCCCATCCATATCCGTCCTCATCCACACCTTTCATGACCTCCTTCACTGTCTCCATATCCCTCACTTTTCTCACTCCATTATCATTCATATGAGTCTATATCTCCATACAAGATTACACCCCTATCCCTGTCCATGGCCTCCCTCACGACACTCTCCTTGATACTGTAGTTGCTTTTTCTCCCTCATGTTTAGTCCCATTAGCTTTGAGATTTTAAGATAGTCGTGCCATGAGTTTGGGGATTTTAAGACCTTTTGCGCTATTTCTTTATCAATATAAAGACCTTTAGTGCCATTTAATTGTCAATTTTTTCTTGGCAAGCGATAGCGAGCCTGTAAATCTAGGAGGAACCGGCCTTCACCCGGGACATTTTTCTACTGAAAAATGTGCAAATTTATCTTGAAGGGGGGTCTAGGGGGTGTTGCCTTAAGCTTTTTGGAGGTCTAGCGAGGTTACTATAAAATAATTTATTGTATGATAAATTTAAATGTAAAACTTGCAAACTAAACAAACCAAAACTGGGACAAAGACAATATATAGTCAAATTAACTTATCAAAATCAATATGTGGAAACAACGCTTACTAAAATAAAATTTATGAAATAAAAGAACACAATCCACCACATAGGGTGTATATTACTACATGAGCAAGTTAATCTGGGTAATAGACAATAAAATAATCACTACCATAAACCAAGCAACATGCAAAGATCTGCTTACAAATAAATGATGAGCTGCCGGCTAAGTTAAAGAGTCTTACCTCTCCTGGTATTTTGGTTAACTTTCCGGTACTTTGAAAGTTCTTAATAATGGGTGAGCTCACAGCAGTGGATCTAGTGTTCCACAGTTCCAATCATATACAGTTTTTTGTGTCTTAATATGTGGCACAAGTAATTATTGACCTAATTCAAAAGCTTACAGTTGCTCAATAATAATAATAATAATCTTCAGGTCTTTTATTAAGCGTCATTTCTCTCTAGCCCTCGCTCCGAGATTCAATAGCGCTCGACATACTGACATACAGGTATAGTTGTTGTTGTTGTTGTTTTTGTTCCCCAAGCTGCCTGGCCGAACAGCCCCAAGGCCCCGAGCAAGGCCAAGGCCATAACCGAGCGCCCCCAGAGAACCCTCCCTGCCGGCCACAATAAAGCCTGGGTGACCGAAGCCACTCCATGGCGGGGAGCTGAGGAGGGTGCGAAAACGCCCGGGAAACCAAAGCCCCACCCAGGGCCCTGTGCCCCTCAGCAATTATGAAGAGAAAGTTGAGGGGCAAATGAAAAATGTGACGCTTTGGCTTCCAATCTTGGTATATTGGGAGGTCAATCCATGGAAGAGATGCCGTCACTTGAGATCTAGAAAATATACAAGTAAAAGGAACAGTCAGAGTAAGCTATGGGTATGGCAGAGATCGCTCAGTTCTCACTCTGATAAACCAGCCCATCACCACATGACTAGAACTCAAACCTCTCAGCATCAGCTAGGAAAGGCCCTAGAAAGCCGCCTTTGGCGGGGGGATAGCTCCCCTATTTCAACCCCTTTCGGGGTTAGGCACCCGCCTGTACAGGTATAGTAGACTATATTACTGAAAGACTCCGGGCTGTTCGGCCAGGTAGCCTAGGGAATGACAACAACCACAACTGAAAGACTCTTACAGTACCTATTTCCTTGCCCAAAGGAAATGGCACCTGCTACCATTGTATGCGAAAAACCTTCATGCCTGAACGGGGTATTGAACTTGGACCTCCCAGGTAGAAGACCGAGACACTCTCCACTACACTTACCGAGCCGGTAGTGTAACATCATCCAAGCTCAGCTGGTAGAAATAGTAAGCAGGGAGGGTTTTGTGGGGGCGCTCGGTTATGGCCTTGCTCGGGGCCTTGGGGCTGTTCGGCCAGGCAGCTTGGGGAACAACAACAACAACAACAATGATGAGCCATAGCAAGATTTTTGGAGTGTCCGCTAAGGCCTACATCTAGCCATCAATCAAACTAATCGGACAAATAATTGTGGCCCTCTGCTGCGTGTGAGCTGACACATTACCAGGGGTACTTTAACTGTTGATGCTTGCTACTTAATGTAGATGTCCACACCTTGTAGTAGGATGTGAACCAGGTTGTCAGGCTAACCTACAGAAACACACAAGTAGTCTACATCCGTCTAGATATCATTACTGTACCTAAAAAAACTAATGTCATGTTTGTGCTGAACCAGAGACTGAGCCTAATTTTTCATCATAATCATCATTGAAGGATACTTCCAAGCTTACACAAGAGCTAGCCTTTAACTCCTTATGGATGTACTCTGTTATTATTATTTGTACTAATATATATACATATAATTTACATGTACAATTAAAATATTATATAATTATATACAATTTACAAACATATTATTTGTACTAATTTTATTGGCAAGGACAGCAGCCAGCCACTTAAGTTTTATAAAGTATCCACAGCTTCTTAACCTGAAATTGTATACCTATTCGTAGCCAAACTAAAATTAGAATTACATAGTTGTATCAAAAGAATTGATTGAAGCTTCTTATTTCTAGCATGAGTTGTATAAAAAAAAGTTGACCGTTGTTATTGATTGAAACTTATCAACTCTGCGTAAGCAGAGTGGTATTGCCCCCCGTATAGTGGTACATGCCGGCCGAAATGTGTCTGTCTGTCTGTCTGTCTGTCTGTCCGATAACTCCTAGACCGTTCGACGGATTTTCACCAAACCACACGAACATTCGGTGCGTGAATGCGACGGTAATAAAAAAAATATCTTTTGAATTTGTGCAATAATTTTGATTTTAGGTTAAACAAAAAAAATCCCCCCCCCCCTCGTTCTGGAGTTCTGTGTGTGCACACTCACACAGAACATCATCGTTCAGGGGGCGAAAAAAAACTCGCCCGAACATTCGGTACATGAATGTGATGGCAATTAAAACAATATTTTTTTAAATTTGTGCAATAGTTATGATTTTAGGTCAAAAATATGGTTTTGCCTCCCCCCCCCCCCCCTCCCCTGAACTCTCCTCCATCCAGACCCCTCCCCTCCCCACCCAGCAATGATGGCGTTCTGTGTGTGTGTGCCCCGAACGGGGCTCACACACAGAACCCATTCGTTCTGGGGCCGAAAACATCTCGCCCCGCATCTGTTAGGTTAAGTTGCCAATAGAAGTGATGGTAGTAATAGTGGGGATGATGGTAATAGTAGTGATGATGGTGATAATAGTAGTGATGATGGTGATAATAGTAGTGATGATGGTAGTAGTTATAGTGAGGATGATGACAGTAGTGATGATGGTCATAATTGTAGTGAAGATGTTGACAAGTAATGATATTTGTAGTGATAATGATGACAGTAGTGACGATGGTGACAGTATTAGTGATGATGGTGAGTAGTAGTGATTATGGTGAACATTGTAGTGATGATGAGAGTAGGAGTGATGATGGTAAGAGTAGTATTGATGCCTATAATAGTAGTAGTGCTGATGATAGTGACTAGTAGTGATGATGGTGACCCATCGCAGAGTTGGGTATGCCGTTTTGATTTTGGGCGAAACGGCATGTCTACTTTATCAACTCTGCGTACGCAGAGTGGTATCGCCCCCCGTATAGTGATACATGCCGGCCGAAACGTCTGTCTGTCCGATAACTCCTCTTAGACCGTTCGACGGATTTTCACCAAACTTCACACGAACATTTGGTGCGTGAATGCGACGGTAATTTTTATTTTTTTTTATTTTTTAATATGTGCAATAGTTATCATTTTAGGTCCAAAATATGGTTTTGCCCCCCCTCACTAGCCCCCCCCCCTCAGGGCACCCACCCCCCATCCTGTACCTGTACCCAAGCAATGATGATGGCGTTCTGTGTGAGAGTGCCCCTACCATCGTTCAGGGGGTGAGAAAAACTTGTGACGCATTTGTTAGGTTAAGTTAGTTTAGTCGACATTAGAAGTGATGGTAGTAATAGTGGGGATAATGCTGATAGTAGTGATGATGGTGATAATAGCAGTGATAATGGTTGTCGATTTAGTGATAATGATGACAGTAGTGATGATGATAACAGTAGTAGATAATATGATGGTGACAGTACTGTACTATACTCTATCCAACTCAACTTTGCCGCCGGCCTCTGCAGCAGTTACGAGACCGTGCCTGTGATTGGCTATCTGGTCAATAGGAGAAGCAGAGCTGATAATTTATTCATTATCTTTATTATTCCTTATTTATTAGTTAAACTAGATACGTTTAAGAAATGTTAATGATTATTTAATAAATTACAGTGCTATCCGATTCTAAAGCGCTATTAAATATAACATGAAACACTATAATAACGTATATATCGTAAAGTAAAAACAAGGAGATACAAAATTGATAAACAGGGGAAGTAAGCGAGAGGGAAGGCTGACTGGCTCGGGCCCGTGCGTATTAGCGAATCACAGGCCGTGCTTGACTTCGCACACATTTAAAGTAGACAGTGACGGTAATTCTTACCTTGCTTTTGTTTACAGTATTATATCTTACGATTTTATGTGTTCCATGTGGTATTTTATAGCTCTTAAGGTTCGGATATCACTTATCACACCATTAGAATGACCTAAACCTATCTAATATAATTAATATATATGGAATATAAAAGAAAAGATGAATTAATTCATACGATAATGTGATATCCTCATGTTCCGTAATAGGCTATATTTTATATGTTATTCTTTTGCTTACCATACTCTGCGACCTTAAGAACAATAGCACGAAGGCAACGAAAGGTAAACATGAATAGATAATGGTTATATCTGCACATTCAGACACAAATAAGATAATATTTCAGAGTTTAAAAGATGCCGCCGGGCCAGTGCAGTGTTGCCAGGAGGTGGTTTGTTTTATATTTATACACTGCATTTCCATCTTTTCGGCGGTTTCTGAATATTATGCTCAGTGTGTTGTATGCGAAATAACAAAGGGGTTTGTATGCTACTTTCTAGTATAATAACTTGGCTAAATTGTAACCACAACGTCAAGGATAAGTGCATATAATACAAACTCTGGAAATTCTGGAACCTTTAATGTCTAGGGCGTGATCTCATTGCCAGCCAATCACAGGCGCGGTCTCGTATCTGCTGCAGAGGCCGGCGGCAAAGTTGAGTTGGATAGAGTATAGTAGTAGTGATGATGGTCATTATAATATTCATGATGGTGACATTAGTAATGATGATTGTAAGATGATGGTGACAGTATTAGTGATGTTGGTAAGTAGTAGTGATAATGGTGAAAGTGTAGTAATGATTAAAGTAGTAGTGATGATGAGAGTAGTAGTGATGATGGTTGTTGTTGTTGTTCCCTAAGCTGCCTGGCCGAACAGCCCCGAGTCCCTGAGAAAGGCCATGGCCACGATCGGGCTTTCCCACAGAGCTCTCATTGAGTGTAGATTGTGTTGTTGGCGTAAGTGGTTGTGTGAAATGCAGTCTTCTATGATGTGTTTAATGGTATGGGGTGCTGTGTTACATCCCGGGCAGGCGTCGACAACGGAGTCATCCAGTCTCTTCTGATAGCTCAGGAGAGCTGGATGGTGTCCGCATCTCAGCCTGGCCAGGTGGACTCTGTCCTCGCGAGGAAGGGAGGATTCGGAAGGATGGATTTCGGGAGGTCGTGCATGCAGCTGCGTGTTGTCTGTGAGTGAGTGGATGGATCGGTGAGAGATATGAGTATGGATGTGCTTCTGGAAGTTGGTTCGGGGTGGGCAGGGAGGGAGAGAGGACAATAATTGTGTGTGATACCGTGTGCTGGGTGTTGTTTTGATATTTCTTGGTGTCTGTGGGTGTGTTGCCATGTAGTTTAGTGGGTGGTCTTGGTTCGTGGAGGCTGCTGCCAGGAATTGAGTGCCTCTCATGTCCAGATGGTCTTTGACTTTGAGGATTTTGGTTTCTTGATGTAGGTGATCTGTGGGTGCAGTAGCTGTGCAGCCTGTAATGATCTTCAGGGCTTTGTTTTGAATAGTCTGTAAGGTCTTATGATGTGTTTCAGCTAGGTTAGAAGCCCAGGCTGGGCTTGCGTATTCCATCACTGATCTTATGTATTGTTTATATACTGTGGTGGTAGTTTCTTTGTTGTGTCCAAATTTTGTGTGAGCAAGTGACCTGAGGGCGTTAAGTCTGGGTGTCAGTTTCTTTTTAATGTTTGTGGTGTGCTGTTTGAATGTCATATGAGTATCATATGTTACTCCTAGGATTTTGGGTGTGTGTGTATGTGTTAGGGGTGTGTTGTTTATGGTGAGTTGAGGGATGTATTCGTGTTCTCCTGTCCAACTTGTGAGCAGGGTTGCGGTGGATTTGGCTGGGGCTAGATTAAGTCTGTTTGTAGTGCACCAGCCATGTAGTGTGTTGAGATAGGGTTGAAGGAGATCTGTTGCTCTTTTTGGGTCATGGTGTGTGCATGTGAGTGTTATGTCATCTGCATAGGAGGCTAAGTTTATTTGGGGCGTATTGGGTGTAGTTATATCGTGCATGTACAGATTGAAGAGTGCGGGCGATAGGACGGATCCTTGTGGGACTCCGTTTGGAAAGTTTCTGATTTTAGATGACTGACCGGCAAAAGATACGTGTGCACATCTGCCTGCTAGGAAGTTGGCCAGCCACCGTTTTGTGTTGTTGTGCATGTTTGTGTTGTAGATTTTGTTTGTTAGGTTGTGGCGGGGGATGGCATCGAAGGCTTTACTAATGTCGAGTGTGGCTAATAGTGATCTGTGTGGTGGTCTAGCTGAATTGATGCCGTCGAAAGCTCTTTGTGTAAGGTCTGTGAGAAGAGTGTTTGTGGAGTGCAGTGGCCTAAAGCCATGTTGTGTTGGAGCTAGGGGTAGGTCAGGTGTAATTAGTTGTAATACTAGGCGTTCCATGACTTTGGAGGGGGAGCAAAGGAGTGTGATGGGGCGGTGCGAGGAGGGTAGCGTGGGGTCTTTGTTGGGTTTGGGGAATGTGATGATGATACCATGCTTCCAAATGTCTGGTATTGTGTTGTGTGAATAGCTGTAGTTTGATATGTTAGTGAGTGCTTGTATGCCTTGTGGTCCCAGGTGTCTGAGGTGTATGTTGCTTATGTTGTCTAGGCCACAGGCGGGTGAGTGCTTGAGATTGTTGATGATATGCTTTGTCTGGTGATTGGTGAAGGGTGTATAGTCAGGGTCTGTGGGGAATTGTCTCTTACGTCGGATGACACGTCGGTCGTCTTTGTGAGGTTTTAGGTGGCTGACATGTGAAAAGTGATTGATGAGAGTGTTTGCTTGTTGTTTACATGAAGGAGTAGAGTCTGTTGTTGTGATTGCAGCATGTGATTGTGTTGTGTTGCTGTTGGAAAGTGTGATGCTGTTTAGTGTTTTGTAGAGTTTTTTGGGGTTTGTTTTGTGATCAAGTGTTTGTAGGAAGTTATTCCAATTTAGTTTTTGTTGTTCTTGTATTTTGTTGTTAGTTTGGGTGTTGAGTGCTTGAATTTGTTGTGTGATGTCTTGTGTGTGGGGTGCTGGGGAGTGTTTCAGTATGTCGCGTTGTCTGATGAGGTTTTGAATTTCTGGTGTGAAGTTAGGGTTGTGTCTTTTTCTGTTACCTCTTGGAATGTGTTTCTTGTCAGCGTTTTGGATAGTTTTATTGAGTATGTGTACAGCATTGTTGATGTTAGTGATGGGTGTATTGTTTAGAGTTGTGAAGTGTTGTTCTGTCTCATTTGTGAATGCTTCCCAGTTAGCTCTTTTATAATTGGTGTATGTGTGTTTGTGGCTAGCTGGGGTGAGTCTGGTTTTGGTGGTGATAATGATCGGGAGGTGGTCAGAGCCTAAGGTTCTGACCACCCTCCAGGATGTTGTGGGGGCGAGTTCTGGGGAGCAAAAGGTGATGTCTGGAGATGATGGGTTATAGAGGGCTTGGTGAGGAATATGGGTATGTTGATGGATGTCGTTAAGGATGATGAGGTGAGAGTAGTAGCCTACTGATGATTATAATAGTAGTATTAATGATGATAGTGACTAGTATTGATGATGGTGACCGATCGCAGAGTTGGGTATGCCGTTTTGATTTTGGGCGAAACGGCACGTCTACTCTGCGTAAGCAGAGTGGTATCGCCCCCCGTATAGTGGTACATGCCGGCCGAAATGTCTGTGTCTGTCCGATAACTCCTAGACCGTTCGACGGATTTTCACCAAACTTCACACAAACATTCGGTGCGTGAATGCGACGGTAATTAAATATTATGTTCTCTCCACTAACCAACTTTACTCCTAAACTCGATTAACCCGTGGAGCCCCGGCTAGTTTTGTAATGTTTGCGCACCAGAACCCGGCCGGTTTTCAAAAAATGGTTTTATTCCAGAAACAATAGCGAATGGGTTAGGAATGAAGGAAAAACCATGAAAAAACGCTCAAAAAGCTTAAAAAATGGTCCTACAGAGCCCCCGAAAACGGATTTTACAAGAGTAAAAAATTGAAGGCAATTATCCCAAAAAACCAGGTTATTGCGCGCTCGCGCGCACGCACGTGGACTTTGAGAGTTTTCAACCATCGGCACGGTTGCGTGGGATACGTATACAGTTCCCATACAAATCTAAGCCCTCTTGAGTGGCTACACCTGAGGTTACGGTCGGCGCAATTAGGGTGACGCGTCAGGCGCGTCTCTGGGACTGTGCGTTACATACATCGCCGACGCGTCAGACGCGTCGCTGGGGCTGGACGGGTTAATGAAATTAACAAACACATGTGGCAGTCCGGGGATTCGAACCCAGGACGCTCACACCGAAAATCAACACACTTATGCATTGCACCACGAAGACAGTTAAAGAATGTTGCACAAGCTTACGATTTATTATGCAGTTTCGAATCCTGCATACCAATCTTAGCATGTACAATATCCCAACTGCACTATCAGAGGCTATGAATATGTGTGAATGGAAATAGTAATTAATGTGGGGCACTTAACCCTAGGGAAGGCCTCTCGATAAACTACTACTGAACCAGAATTAATTATTATGTTCTCTCCACTAACCAACTTTACTCCTAAACTCTATTAATGAAATTAACAAACACATGTGGCAGTCCGGAGATTCGAACCCAGTTATGATTTTAGGTCCAAAATATGGTCCCCGCCCCCCACCCTGTACCTATTCCCAAGCAATGATGATGGCGTTCAGGGGGTGAAAAAAAAACTCGACCGCATGTGTTAGGTTAAGTTAGTTTAGTTGACATTAGAAGGTGACATTTGTAGTGATGATGGTGGTAATATTAGTGATGGTAGTAGTAGTGATGATAGTGACAATTGTAGTGATGATGATAGTAGTAGTAATAATGGTGGTAATATTAGTGATGATGGTAACCCTTCGCAGAGTTAGGTATGCCGTTTTGATTTTGGGCGAAACGGCACGTCTACTTTATTATAAACTGTCTTCTTATATCCAGCATGGTAAGGACAGCAACCAACCACTGAAGTATTCCCACCTGGACATTGCCGCCTCATCTGGCCCCTTCCCCGGCATACCCACCGGCGCCCCCATCCTCGCCATGGCCAAGGCGTTCATACCTACTGCCTTCTAAGAGTACTGTACTTAAATGCCACTTACGATCATACATGTAACACTAAATAACAAGGCATTAATGTGTCCCAACTGTCATCTATAATACTATGTGTATAATCATGTCTTCATTCCAACGATCTTCAGAGGGGCCTTAAGCTAATGTAAGCAACACTGAATTCAATACTGCATCAGTGTTGCCAACTGCCATCCTAAAATATATGTGTCTTCATTCCAGTGACATTTTGAGAGTTATTTATTTGGGTAGAACGGGGTAATTTTTCCGCGAACGGTGGTTTTTGCTCAATAAAATAAATTGACCCAAAAATATACCCTATCCCCTTAAGAAGACAGGTGTTGATATGATAGAGAGGGTTCAATGTTTGGACTCGGGTATTGATGTTCAAACATTTCCCTCAGTCTTTCTCACTTTTTACTTGGTTGTGTTATTAATATATATTCAGTTTATTATTGTTGTTATTGATATCAAATATTAAAGTGTTTATTATTGCTACAGTACTCATGCATATTTTGTGAAAATAGGATTCCAGGAAAACCATAACAATGTTTATTTATTACTTGTATATGTATGTATATACTCAGGCACACACCCCATTGACCGACACGATACCGAGCTCGAACAGAAACCACGTTTAAAGTTCCTATTCTCAGGATCCAGGACCACTTTCACGTTCCCTCGCCCCTTTCTCTGTCTCGTTGAGTAGGAAAATTATACAAGGGGAGAGGATTCCTAGCCCCCTGCCCCCTATTGATTACTTGACAACTTTTATAATCTTCATTAATTTAGAAAAGACCTACCGTACCCACTTATCAAAGTATTTAAATCATAACTGTGAGATGAGATCTGTTAATTAGGGTGTCAGCTGTACCATATGGCTTAAAATACAAGGTTAATTAATCTCGTAGCTATCATCATCATAATATACATATGATGTTTAGTATTTCTTCACTTAAAATTGTAGCTATGGTCCTAAAGAATCAGACTTTTAATTTATTTATACAGGTAGGCTATCTGTATTTTTTTTTTTTATTATGCTCAATATTTAATCTAATTTATTAATTTCACACCACACACTAAACACCTCCCAATGAAATTAATGAAAGCATGTGATAATACTGGGATTCGAACCTGGGCTACCACATACAGATTTTAAACACTAACCAATACACCATCAAGGCAACTTCATGAAGCATAAACAGTTATTTTTTTATTTATTTTTTTGTCAACAATGTAATGATGAAGCAGCTTAACCTTTTCAGATGTTATGATGCATATTTTAATTTTATTTTGCCTATTATTAGATGGTCTTATTCAGTTTAGGAAGGGTCTGTGAGAGTCAAAGAGTTGATACTGATTGCTCCCACTCCAATTTATACCATCTAGCGTTAAGGGGAACATAGTCGCTTTTTCTGGTCCCCCTTCTTCCTCATGCTTAGCCCCATTAGTTTTCAAATTTTAAGATACTCGGCCCATTAGTTTGGCAATTCTAAGACCTTTCGCCCCATTTATTTGTCAATTTTAAGACTGTGTCATATAGGTGTCAATTTTTCCGCGAACCTGTATTTATTCAGGCCAGGAAATTTTTTGGTAGAAAAATGTACAAATATATCTAGATGGAGGATCTTGGGGATGTTTTTTAAGTTCAAAGGAGTTCTATGAAGGAAACTATAAAAATTATAAAAATATCGACCAAAAAATAAACCCTACCCCCTTAACCCGAATATAGTGAAAAATGCATCATAGTACTGAAAGGGTTAAAAGGAACCTACTTAATAATGCTGAGTGCCTGTATAATGCAATGCTTACTGAGGGTACTGGGTACGATATAATGCTTACTGAGAGGATCCATATTTGCTCAGTTACAGTAAAATGCCTTTAATCCGGATCGTAGTGGTTCAGAATTTTATTAGAGGGAAAAACTTGGTGAACATGGGTAAAATAATAGGTAATTATTCTGTAAGTCCTTGAATAAACTGGCATGGGTTGTCTTTCTCACGAGGGACAGGTCAGCTTTTTGGCTTTTTGTATATTGCCACCCTCATAAAGGGGAGTAAAGTGTCGGCAATGACTCCGCTAACTCCCTCAGTCTCTCCTTATTTGAATAAAATTGTATAATCATAGCCACAATGCAATCATAATTGATGTACTTGTACTGAAGAGGTAAGATCAGGGTGTAGGGTTCACTTCCTAGGTGTTTGAAATATTCTATAATACTGTAATAGCACTATTTTGTATTGTGTAGGGATTTTTCTTATTTATTCACAGGTTATACATGCAAACACATGACACTTTTAAACCTGTGTGATCCATATTATGAAAATGAATCAAAGAATAAAACCGCCCATTGTTATTGTAAGGGGAATTTTTAAATTATATGTTATTGATAATAATTTGTTTTTATTACCTATAGTATGCTTCAACACCTGGACGGTGAGGCTCTTACCTTTTTATCTGGTGTTTTTAACCAAATATGGCAGCATGGGTACTTCCCTCCTGATTGGAAACATGCTTATACAGTCCCCATTCCGAAGCCAGGCAAGGACCCTAGTTTACCCACCAACTCCCGCCCGATTTCATTGACATCCTGCATAAGCAAATTATTTGAGAAGATGGTGCACCCTCGGCTCTTATACTTTGCTTTGAACCATAATCTCATCTCTCAATCACAGTCTGGGTCCCGCCCTCAACGCTCCACGCTTCATTCTTTGGCCTGTTTGGAGGATCAAGTCCGGCGTGGGTTCGTGTTGAGTCACCCCACCGTGGCTATTTTATTTGACATCACTAAGGCCTATGACACGACTTGGCGCTATCGAATTCTACGAATCTTATATGAGTCTGGCATGCGTGGCTCACTTCTCCGATTTTTGAAGGGTTTCCTCTCTGATAGGACTTTCCAAGTGATTGTCAATGGAACCCTGTCTCGCCTACACTCTCTTCGGATGGGCATCCCTCAGGGGAGCGTTCTTAGTAGCACGCTGTTTGCAATCGCCATCAACGGGGTGGTGTCCTGCCTCCCTCCTCAAGTCTCCCACAGCCTTTATGTGGACGATTTCGCAGTTTACTATACCTCACCCAGTTTATCTCGTATACAGCGATGCCTTAATACTGTCTTGAGGGACGTTACCCGTTGGGCGTCTTCTACAGGGTTTACATTTTCCAGCGAGAAAACCAAGGCGATTCTCTTTTATCGTGACAAACGTCACCTACATGGTCAGACTATCTCCCTCTCAATGTCTGGACATCGGCTACTATTTTCTGATCAGGTTAAGTTCTTGGGACTCATCCTTGACACACATCTTACCTGGTCTGCCCATGTAAAAGACCTTAAGGCGCGGTGCCTAAGACGTCTTAACGTCTTGAAGAAATGTCACCATGTTACCTGGGGTGCTGATCGTCGGACCCTCCTTATGTTATATACGGCCACGGTTTTGTCCGTCTTAGATTATGGGTGTGCTATTTATGGCACAGCTTCCCAGACCACGCTCAAAACCTTGGATCCTGTCCATCATCTTGGTATCAGGCTTTGCACTGGAGCTTTCAAGTCGACTCGCATTACGAGCCTTCTCGTAGAAAGTGGCCAGCTTCCTCTCCCCCTCCATCGAGAGCGTGTAATTATGAATTCTGCTCTGCAGTTGCTGTCTACTGAGTCACCTGCGAGCAACTTGTTTGACCAGGTGGGGGAGGATGACTTCCCTCTAGCATTGTTACCGTCTTTTTCGGTTTTGGCCCACAGACTCTTTATGCACCATGATTTACCCATGCCCCTTCTGCAGGTGGCTGACCCCTCCATCCCGTATTGGCTTTTATCATCACCTATGGTTTGTACGTTCCTTGCTCAAGGTTCTAAGTCCTCGCTCCCTGCTGTTCAGAGGTGTGGCGCCCTTCAGCATATGCTAAGTCATGCCCCTGCCCGTGTCATATATACTGATGGGTCTAAGAGGGATGGGAAAGTTGGTTGTGCTGCAGTTTCAGAGGCTTCCGTTTTTAGCTTGGCTTTATCCCCATATTCATCTGTTTTTACTGCTGAGTTGCGTGCATTGTTGGGGGCGGTTGATATGGTCCCTTCCTTTCCAGTCAACACCCCTCGGGTGGTTATTTATAGTGACTGCCTGAGTGCCCTTCTGGCGTTACAAGATCTTTCTACGAGAGATCCACTTATTTCCACTATTCTCCGCCGAATACATGACCTTTCCTTGGCCAATTGGAAAATCCAGTTTTGCTGGGTTCCTGCACATCTGGGCATTGCGGATAATGAGAGAGCAGATCAGCTCGCTAAAACAGCCTGTATCGGTCCAGGAGCAGGTCCTCTCTTGCGCCTGTCTGACATGAAGGCCGTAGTTCGAGAACTCATCTATCGTGCATGGCAACATGAATGGTCTTCACAGCCCCTTACCATCCATCTTCGTGCTATCAAGGATGCGGTTTCCGTGTGGCCTTCCTCTTTTCAGGCCAGGCGCAGGGACCAAGTCGTCCTCACTCGTCTCCAAATTAGTCATACCCGCTACACACATGGACACTTAATGGCCACTCCACATGCTCCTCCCCCGTGGTGCGCTACTTGTGACACAGGCATTACTGTGCGGCACTTTCTCGTCGAATGCCCACTATATGGTCGACAGCGGCAGCGTTACTTTTCTCAGCCTTCTCTTCAGTCTATCCTGTCTGACACTCCTTCCTTTGATATTGCCAACTTATTTGCTTTCCTTAACCTAACAAGTGCGCATGGGGGTAATTGGAAACGTCCCCCTGTGCTGACGTATTTGAGGTGTTTCCGTCACTAAAATATTCATTGTACCATTAATAGCATTAATACTTATCCATATGCCCCTATTATGGGTTGATTATAAAGGTATTAACCTGAAACAACAATAAAACGAGTGAAAACAGCGTTTGGATGGTCAAAATCGGAGATATAGCCCGCGAGTTTTATAATGTATGGGTGAGGCAAGCTGCTTTCCCGCCAATTTCCCCCAAGGCCACTGAGACACAGTCGATCGATACTCTCTCTCTCTCTTGCCATCAGTGATGACAACACCCTGCTTGCAACTCGCTAATGTTAGCACAAAAATATACCTCAGAATAAGGGAATAACAGGGAAAATAGGTGATAACTGAAGGAGAGGAGGAAAGTGGGGAAGGAGGGGAGGTAGAGGACTGAGATTTTGCATGGCCCAGGGGCCAACAATTTTTTTTTTTTTTTTTTTTCGATGTCAAAAGTTGATTTTTTTTTTCACTCACTCTTAAGAGTCTCCCCGCAGTCCGCCGGGGGAACTCTTAAGAGTCTCCCCTCAGTTCCCGGGTTAAGGAAATTAACATCTTTCATCTGATCTAATATCTTATACTTTCTTCTAGTCATATCTTTTTTACTGTTGTTTCTTTTCTTTCTTTTTAGGATGAACGAGTTTTATTGATTTTACCCCTATTTTTTCTATTCTTTTACCCATTTCCGCTTTTAGCCTCTCCCCAGCCTTATGAGGGCTTTTGCCCAGTAGGCTGTAGACAAATAGTTTTTATTATTATTATTATTGTTTTTATTACCTCATAAAAAGCATAATTTATTGTTATTTGTGTAAGTTTGTGATGCCAAAGGTTATTTGTGTTTTCCTTAAAAATTATAAAGTTGTGTTGAGGTGTTCAATAGTTTTTTTTTTTTTCATTCTTGTTTTACTTATTTTTAACCTTTTTCAGTAATGTAACTTTATTCTAATTTGATTTGAGAGTTATTGGTATTAAGAATGATGTCAATTGATAGTGATAGGTTCAGGAACATTTTGTTGCGAGATCAGACCTTTGACCCCCCTAGTACTATGCCCCTTGTCGCGGTTGGGGGGCTTCGGGTCCGGCAACTGGAGCTTGATGGGGGAGGGATGACTGATAGGGTGGTGGGATGACTGGCAGGGTGGTGGGATGACTGGTAGGGTGGAGGGGTGACTGGTAGGGTGGAGGGGTGACTGGTAGGGTGGAGGGGTGACTGGTAGGGTGGTGGGATGACTGGTAGGGTGGAGGGGTGACTGGTAGGGTGGTGGGATGACTGGTAGTGTGGTAGGGTGGAGGGATGACTGGTAGGGTGGTAGGATGACTGGTAGGGTGGAGGGATGACTGGTAGGGTGGAGGGATGACTGGTAGGGTGGTGGGATGACTGGTAGGGTGGTGGGATGACTGGTAGGGTGGTGGGACGACTGGTAGGGTGGAGGGATGACTGGTAGGATGACATGTAGGGTGGTGGGATGACATGTAGGGTGGTGGGATGACTGATAGGGTGGAGGGATGACTGGTAGGGTGGTGGGATGACTGGTAGGGTGGTGGGATGACTGGTAGGGTGGTGAGATGACTGGTAGGGTGGTGGGATGACTGGTAGGATGGTGGGATGACTGGTAGGGTGGAGGGATGACTGGTAGGGTGGTGGGATGACATGTAGGGTGGTGGGATGATTGGTAGGGTGGTGGGATTTCTGGTAGGGTGGTGGGATTACATGTAGGGTGCTGGGATGACTGGTAGGGTGGTGGGATGACTGGTAGGGTGGTGGGATGACTGGTAGGGTGGAGGGGTAACTGGTAGGGTGGAGGGATGACATGTAGGGTGGTGGGATGACTGGTAGGGTGGTGGGATGACTGGTAGGGTGGAGGGGTGACTGTTAGGGTGGTGGGATGACTGGTAGGGTGGTGGGATGACTGGTAAGGTGGTGGGATGACATGTAGGGTGGTGGGATTTCTGGTAGGGTGGTGGGATGACTGGTAGGGTGGTGGGATGACTGGTAGGGTGAAGGGATGACATGTAGGGTGGTGGGATGACTGGTAGGGTGGAGGGATGACATGTAGGGTGGTGGGATAACTGGTAGGGTGGAGGGATGACTGGTAGAGTGGTGGGATGAGTGGTAGGGTGGAGGGGTGACTGGTAGGGTGGTGGGATGACTGGTAGGGTGGAGGGATGACTGGTAGGGTGGAGGGGTGACTGGTAGGGTGGTGGGATGACTGGTAGGGTGGTGGGATGACTGGTAGGGTGGTGGGAAGACTGGCAGGGTGGTGGGATGACTGGTAGGGTGGAGGGGTGACTGGTAGGGTGGTGGAATGACTGGTAGGGTGGAGGGATGACTGGTAGGGTGGAGGGGTGACTGCTAGGGTGGTGGGATGACTGGTAGTGTGGTAGGGTGGAGGGATGACTGGTAGGGTGGTAGGATGACATGTAGGGTGGAGGGATGACTGGTAGGGTGGAGGGATGACTGGTAGGGTGGAGGGATGACTGGTAGGGTGGTGGGATGACTGGTAGGGTGGTGAGATGACTGGTAGGGTGGTGGGATGACTGGTAGGGTGGAGGGATGACTGGTAGGGTGGAGGGATGACTGGTAGGATGACATGTAGGGTGGTGGGATGACATGTAGGGTGGTGGGATGACTGATAGGGTCGGAGGGATGACTGGTAGGGTGGTGGGATGACTGGTAGGGTGGCGAGATGACTGGTAGGGTGGTGGGATGACTGGTAGGATGGTGGGATGACTGGTAGGGTGGAGGGATGGGTGGTGGGATGACATGTAGGGTGGTGGGATGATTGGTAGGGTGGTGGGATTTCTGGTAGGGTGGTGGGATGACATGTAGGATGCTGGGATGACTGGTAGGGTGGTGGGATGACTGGTAGGGTGGTGGGATGACTGGTAGGGTGGTGGGATGACTGGTAGGGTGGAGGGGTAACTGGTAGGGTGGAGGGATGACATGTAGGGTGGTGGGATGACTGGTAGGGTGGTGAGATGACTGGTAGGGTGGAGGGGTGACTGGTAGGGTGGTGGGATGACTGGTAGGGTGGTGGGATGACTGGTAGGGTGGTGGGATGACATGTAGGGTGGTGGGATTTCTGGTAGGGTGGTGGGATGACTGGTAGAGTGGTGGGATGACTGGTAGGGTGAAGGGATGACATGTAGGGTGGTGGGATGACTGGTAGGGTGGTGGGATGACTGGTAGGGTGGTAGGATGACATGTAGGGTGGTGGGATAACTGGTAGGGTGGAGGGATGACTGGTAGGGTGGTGGGATGACTGGTAGGGTGGTGGGATGACTGGTAGGGTGGTGGGATGACATGTAGGGTGGTGGGATTTCTGGTAGGGTGGTGGGATGACTGGTAGGGTGGTGGGATGACTGGTAGAGTGGTGGGATGACTGGTAGGGTGAAGGGATGACATGTAGGGTGGTGGGATGACTGGTAGGGTGGTGGGATGACTGGTAGGGTGGTAGGATGACATGTAGGGTGGTGGGATAACTGGTAGGGTGGAGGGATGACTGGTAGGGTGGTGGGATGACTGGTAGGGTGGTAGGATGACTGGTCTCTTGGATATAATTTAGTATTGTCGAAATGAAACAAAACAAATAATTGTGTATTTTATTTCTAGATACAGTAAAATTATTCATAACAATAGGTTTCTTACTTATTAAAAATTGGCTACATTTACATTACTTGGTGAGTTTTGTAAATCCAATACTCATTCGCGAAAATGTTCCGGCTGTCTTAGATCTATCCATTTATCTTGTGCTAAGCTGACAAAGAAAACATCAGGAGAACAACCAAACTGGAAATGTCTCGCATGCCCAGGGCCCACTGCAGAGCCAACCGGGGCAACACCGGCAACACCGGTCGCCGACTTGACCCAACTGGTGACCAAATGGAAAGCGCGGATCCAGGTCCTTGCCCGGGTACCTAAAGGAGCCAGAATCCAAGTGGCGGAGGCCCTTACAACCATCATAAAGCAGGCCCTACAGCTCAAGACACCCCTCGCATGGGCACGGCTCCTGGGTTTCTCCTATGGGGCCCTCCGAAAACCACCCAGAACCAACATACAAGACCATCTTCAGGTTTCACTAGCCACCAGAGTGAAACGTCAAGTAGCACAGTATATGGATGGAAACAAACTGGTGGAACCCCCCGAACAGCAACCAAACAGGGCCCAGAAGCACCAGGACAAGGAAGAGGAAGAGGCTGAACAGCTACGTAAGAGGGTCGCGGCGAAGCTGGCGGATAGTGACATCAAAGGGGCCGTCAGACTGTTGTCCTCTTCAGAAGGTTTTGCTGGTCAAGGCACCGAAGTTGTTGAAGCCCTACAAGAAAAGCACCCACCTACACCTAGGGACCTAAACCTCCCCCCTGCCCCAAATGACCAGATGCGCCAACCTTTAGTTGTCACGAAGGAGCAGGTGGTCGCCGCAGTGACTTCATTCCCAGCAGGCTCAGCCGCGGGCCCAGATGGTATCCGACCCGCCCACCTCAAAGGCCTCTTGGGTCAGGGATCAGGAGCTGCTGGGGAGGCACTCTTGGAAACCCTCACCAAATTCATCAACATGGTTTTAAGAGGGGAAGTACCCGACTGTGCCACACCCCTATTTTTTGGGGCATCACTCTGTGCACTGGCAAAAAAAGATGGCGGTGTGCGCCCAATAGCAGTAGGGAACACCTTCCGCCGCCTTGCCACAAAGGTGGGTTTGAAACCACTCTCGAATGGCCTAGGTCAACACTTAAGACCAGTTCAACTAGGTTTCGGAACTCCAGGGGGGTGTGAAGCTGCTGTACACGCAACCCGCACCTACCTCAGCCAAGCCCAAGAAAAACGAGTGCTTCTAAAGATTGACATGCGGAACGCATTCAACAGCATTCGCAGGGATGTCTTCCTCCGTGCAGCTCAAGAACACATCCCCACCCTGTACCCCCTACTTTGGCAGGCTTATTCCAAACCTTCAATCCTGATTTTTGGCGAGACGGTAATCCCATCAGAGACCGGGTTACAGCAGGGAGATCCAGGTGGTCCTGCTCTTTTCTCAATAGGGGTGGATGCAGCAGCTAACAAAGTAAGGTCAGAGCTGAATGTATGGTACCTGGACGATGCAACCTTGGGTGGGTCAGTAGAGAACGTTCTAACCGACCTAAATAACATCATAACTGACCTCGGCCAGGCCGGGCTAGTGATAAATGACACCAAATGTGAACTTGTTCTCCTCAACCACACACGTGAACAAGGAGAAGAGACTCAGGCCCTGTTCCGAAACATATTGCCAGATGTAAAGATCCTTCAGGAGCACCAGCAAACCCTATTAGGTTCCCCACTAACTCTGGCAGCAATCCCACCAGCACTTCAAGTTAAAAAGGAGGAGCTTCAACGTCTCGTGAGTCGCCTGATACACATCGATGCCCACTCAGCTCTGGCCCTGCTCAAGAACTGTTTCTCCATCCCAAAACTCCAATACCTCCTGCACACATCGATGACTTACACGAACAATGGCGGCCTCCAAGAATTAGACAGCATAATCCGAGAAGCAGTGACCAGCATCACCAACGTGGAATTTAAAGAACGGGCCTGGACACAAGCCACCCTTCCTGTCCGCCTCGGGGGCTTGGGCATACGGAGAGCCTCGGATATTGCCTCCCCAGCCTTTATCTCTTCCCTCATCGCGACCAACGACCTCGTATTGTCCATCCTTTATTCTCAACCCGGAATGACACTTAATGAGGACGTAACAGCAGCGATTAACACCTGGAAGGGAAGTACAGGAGTAGAGAAGGAGCCTCAGGGTACCTCCAGGAGCAAGCAGAAAGCGTGGGATACCATCTCGGCGAAGAAAACTCAAGAAAATCTCCTAACCAATGCAGACCAGGTTGCAAAAGCACGCCTCCAGGCAGCCGCCCGTTCGGAGAGTGGCTTGTGGTTACACGCCATCCCCATCCCACCTCTTGGAACTCACTTGGATGCTGAAGCGCTCCGGGTCGCCATCGCGCTCAGAGTGGGTGCGGCAGTTTGTCACCCACACACTTGCAAGTGTGATGGGAGGATGGATGCTCAAGGTGCCTTGTCATGTAATTACAACGCAGGCTGCCTGCCAAGACACTCTGCACTAAATGATGTCATAAAACGGGCCCTGCAGAGTGCTAACTGTGCATCAATCCTCGAACCACACGGACTTCACAGAGAAGACGGCAAACGGCCAGATGGGATGACCACTTTCCCTTACAAGAATGGCCGGTGCCTCGTGTGGGATGCCACATGTGTTGACACTTTCTCCACAACCAACGCCGCCAGAAACGCCGACGAAGCAGGTGAAGCCGCCCGGATAGCAGAAAATAAAAAGCGAGAAAAATATCAAGCCATCGCCAGAATTCATCAGTTCGAGCCCCTGGCATTCGAAACTTCAGGAGTCTTCGGCCCTACCACCCTTAAGATGGTGAATGAAATAGGCCGTAAAATCAGAGAAGTTTCAGGAGAACCCCGGGAAACCCTCTGGCTCAAGCAAAGACTAGGGATGGCTATCCTCCGGGGCAATGCCACCAGTGTCATGAGCTCAGTTCGACAGGACTGGGTCATGCCACTGTGTGAGGCCCCGGCAGGAGTGGTGTATCCGTAGTCTTTCCACAGTAGGGTAAAACAAAACATAAACTTTATTTGTATGTAACATGTGTGATGCACATTAATAAAAGGGGATGTGTCGGATGGTTGAAAGCCACAGTTGCTCGCGCGTTTGGGGCTAGCAACACGTATTATGAAAAACATGCATCCTCCTTCATTCACTGTCCCCCCCTTCACTCACTCAACCCCACAATTTGCCGGAGGATAACAGGTTTTTCACAATACGTAGATGGAGGTCATACTTTTCTAGTGATTGGAAGACAAAAATAACCGTATTTTCGTCTTGCAAAACTTGAGTAGTCTCTATTTCAGTCTAGGCTAGAAACTCCTGTATATATATACAGTATATATATATATATATATACAGTATATATATATATACAGTATATATATATATACAATATGTAATACGAATTGTGGGGTGCAAGGTGTGTATTCAATAGTTCCATATTTCTATCAAAGGCGGTGCATGGTGTGAAAATGAATTTATCTAGTGTAGAATATTATATGTTCAGTATTTTACCGAGTACAATGCAGAGGAAACTCAATAACGAGGTGCTTAGGATTATGAAATTGATTAAACAAGCTATTTTATTTTAGGTGTTTTTTAACAAGTATTTTATGTGCACAAAAGTCAGGTAACTAAATAAATGTATAATATCAATGTATATATTGGTTTTGTCAATAATATTTGATCCTTCAGAATCATATCTGATAAAAACCTTACCAGGTATAATAAAGATGAGTAGAATTTCACAAAGAAACAAGCTATTATATTGGAGTAGGTGTTTTGGGCAAAACCCAAGTACTGTACTGAATTTGAGTATTCGGGCGCTGGTTACTAACACAGTGGTATTGCTTTTATTTTATTCTATAAAAGCTGAGATATCCACACCTTGTGATGGTTACAGAGTTGTCCCAAAAGAGCTGCACTATAAGAATGTATTCTACAGGGATCACTTACCCCCGTAGCATCTATGTCATGAGATATTTATAAACTTTTATTTTATTTTTCAAATTTTTCACGAAAAAACTATTCTGGAAAACCCAGGAGAACCCCAACTAAGTCTCATCTCCATAGTCCTAAGGTTTTGAGGGCTAGGCAGTAACAGACAGGCAAACACACACCTCGACCTCATGGTTTGCAGAGCAACCGCACTATGGCCTGTGACCGTATATGAAACTTAAGAAATAGCATAAAATAACAGTATGTAAAAGATAAACAAATCAAAAGAAGAAAAGGATATTGTTTCAAACATCATAGACTATTGGCAAAAGAAACGTAAGCCTATGTTTTGATACATCACTCACAGGTCAAACTAAAGGGAACTTGAATGCTACTCACAAAATGGTTAGTAATGCCGCTACGATGTATGTAATGGAAAATTATGCTTAACCATTGTACTGTATGTATGTAATCTAAATGTCTGATACAAATGCAAATGATTCCAGAAATGTTACCATAGTATGCATGAAATCTAAATTATAATGTAAAACTTGCAAAATAAACAAACCAAAACAGGGACAACACACGATAAAGGCAAAAGAACTTATCAAAATCGCTATGTGGAAATAACACTTAATACAATACAATTTTGAAATAAAAGATCACAATCCATCCCATAGGGTGTACATCACTACATGAGCAAGTTAGTCTGTTTCCCAAGCATATTAATCGCACACATAACAACGCACTATCGTCACGTTCAAGGAATTAGTCAATTTGGGCACGGTATTTGTTTGATACAAATGCAAATGATCCAAGAAATTTTGCCAGATCAATTTTGGTCATCAAATATTAATGATAAAATACTTGGGATACCACAGTAAAAATCATCCTGACACCAACTTTTGTGAGCTTAAAACTTGCATCTCTACTTTTGTGAGCTAAAACTTGCATCTCCACATTTGAAATGTTTGACATAAGACTGTTCTATGACTTCAAGCCATAACTGAACAAATACATTACCAAGTCAATCCAAACCATCAGTGACATAAATAACCCCTTCAGCATGGTCCATGATGGCTTTTTACCTTTGAGTATGGCTAAAACTAGATGATTTAATGCAGTTTAAGAGGGTTTATTGAGATTGTATTCACCCATTGAGTCATAGATAGATTATAAACTAAAGAAAATTGTCTAATGGTAACCAGAATATGATGAAAATTACATCATGGTGGTGAAGGGCTTAAATTACAGCCTCTGATATACAGTAAACATATACAAGTAAAATATATCTCCAACTACAGTACTATAGGTAGTGCCAACGAACTTGACAATATATCTCCAACTACAGTACTATAGGTAGTGCCAACGAACTTGACAATATATCTCCAACTACAGTACTATAGGTAGTGCCAACAAACTTGACAATATATCTCCAACTACAGTACTATAGGTAGTGCCAACGAACTTGACAATATATCTCCAACTACAGTACTATAGGTAGTGCCAACGAACTTGACAATATATCTCCAACTACAGTACTATAGGTAGTGCCAACAAACTTGACAATATATCTCCAACTACAGTACTATAGGTAGTGCCAACGAACTTGACAATATATCTCCAACTACAGTACTATAGGTAGTGCCAACGAACTTGACAATATATCTCCAACTACAGTACTATAGGTAGTGCCAACAAACTTGACAATATATCTCCAACTACAGTACTATAGGTAGTGCCAACGAACTTGACAATAATCTCGTCCCTGTCCTATTTGTAACTTAAAAGGGCCTGGAGCAAACTGGCTGTAAATATCCACACATATATTTCTTGGTGGACTCTTCCCAAATGGTAGAAACGTCAGCCCGATTGCTTTCATTAATTTTGAGTAATAAGAAGTTAAAGGGTCAAAATTATTGTCAAGTTCGTTGGCACCACCTATACCCTATACTGTACATAAGTCTGTGATAATGACTATATGCCTAACACATTAATGAGGCTCTATACATATCATCAAATTTGTTGGCTATGGTATGTGAAAAATTTATTTACAGTATTTGTGACAAGTAAGCATTGAACTCACTTCAAAAATTAGGGGGAGGTCAAGATCAGCCAAAACTGTAGTGGTTTCATAATAAATACTATTTCCAATATGTGGGATTAAGTTCCTTTAAATAATTTTCTAAAAATCACTGTGTAAGCGAATTTTCTAGTTGAACATGAGATAAGTTCACCTAAAATACATTCTCTAGCAGTAGAAAGTGGAGATCGGGCCTGAGTATATAGATACTGTAGATAGATAGATAAAAATAAAGAAAAAAAAGGGGAATGTGCCTGAGTATATAGAATAGAATAGGTTACATCTACCGGTAGGTTAACAGCTTGGGGCCTTTCTGTATTGCTTCCCTGGTTAATTATAAATACAAAAATATTATAGAAATCAAGATTGAAAACGTAGTAAAGATGGAGGAAAAGCTACTCCAATTTCAGATATACTTAACTAGGATGATGTGACTTTGAGGATATCCACTGCTAAAATCCTTGTGTCATATTTCTAAGTAATGAGAAATATCAAATTGGGGAAAGAGAGTATTGACTAGTGAAAACAGTATTATACATACAGACAGAATATACAGGGTGTCCCGCGAGTTTTGTCAAATACTTCCAGAGATGAAAGATTAAGTAATTCTAAGTAAAAACTGTTATATACACATAGGCTTTTTGGGACATTGTTTTGTAGTTATGGACCATTAAAGTCGGCATTTTTGTGTTTTTTGTAATTTCTAACCATTTTTTTCTTCAATATGATGAGGATAGGAAAAGAAACTATAAAGTGTATTATGAAGCATGATATCAATACTTCAAACTGAATATTACAAGAAACCAACACAACTTAATTTTAAGCTCATCATCGCGGAAAGAAGAAAGGAGCTACAGAGGATTTTTTGGTGTTTTCTGTCAGTTTAAACCCATTTTCCGAGTAATGAAAATGAATAGCGATAACGTTAAATGCTGTATGATGGTGCATGGTATCAATACTTAATGAAAACACCAAAAATGTCTCTGTAGCTCCTTTCTTCTTTCTGTGATGATGAGTTTAAAATTAGGTTTTGTTGGTTTCTTGTAATATTCAACTCCATGTCAAGGGAATATGAAGTACGATGTAGGGAAGTTTTTGGTGTCAGTTTGATCTATTGATATCATGCTTCATAATACACTTTATAGTTTTTTTTCCTATCCTCATCATATTAAAGAAAAACAGGGTTAGAAATTACAAAAAACACCAAAATGCCGACTTTAAGGGTGTATAACTACAAAACAATGCCCCTAAAAGCCTATGTGTATATGACAGTTGTTACTTAGAATTACTTAATCTTTCATCTCTGGAAGTACAGTATTTGACAAAACTCGCGGGACACCCTGTACAGTATCTGTAGGCTATCTCTATATCTATTAACCCTTGTCTAGCGGGGTGTTTTGAGCTCATTTGGGCATATTCAGGCCCTCCTGAATGATCAATCAAGTATCTGCATGAAAAGAAATGTATTCAGCAAAAAACTAGGCGCTAAAAGCTTCAAAATGAGACCAGAACGAGCTACGTAGCACTCGTGGTTCTCTTGTAGTGGTGCCACGAACATGGGAGTTTTGCGTATAGCGGTATATTTTTCCCAGCTATGCTCACTACTGGCTACACTGCCGGCCTCTCGAGAACACAGGGAACATGAGTTAATGGGCGGCGGCAAGCCCTGGGAGTTGGCTGTCTGGCCCGCTGCGCTCCCGGCCATTTGCACTCGATTTTAACCCTTTAACCCGGGAGCTGCGGGGAGACTCTTAAGAGTTCCCCCGGCGCACTGCGGGGAGACTCTTAAGAGTCAGAGAAAAAAAAAATCAACTTTTGACATCGAAAAAAAACAAAAATATTTTATTTTTTTTTTTTTGGCCCCTGGGCCATGCAAAATCTCAGTCCTCTACCTCCCCTCCTTCCCCACTTTCCTCCTCTCCTTCAGTTATCACCTATTTTCCCTGTTATTCCCTTATTCTGAGGTATATTTTCGTGCTAACATTAGAAATCCGATTGGAGGGTGTGGTCATCACTGATAGCAAGCGAGTGCAAGAGAGAGAGAGAGAGTATCGATCGACTGTGTCTCAGTGGCCTTGGGGGAAATTGGCGGGAAAGCAGATTGCCTCACCCATACATTATACAACTCGCGGGCTATATCTCCGATTTTGACCATCCAAACGCTGTTTTCACTCGTTTTATTGTTGTTTCAGGTTAATACCTTTATAATCAACCCATAATAGGTGCATATGGATAAGTATTAATGCTATTAATGGCACAATTAATATTTTAGTGACGGAAACACCTCAAATACGTCAGCACAGGGGGACATTTCCAATTACCCCCATGCGCACTTCAGAGGTTAAAAGCCTTAATAATGCTCCTAACTTGCTGCAAATTGGTGCACGACTTAAGTCGAGCGCCGCCAATAAGGGGTTAAGGGGGGTCACAGGCTTTTTTTCTCCCCTTTTCTCTCTTTCTCTGGCTTGTATCTATTCGGCCCCATTCAGCTTACTGTTTTAAGACGTTTACCCCCATTCAGGTGTCAATATTTTCTTGGCGAGCGGTAGCGAGCCAGCATATTTGACAGAGACTCAAGTAACATCCACATCTGACACGTCTAGATTTAATTTTCCAGGTTATCAACTGCTCCAAAATTTCAGACCTAAAGGAGGTGTATGTTGCTTCGCAAAATCTGAAATTGCCCTGGAGGAGGTTACTAGTTTCAATTGTCCCTATTTTGATTATTCTATATACAAATTAATTTCTGCTGGTAAATTTAAATACATATGTTGCATCTACCGTTCCCCAAATACTCCTCCAGAGCAAAGTCTTTTTGATTCTCTGTCCTCACAACTCAGTGTCCTCAACTTAAATGCTTCTTCTGAAATCACTGTGTTGGGTGATTTTAATGTCCATAATGTTGAATGGCTCACTCATTCAGCCAGGACTGATGATGCTGGTCTTGAATGTGAGCTATTTGCAGACTCATTTAATCTCACTCAACTAGTCAACCAACCCACCCGTGTACCAGATAATCCTAATCCTAATTCCCACCTACTGGACTTATTTTTAACAACCAATTCAGAAAATTATGATGTTACAGTGAGGTCCCCGCTTGGATCTTCTGATCACTGTCTGATACAGGCCACCTGTCTATCACCTACCACACCTTCCCACTCTGAACCTGTTTTGGTGACTAAATGACATTACGATAGGGCAGACTGGGAGGGTCTTCAAGGTTTCTTTATTGATATTCCCTGGACCTCTTTCTTTTCTAATGATGCACACACCACCTTGAGCCACATACAAGATTTTGTAAAAATTGGAATGGAAACTTTTATTCCTCATCAAAAGTACAGTAAAAGATCTAATTCACCTAAATGGTTTGACCATAATTGTGCTAGAGTAACTGAACAAAAAGCAATAGCCTACAATGCATACACAAGATCAAAAACACATGAAGCCTTTAATTACTTTAGAAACATCAGAAATCATGCCAAAACTGTATTAAACCTAACTAAATCAAACTTTCTCCACAAGCAGGCAAATAAACTTCTAAATAATCCAAATGATAACAAAATATTTTGGTCTACTCTTAACTCATTCAAATCCAACTTCACTACTGCTTCATCCATTCCACCATTAAAATCTCCGACTGGCAATCTTGTAAGTGACCCACGAGGTAAAGCTAACCTTCTTGCGGATATTTTCTCCACCAAATCAACCTTAGATGAAATAAATCAAGATGTCCCTGTACTTAATTTTAATTCGCCTGAAATTCCCTCACTTAACCCTTAACCCGGCAAGCGCGATAGGCCTCACGGAAGGCTTCCTATAGGGAACGCGATAGGCCTCACGGAAGCAAGACCATAAAAAAAGCCTTCCATAAAAAAAAAAGGGCCTATCAAAACAAAGGAATTTGTCTCTAGGTGAGATAATTCCCCTCCAGTACTCATCCATGTAAATCTCACCCACCCCCCTCCCCTCCTTCCCCACCTTATTCCCCCCTCCCTCCCCTCCTCAATTATCACCTATTTTTCCTCTTATTATCATCATTTATCGGTTATTTTTCTCTCCCGCGATAATGTAGCACAAGTGGGTTGCAGAAAAGATCGTTATGCAACACCCAGACACCGGCCCACACCGCCCCGCTCGTCTCAGTTACCTCACAGACAGCGAGAGAGGAGGGTTGCCTGTGGATCTCTCTCGCCTGAGATTATGACCGGGTGGCCAATATCTTCGTTTTTCACCACCCAAATGCTTTTCCCACTTATTTTAGCACTCTTGAAGGTTCATATATACATCATATATGTAAAATAAAAGCATACCGAAAACAAATAATGCTCTATATTGTAAATATAACGAATTCTGTCAGAATCCAAGGCTAGAAATGCACAAATAACTACCCTAGCCCCTAGGTCTATTTAGCGCTTGTCAGGTTAAAGAGCGGCGCTGGACTTAAGTCGTGCACCAATTTGCAGCAAGTTAGGAGCTCTGTACAGGGGCATAGTGCGCCCTTGTATTGAGTATTGTTCACATGTGTGGGGAGGTTCCTCTCACACTGCTCTCCTAGACAAAGTTGAAAGGAAGGCCTTTCGTATCATTAACTCCCGTCCACTCACCAACTCTCTGCAATCTCTCTCTCTCCGCCGCAATGTTGCATCTCTCTCGCTATTCTATCGCTACTATAATAATCAGTGTTCCTCAGAGCTATCCCAGTGCATACCACCTCCTTTACGTAGGGCACGTGGTACCCGTCTTGCAACTCAATCCCACCCCTACTCTGTGCAACTCTCCAACCCAAGAGTGAAACGTTACTCTCAAACTTTCTTCTACTCAACAGCTGAGCTCTGGAACTCTCTCCCAGAATCAGTCTTTCCCTCTTCCTATGACTTAAATTGCTTCAAACTCCGTGTGTCCAGGCATTTTGGCTCGAACGTCCCTTGATTTTGGCCCTGTCACTCTTTCAACTATGGGGGAGGCACTCGCTATAGGCAGTTATGCCTTTTGCCTCCCTCAATCACATAGAAAAAAAAAAAAAAAAATAAAAAATATTAACCCGGGAACTGCGGGAAGACTCTTAAGAGTTCCCCCGGCCGACTGCGGGAAGACTCTTAACCCGTGGAGCCCCGGCTAGTTTTGTAATGTTTGCGCACCAGAACCCGGCCGGTTTTCAAAAAATTGTTTTATTCCAGAAACAATAGCGAATGGGTTAGGAATGAAGGAAAAACCACGAAAAAACGCTCAAAAAGCTTAAAAAATGGTCCTACAGAGACCCCGAAAACGGATTTTACAAGAGTAAAAAATTGAAGGCAATTATCCCAAAAAAACAGGTTATTGCGCGCTCGCGCGCACGCACGTGGACTTTGAGAGTTTTCAACCATCGGCACGGTTGCGTGGGATACGTACACAGTTCCCATACAAATCTGAGCCCTCTTGAGTGGCTACACCTGAGGTCACGGTCGGCGCAATTAGGGTGACGCGCCAGGCGCGTCTCTGGGGCTGTGCGTTACATACATCGCCGACGCGTCAGGCGCGTCGCTGGGGCTGTACGGGTTAAGAGTCAGAGAGAAAAAAAATCAACTTTAACCCTCCAGCCCCGGCTATGTATTATATATATATATTCCTCGAAACCCGGGTGTTTTGGCCGAAAAACGTCTAGGCTAGGCTACCGTATATTTGTTAATCAGACTGCTTCCCGCATTCCCGCGCATCCCCAAGCGTAGCTGTGTTATTTACCTGTAGAATGGCATTAAGTAGAGCTCTCTAAGTCAACTGGTTGAGCTGTGATGATGATTTCATTGGAGATAACTTTATGGCCAAAACAGCCACTTTACACTACTTTTCGATACTTAACAACAACATACAGGCACACACGAACAAGCGACGCTCTCCTTCTTGTGGCCGGAGATGCGGGGCGTCGGTCCAGCCGGCTGTTGTTTACATGCGTCGGACCGACGCCTCGCACACGAAGCTCACAGGCTTTCAACCACTGGGCGTTCAAGAGCCCTTCCGGGTACCTGTTATATGCTTTTTTATGGGCGTTCAAGAGCCCTTCCGTGGTGAGAGGGTTAAACATCGAAAAGAAAAAAAACAAAAAAAAAATTTGCCCCTGGGCCATGCAAAATATCATTCCTCTACCTCCCCTCCTTCCCCACTTTCCTCCCCTCCTTCAGTTATCACCTATTTTCCCTGTTATTCCCTTATTCGGAGGTATATTTTCGTGCTAACATTAGCGAGTTGCAAGCAGGGCACTGTCATCACTGTTACTGGAAATACGCCTAATGGCCTTATTGGGCTATCCTTAGTTGGAATTATGCAAGGCTGGTACATGTCATATTTGTAACAAACTATGTGGTACCAACTCTGTAAATTGCTGACTGAATAAATATTATTATTATTATTATTATTATTATTATTAGCAAGCGAGTGCAAGAGAGAGAGAGAGAGAGTATCGATCGACTGTGTCTCAGTGGCCTTGGGGGAAATTGGCGGGAAAGCAGGTTGCCTCACCCATACATTATATAACTCGCGGCCTGTATCTCCGATTTTGACCATCCAAACGCTGTTTTCACTCGTTTTATTGTTGTTTCAGGTTAATACCTTTATAATCAACCCATAATAGGTGCGTATGGATAAGTATTAATGCTATATATGGTAAAATTAATATTTTAGTGATGGAAACAGCTCAAATACGTCAGCACAGGCAGAGGTGTCTAATTACCCCCATGCGCACTTCTTAGGTTAAGGCTTTTAAAGGGTTAAAATGGAGTGCAAATGGCCGGGAGAGCAGCGGGCCAGACAGCCGCCCATTAACTCATGTTCCCTGTGTTCTCGAGAGGCCGGCAGTGTAGCCAGTAGTGAGCATAGCTGGGAAAAATATACAGATATATGCTAAACTTCCATGTTCGTGGCACCACTGCAAGAGAACCACGACTGCTACGTAGCTCGTTCTGGTCTCATTTTGAAGCTTTTAGTGCCTAGTTTTTTGCTAAATATTTTTTTGTCATGCAGATGCTTGATTTATCATGCAGGAGGGCCTGAATATGCCCAAATGAGCCCAAAACACCCCGCTAGACAAGGGTTAAGATCCACACCAGACATGTCAAAACTATTTTGCAGAATCTCTCAGTAGATAAGGCTCCTGGTCCAGATGAAATTCCTCCAATAGTACTTAAGAATTGCGCCTTGGTGCTCGCTCCTGTATTGGCAAAAAAATTCCGTCTGTGTACTCATACCTCATGCTTCCCAGTACCCTGGAAAGAAGCAAACATCCATCCAGTTCCTAAAAAAGGTGCCTCTTCAGATCCATCAAACTACAGACCAATAGCTATAACTTCCACTCTTGGTAAAGTCTTTGAAATTATATTAAATAATCACATAATTAAGCATCTTGAGAATAATAAATTAATCAGTGATAGGCAATATGGTTTTAGACGATGTCGATCAACTGCAGACATTCTTTGCCTTCTTACGCATCAAATCAACCAAGCTACAGACCAACATGGTGAAACACATACAATAGCACTGGATATATCAAAGGCATTTGATAGAGTCTGGCATCAATCCTTATTGTCGAAGATGTCACACTACGGCCTTGCATCATTAGTTCCACTAATTTCTTCTTATCTTCATAACAGAAAAATATGTTAATGGTAGATGGCCTTTATTCTCAATTTCACTCAATAAATGCTGGTGTTCCCCAGGGATCAGTTTTGGCCCCAACTCTGTTCCTCATTCATATCAATGATCTCATATCTACCACTCATAATCCAATACATTCCTACGCAGATGACTCAACACTCCACAGTTCCTTCACATTTACCAATTCTTTCACCCAACCCGATCTTATAAATTCAAAAATAAACACTGCAATTTCTCTGAACCAGGACCTTTCTATAATTAATGAATGGGGACAAAAGAATCTAGTTTCCTTTAATGCACAGAAAACCAAGTACTGTACATTCAATTTTCTAACCGACAGAATCTCACTGACTCCCATATATTTTTTAATGATGTAAATATTCCCACTTCCCCTAGTATTGACATTCTCGGTGTAACATTAACTACTAACTTGAGCTGGACACATTATGTTAGAAGCATTGCTAAGAATGCCTCTAAAAAACTGGGACTCCTGTACAGAGTTCGAGAATTCTTCACTGACGAGCAGTTGGCCGTAATATATAAAAATCATGTGCGTTCTCAGATGGATTACTGTTCACCTCTGTGGAGTGGAAGTGGAGTGGTTGCATTGAGGCAGTTGGACAAAATTCAAAATAAAGCTATTAGATTAATCAATAACCCTGCAATCACACAGGACCTTCCTACATTATCCATACGAAGAAACATTGCATCCCTTGCATTATTTCTAGATATTTTCACAGCAATTGTTCTGAGGAACTTGCTTCAATTGTGCCGCCTCTCCACATCTTTCCCCATAGAACTAGGGCAGCTGAGAGTGACCATGAATTTACACTTTCTCCTCCACAATGCAGAACTTCTGCTTATCAAAATTCATTTATCCCTAGAACTACTACTCTTTGGAATTCACTTCCCTCGAGTTGCTTTCCACAAACTTACAATCTACAAAAGTTTAAATCCAGTTGTTACAAACATTTTATGAATGGAGGATGCCTTTAGGCACATGGACCTTTTTGTTGTATCTGTGTTTTTCCTTCCTCCGTTCATTGTCTCTTTTAAAAAAAAAAAAAACAAAAAAAAAAAAATGTTTACAGCAAGCTAAATTTGTACATTTTTCGATAGAAAAATTTCTCCGGCGAAGCCATATTTCTCCATACAATGCTGGCTCGCTATCGCTCACCAGGAAGAAATCGACACCTGGATGGGGATAAAAGTCTTAAAACAGTTGGCTGAATGGGGCCAAATGCATACAAGTCAGAGAAAGGAGAGAAATATTTTTATTATGATTTTTACACCAACAAAGGAGAGAAAGAGAAAAAAACAAGGTGGGTCCCATTAATAACTAAGTAAACATATTAGCAGATTTTTGTATGCGATACTGCACATGTAATTCTGATTAGTAAGTTTTAGTTCTACTTTCATTGTCAATTTTGTGTTCTTTGAGGAAATATTTAGAATAGGTAAGGAGGCTTGTGGGAGTGCATATACGTAGCCTATAGTCCATTCGCTGTAAGTAGGCGAAAAATCATGACCTCTATCCCCTGTAACTAAAAAACGGCTACAGTAATCGAGCTAATATTTCTACCATTTGGGAAGAGTCAGTCAAGAAATAGATGTGGTAATTTACAGCCAATTTGCTCTAGCCCTTTTTGAGTTACAGAGGATAAGAGGTCATGATTTCTCGCCTACTTTCAGCGAATAGACTATAGTAAAGAGAAAGCTGAACTGCAAAATCATCAAACTGGACTAGAGTCCACATGGGAAATATGCCAGGGTATTTGTCTATTTGATGACCCTGGTCTCTAGGTCTTCTCCTGGATGACCTAGATGTGTGTGAATTTGTATTTTGTTTTTGTGTGTTCATTGTTTTCTGTTGTGTTGTCCGTGTTTTGGATCTGTCTTGAGTCGGCAACCCTTTCGTGCCCTGTAGGTGTCGAATTTTTTTCCTGGCGAGCGATAGCGAGCCTGTAATTGTGGAGGAACCGGCCTTCGGCCGTGACATTTTTCTATCGAAAAATGTACAAATTAATCTCGAAGGGGGATCTAATGGATGTTTTTTTAAGTTTGACGGAGGTCTAGGGAGGAAACTAAAAAAAAAAAAAAACATAAAACAAAATGGACCAACAAATAAACTGTTTCCCCTTAACCCGCTGAGCCCCAGCTAGTTAGTAATAAATGTCCCACCAGGGCCCAGAGGTTTGATTTTTTTTTTTTATTCCAGAAACAATAGCGAATGGGTTAGGAATGAAGGAAAAAAAAAAAAAAAAATTGTCATAAAGTGCAAAAAATGGTCCTACAGAGCCCCCGAAAACGGATTTTACAAGAGTAAAAAATTGAAGGCAATTTCCCCCAAAAAACATGTTTTTGCGCGCTCACGCGCACTTTTGGACTTTGAGAGTTTTCAACCATCGGCATGGGTGCGTGGGATACTTACACAGTTCCCATACAAATCTGAGCCCTCGGGGTGCCATAGGACCGGAGTAATTAGGACCGGACCGGCCAGGATGCAAACGTTGCGTCGCTGGGTTCTGGTGATCGAACATTGCCGACGCAACACGTGCGACGCTGGGTCTCAGCGGGTTAATACCCATAATGTCTGGCCATCCAGCAGCCAATGAAGCCAGATACCAACAAGTCCAAGACACTTCTCTACCCTCAATCAGGCATCATTACTTTTGTTTACCACTTACAACATTTAAAATATATAACTAATAAAGTAAACCTTTTTAACCCATGCAGCACCAGGGATGTCCTATTCATCATACTCTGGCAAACTATTAGACGATTTCATTCAGCTTAGGAAGGACCTCTAGCACTAGTAAGACTTCAAACTATCTCAACCAACCCTTCTAACTACCACAGATCCTTCCTAAGCTGCAAAATATCGTCTAAATAGTGCTTGAATAAAATATAGCACATGTCGCTGATACTCAAAGGGTTAGGTACATACAATAGAGTTGATGAAATTGCCGATATTCATGTATGATAGAATGATACAGTAGTGACATATACTCCATCCAACATATATCTTTGTCAACTATAAAGACCCATAACTGCATCAAACAACAAACATAAATTGAATAAAGACTTCTAAGATATGATATAGTATTTACAGAAACAAACTATTCTATGCACACGATGGAAGACTTATTATTTCTTGACAGCCCGCGCACCGAAGATCGTGCTACCGACCCTGATATTTGTGCTCCCGACTAGTATCTGAAAGGCAAAGACCAGTACATTGTATTAGTTTCAGGAAGAAATAGGAGTTAGATTAATAAATTTAAAACCAAAAAGTACACTAGTTGGCACTTAAATGTTGTTTCTATTCGGGCTCTGTTTTGAGTCGGCCACCTCCAGCTATGGGGTATTATCTATATATCTATTGCCAGACGACTTACTCCCCTTAATGAGGGTGGCCATACACAGAATGCCCCCAAGCAGACCTATCCCCTGTAAGAGAGACAACCCATGCCAGTTTACTGAAGGACTTACAGGATTGACCACTCAATTTAGGGTCTTTCCGACTCCGAGGCCTTCTATGTACTTTATTAGCACTATTTTTCTACAGTGGTGTGTGGCTAATCCATCCACTAACACTAACCTGCTTCACCCTTAGGTAAGCAGTACAGATTTGTATAAGGTTTACTCCCCTAGACAGGCTGGCGACAAAGGCTGACGAGTCCCAACTACCCGGATTTGTATAAGGTTTTCTCCCCTAGATGGGTTGCCGACCAAGGCTAACGAGTCCCATCCACCTGTATTATGCCTGAGTATATACATAGACATATACTATACAATAGGTACGATACAATTTTATGCTTACTTTATACCGTTACATAAAGACTGATTGATCCATGGTTCCAGTTATCATCATCTCCAACGTTTTGCTTCTTCCAGGGAAATCCATGCTAGAAGATAACTATGGCCTAATTTGTCCAGACAGGCTTCCATATCCTGTGCCACAATGCTCCAAACACTACATAGAAGTTTTAAATCTTCAACATACAGTAAAAGTCTGATAATCCGACGACCGATAATTGGAATCTCCCGATAGTCCGAATTTGTGAAAATTAGGCCAAATCCGAATTCACCTGATAGTCCGAATTTCAAAAAGTCCCAAAGTCCCTTTTTGAGACATTAGGCCACCCAAAACCCCCTTTTTGAGGCATTAGGCCACCCTAATGACACATAATGGTACACACACATATCATATGTTCATGAAATTACTTTATAACTAATCAACCTATAAATAAACTCTTGCCCCTTAAAAAACACATTATTTCAAGGCAAAGTCTAGAACATTTCAGATTATACTGTACAGCATTGTTTTATCTCATAGAGGGCTTATGCAGATTTATATGAGTGTACAATACAATATTGTATACAGGTCTCCCTCACTATCCGATGCCCCAATTTACGATATTATTATAGGTTTTTAGGTGTTTGTATTTGGGCTTTGGCTGGTCCGAGAAGGCATCCCCATTTACCCCATTAATTTTAGGGTTCGCTATAGGATTTTTCTAATTAAGATTGGGTTTCCAGGAACGTAACCCAATCATAAATCAAGGGAGGCCAGTACAGTAATTATTATGGGTTGTGAGTATGCATATAATTATATTACTGAGTACTGTATATCTTTTTTAGCATTGATTTGTTTTTTACTTAACAAATAGAGAAACATGATCACAAACTTTCTTACCGCATGTTCGAAGTCCGTAGACATACCCATTGATAGTTCGATGTCACTTGGTTCTTTACACTGGCTCTCATAGACGGCAGCATGACATTTCAATAGCGCCTGTGGGGATATTTTAACAATAATTCAATAAAGTTTAAATATATTCATTGGAAAGACAATCTTACTTCAGTGATTCAATCTAGCACTCTTATATTCAAAGTATGATTTCCAAATTTTGCCTTTCACTCAAATTGACCTTTCACTCCTTACATCCTCCCCCCCTAATATTATGCTCCTTGTTGCGGTTGGGGGGCTTCGGGGCCGGTGACTGGAGCTTGATGGGTAAGGTTATGGTTATTTCCCTCTCCCATCGAGCTTTCGACGTCGGCTTGACTAATTTTGCGTAGTTTTTCACTCCTCTTTCTATGTTTTTCCCCTTCTGTTCATATTCTGTCTCATTTGGTTGTCCTTCGGGCAGCCTATATCATATGCAACCCTGGCCAGGCTAGGTTGTTGCCTCCTGACCTGATTTGTCTCTTCGGTCGCTGGTGCGGCCGAGCTGACTCGATTCCCCTCAGTAGTGCATTTTTTTTAATCTCACTGTGATTTTTTTTTCCTTAAGTCCTGATCACTCATTCTTCGCCCTTGATCACTTCTTGGTTGCTGCTGCTGTGTAGCAGTTCTTGCCTCATCCTTCGGCCCTGCCCCGTAAGAGTTCTGCTGTGGAGCTTATGTGGTCCGGCTGAATTGGTGATTCCTAGATTTGTTCACCTCCTGCCCTTCCCTATCTATCTTGTCTTGATTAGTTGTCTATCCCAATCTAAACCTTCGGGCCAGCCCTATGAGAATTCTTTTGGGGATCTCAGTGGTCTGGTTAAACTATTTCATTATAAAAAAAAAAAAAAAAAAAATTACATCTTAAGAATCTTTCATAATACCATACCTATCTATCCTCCCTATTATAAAGTATGGGTGCAAGGGTGTCTTTTCTAGGTAAGGTACCGGTTCAGTAAAAATAGATGGTAGCGATCATTAAACAATTGTATCAAGTTTCTGAAGATCTATGAGAATCAAAGGGTTAAATGAGACAGTTTATACCCCTTTGATTCCTAGAGGTCATTCGTAAACTGAGAAAATACCCGGTAGTCTAATGATAACCATGGACAAACTAAAATGCTTAGGCTATAATGTTTTTCCCATTTATTTTTATAATGTAAAACTTGCAAAATAAACAAACCAAAAACAGGGACGACACAAGATAAATGCAAAAGAACTAATCAAAATCGCTATGTGGAAACAACACTTAATAAAATAAAATTTTGAAATAAAAGAACACATCCACCACATAGGGTGTACACAACTACATGAGCAAGTAAATTTATTTCCCAAGCAAACTGATCGCACATACTGTATAACAATGCACCTCGTCTTGTTCAAGGAATTAGTCAATTTGGGAAGTCAACTACGCGACAGCCTTGCACAAACTCTAAATATTGCCCGACAGGAATTTAATTTTGCCAGTGTTAATGCTTCACTAAGTATCATTAAACTTTTATATATGTATTTTTTTTTCTATGTGAGTGAGGGAGGCAAAAGGCAGAACTGCCTATAGCGAGTGCCTCCCCCAAAGTTGAAAGAGTGACAGGGCCAAAATCAAGGGACGTTCGAGCCAAAATGCCTGGACACACAGAGTTTGAAGCAATTTAAGTCATAGGAAGAGGGAAAGACTGATTTTGGGAGAGAGTTCCAGAGCTCAGCTGTTGAATAGAAGAAAGACTGAGAGTAACATTTCACTCTTGGGTTGGAGAGTTGCACAGAGTAGGGACCCTCTAAGGCGGTTGAGCACACCCAGCTTCTGGGAGGCTGCCTTAGCTAGACTGGTAATATGATCCTTCCAACTGAGAGCAGAAGAAAAAGAGACACCAAGAATATTGAGAGAAGATGAAGGATTGATTTTTGTAATGTTGAAGAATAAGGGATAGTCCGCAGGGAGTTTCTGACGGGTAGATAGATGGAGAAATTGGGTTTTGGAAGCATTAAAGGTAACAAGGTTTTCTCTGCCCCAATTGGAGATAGTAGTTATATCAGAATTTAAGTGTTCTATGGCTTCATTCCGTTTGTCGTTGAGGAATTGCTGGCTTGGGCGTTCTGAAAAACTAATGGAGGAGTGTAAGGTTGAGTCGTCTGCATATGAATGGATGGGAGTTGAGGTACAGTTGAGCAGGTAATTTATAAAAATTAGAAAGAGAATAGGAGATAGGACAGAGCCCTGAGGAACACCGGAGTTTATAGGGTGAGTACAAAGGAAATCAAGCAACAACAGATCTAGTGACCCTTCTAGGCTGCTTGTCCTCCAAAACACGGAGGATCAAATGTCCAAACAGTGGTTTAGAGAGGGTAAGGAAACATTGGAAAGGGAACTACTGCCCTGGAACTAATGTCCGTGGCAGGATTAGGAAGTTAGTAGGGGACAGATGGGTTAGTAACTGAGGGGGGGATAAAATAAAGTTATTAATTTACAAACGCAGTCAGTTGCGGGTTTGATGCGAGATATTTGTCAAAGCGGAGTTTAAATGAATCAACGGTGCTGCAGTCTATAACGTCTCGGGGAAGCCCATTCCACAAGTTGACAACTCGATTGAAGAAGAAATTCTTAGATTCGTGTGAGTTAAAAGATTTACCAATAATTTTGCAACCGTTTCCCCGCGTGTAAATAAATTGGTCGATAGTGAAGTACTTACTACAGTTCATATTGTCGATGCCTTTGATGATTTTGAACACTTGAATTAAGTCACCTCTTAATCTGCGCTGGGTTAAAGGAAATAGATTTAATTCTCTAAGACGCTCTTCGTATGGTTTGTTCTTTAGGCTAGGTATCATTTTGGTAACTCTACGTTGAACTCGTTCTAGCTTGTTTATATCTTTTTGGTAATAAGGGCACCAGGATTGAACGCAGTATTCCAGAAGAGGGCGGACTAAGGAATTGTAAAGGGTTAGGATAACTTCTTTGGATTTATGCTCAAATGACCTGCCTATAAAGCCAATTATTTTGTTTGCCTTCTTAACAACTTCTGAACATTGTTGACTCGGTTTTAGGTTACTCGATATTGTTACTCCCAGATCGGTTTCTCTGTTTACATTCTTAAGCTGAGTGCCATTCATCGAATAGTTTGCTTTCTCATTTAGGTTATCTGTTAGTTATCTGCTCAACAGGTGGCGTTGTGTGTGTGTAAGTGTGAGAGTCCGAGTGTAGGGGGTGAGACAGTGAAGTACGGGAACGAGGTGGCTTCAGAGATGGGGTCGTTTCGGGCCATGAGTGAGCACCGTGCCTCATGTGAAGGCAAGATGGCAGGTGCTCGTTGTACTCTACGTGCTTCACATGTCTCACTCCCTAGACTGGAACAAGACCTCACAGGCTTCACTGTTCATTGTAAAGCGGTGAATGTTAAGGCATCTCAGCCTATGCCCGAGAGGAAGTAAGTTGGAATAAATAAATAAAAAAAAAAAACAAAAAAAAAAACAAAAAAAAAAAAAAAAAGTATCCGATATGTAGTATATACTTTACATTTATCCGCATTGAAACTCATTTGCCAAATTTGGGCCCAACATGACAATTTATCTAGATTGTGTTGCATATCGTCAACTTGTTCTTTTGAGAGTACGCTATTTGCAATTTTTGTATCGTCAGCAAATTTTGAGATTGTACAGGTGAGACCCTCATCTATGTCGTTGATGTAAATTAGAAAGAGAATTGGTCCTAGTACCGATCCCTGGGGTACCCCGCTACTTACATTGGTCCATTTAGATGCCTTACCGTTTATGACTACTCTTTGCTTTCTGTTGCTGAGCCAATTTTATATCCATTTCAACACACCGTCTTGTATTCCATGCGCTTTTAGTTTTAGCAGTTAACGTTTGTGGGGAACTTTGTCAAAGGCCTTTTGAAAATCAAGGTATATAATATCTACAGCTTTACTCTCATCGTAAAGGTTGAGGATATCGTGGAAGAAGTCTAAGAGGTTTGTTAAACAGGAACGTTTTTTACGAAAGCCGTGTTGAGTATCTTTAAGTAAGTTATTTGCTTCTAAGTGATTTACGAGTCTGTCTCTTATGACCGTTTCTAGCATTTTACATACAATTGAGGTTAAGCTAATTGGACGATAGTTACTGGGTAGGGATTTGCTGCCTTTTTTTAATATCGGTGTTACGTTGGCTAGCTTCCACTGATCAGGCATAGTCAGTCCCAGACTGCAAGGATTCATTGAATAGCAATGTCAGTGGTTTGGAGAGCTCATCCTTAGCTTCCTTTAGAACTCTAGGCGAGATTGTATCAGGTCCAGGCGTTTTATTTACCTTGAGTTTATCTAAACAATTCAATACTTCTCTCTCTGTAACGGTGCTATTGCTTAGAACATCTGAATTATCAATCTGAATCGGCGATGGTGTAGGGATATCACTGAGGTCTTCGGTTGTAAAAACTGATGCAAAGAAGGTATTGAGGGCATTACTCATTTGTACTTCGTCTTTGGTGTATTCTCCATTTTCATCGACTAACGGTCCAACAGTTGAAGTAACTACTTTTTTCTTTCTGATATAACTATAGAATTCTTTCGGGTTTGTTTTACTTTGATTCGCAACATGTAACTCCAGGGTCTTTTTACTTTGCTTAATTAACTTTTTGGCTTTGCGTCGTAGCTCTACAAATTTCACCCGTCCTTCGTCATTTTGTGAGGATTTTAATCTATCATTAGCAAATTTTTTAGCAAGCAGACAGTCTGAAATATCTTTATTCCACCATTTGGGCTTATCATTATAGCCTGGATGCCGTATTTTCGATGGTATGCAGTCTTGCACTGCCTTAAGGTAAGTGGTTGTGAAACACTCCCAAGATGTATTTATGTCGTTATTGTTAGTCAGAAAGCTCCAGTCAGTTTCTTTAAGCTTTGATTTAAGTTTATGAAAATTTGCTTTCTTGAAATTAGGGACTTTCTCAATGCTGCTATTTGATTTGTTACTAGTAAACTTTAAAGTGAAAGTTATCGTACAATGGTCGCTGTTACTGAATTCATCACCAACATTCAAATTCTCTATTAATTCTTCTTTTGGCGAGTACAAGGTCAAGCACATTATTACCACGGGTCGGAGATTGTACAAATTGAAAAAGTGAACTCTCTTGCAAGTTAGCATAGAGGTCGTGTCCAGAGTGTGAAGTAAGAATATCGCCCCATTTAGTCACGGGTAAATTGAAATCGCCAAGAATTACGGTATCTTGTATGAGGAAGTGAGCGATGGCCGTCCACAACCGCAGCTATGGAACGGCCGGAGAGGAAATTAGAGACAAAGGCACAGATGGAGGGATAGAAACCGAAGGAGGGTAGTTTAGAAATTAAAGATTTGTGCCAGACTCTATCGAAGGCTTTCAATATGTCTAGTGCAATAGAAAAAGTCTCACCGAAGTCCCGAAAGGAGGATGACCAAGAGTTAGTAAGATATGAAAGAAGATCACCAGTAGAGCGACCCTTAACCTAAGAAGTGCGCATGGGGGGTATGAGACACCACACTCCTGTGCTGACGTATTTGAGCTGTTCCCATCACTAACATCGTTATTTTACCATAAATAGCATTAATACTTATCCATATGCGCCTATTATAGGTTGATTATAAAGGTATTAAACCTGTTACAACAATAATACAAGTGGAAACAGTGTTTGGATGGTCAAAATCGGCGATACAGGCCGGGAGTTACATAATGTATGGCTGAGGCAACCTCCCTGCCCTCCTCCCCTCCCCTTGTCTGGAGAGACACTGTTACGCAATAGTCTCTCTCTCGCTCTTTCCCACGCTTGGTAACAGTGATGACAACGCCCTGCTACCAACTCGCTAATGTTAGCACGAAAATAGACCACAGAATAAGGGAATAACAGGAAAAATAGGTGATAACTGAAGGAGGGGAGGAAAGTGGGGAAGGAGGGGAGGTGGAGGAGTGATATTTGGCATGGCCCAGGGGCAAAAAAATAAAAAAAAAAAAAAAAATAAATTTGTTTTGGGTGTTTTAAATGGATTTTTTTCCCCTTACTCTTAACCCGGGAACTGCTGGGAGACTCTTAAGAGTTCCCCCGGCGGACTGCGGGGAGACTTATGAGTGAGTGAAAAAAAAAATCAACTTTTGACATCGGGAAAAAAAAAAAAAAAAAATTGGCCCCTGGGCCATGCAAAATCTCAGTCCTCTACCTCCCCTCCTTCCCCACTTTCCTCCTCTCCTTCAGTTATCACCTATTTTCCCTGTTATTCCCTTATTCTGAGGTATATTTTCGTGCTAACATTAGCGAGTTGCAAGCAGGGTGTTGTCATCACTGATGGCAAGCGAGTGCAAGAGAGAGAGAGAGAGTATCGATCGACTGTGTCTCAGTGGCCTTGGGGGAAATTGGCGGGAAAGTAGCTTGCCTCACCCATACATTATACAACTCGCGGGCTATATCTCCGATTTTGACCATCCAAATGCTGTTTTCACTCGTTTTATTGTTGTTTCAGGTTAATACCTTTATAATCAACCCATAATAGGCGCATATGGATAAGTATTAATGCTATTAATGGCAATTACCCCCATGCGCACTTCAGAGGTTAAGAGTCTTCCCGCAGTCCGCCGGGGGAACTCTTAAGAGTCTCCCCGCAGTTCCCGGGTTAAGGAAGCCATACTGGCGATCTGAGAGCAGATTATGAGAAGAGAAATGCTTAAGAAATTTGGAAGCAAGAATAGTTTCAAAAACTTTAGAAATACAAGAGATGAGAGCAATTGGCCGATAGTTGGAGGGTTGAGAGCGGTCACCCTTCTTTGGGACAGGTTGAATGAGAGCAAACTTCCAGCATGAAGGGAAGACGTTAGAGGATAGACAGAGACAAAAGAGTTTGCCTAGGCAGGGAGTCAGCACGGAAGCACAGTTTTTTAGTACAACAGGAGGAATACCGTCCGGACCGTACGCCTTATTAGTATTAAGCCCAGAGAGGGTAGAAAGTACATCTTTAGAAGAGATTAGGATATTAGGCATAAGTAAGAGAGAGGTATAGCACCGGAATCATCCAAGGTGGAGTTTCTAGCAAAAGTTTGAGCGAAGAGTTTAGCTTTGTCAGAGGAAGAAGTGATGGTTGTGCCATCAGAGTGGGAAAGGGGAGGGAAAGACGAGGAAGAGAAATTGTTGGAGAGGTTTTTGGCTAGATGCCAGAAAGCTTGGGAAGAGCTAGAGTTGGATAGTTCAGTGCATTTATTATTGATGAAAGAGTGCTGGGCAAGTCAAAGTACAGATTTGCCTTGATTCCGGGCAGAAACATAGGAAGAATGAGAGTCTTGAGTTTTAAGGCGTCGGTACCGTTTGAATGCTTCCTCCTTATTGCGGACAGCAGTAGAACAGGCGTGAGTAAACCAAGATTTTTTAGCATTAGTCTGAGAGAAAGAGAATGGAATGTATGCTTCCATGCCCGATAGGATTACCTCGGTAATGCGTTCAGCACTCTCCGAGGGTCCCCGGCCACGGAAGCAGAAATCATTCCATGGGAAATCAAAGAAGTACTGCCGGAGAGCCTCCCAGTCGGCAGCGCCAAAGTGCCACAAGCGCCGCCGGCTAGGAGGATCGGTTGGCCGTACTGGAGAGATAGGACAGGTGACAGAGATAAGTTTATGGTCGGAGGAGCCCGAAGGAGAGAAAAGATCGACAGTATAAGAAGAAGGGTTAGAAGTTAGAAACAAGTCAAGAATGTTGGGCCGATCTCCGAGGCGATCTGGGATACGGGTGGGTTGCTGAACTAACTGATCTAGGTCATTTAGGATAGAAAAGACGTAGGCTTGTTCACCAGGTGGGTCAGTAGTGTGAGAGGAGAGCCATTGGCGGTGGTGAACGTTGAAATCTCCTAAGATGGAGATTTCTGAGAAAGGAGAAATGGATAGAATGTGTTCCACTGTAGAGTTTAGATAGTCAAAGAATTTGGGAAAGTTGGTAGAGTTAGGGGAAAGATAGACAGCACAGAAATATTTAGTAATAGAATGACAGGAAAGTTTGAGCCATAAAGTTGAGAATTCAGAGGAGTCGAAATCGGGAACACGAGAGCAAGTGAGTTTGTTGTGCACATATGCACAACATCCGCCTTTGGCTTTGAAACTCGAATAGAGAAAGTAGGAGGATACAGAGAAGGGGCTGCTGGATGTTGCATCAGACACCTGAGTTTCGGTGAGGAAAAGAAGATCAGGTTTGTAGGAGGAGAGATGGTGTTCAACAGAGTGAAAATTAGAGGAAAGTCCGCGAATGTTGCAGAAATTAATAGAAAGAGTAACAGGCCGAGGTCCAGGTAATTTTGTGGGGTCGTCAGGGGAAGGTCGGACGGGTGAGGGGGCATTTATGGTTCGCCCCCCCCGCCCCCCCCCCTTGGGCACTCTGAGGCTGGGCTAAAATTCATCATTTGGTTTTAATTTTGGTGTGGAGGAATGAAGTGTAGTGTGCATGTTTAGTGTAGTGAAGTGGATAGGAGGAGGAGGTGTTTGTGAGAGCTAGTTGGATTGCTCTCAGTGTTAATGAGGCACAAAGAAAATCAGTAAGAGAGGCCAAGCAAATGAAACAGGAGTTCCAGCGACTCTTTATCACATGCCTATAACCTCACCTGGGTCTAGCCCTGATCGATTGGTGCCTACAATCTCCCCACAGAATGTATGTATGTATGTATGTTAATAAAGGGTTCTGCTTTGTTCTAATTCACTTTTGGATCTTACCCCTATACTGTAGGCCTACCGATAAAGCACCCAAATGTACATGTCTAATTATTATATTTTTTACACCAACCAACTTCACATCCAAACTCAATTAATGAAATCAACAAATACATGTGGCACTCCGAGGACTCAAACCCAGGATACTCACATCGAAATTCCGCGCACTATGCATTACGCTATCAAGACAGTTTAAGAAATATGGACAAGCCTACGATTTATTATGCAGTTTCGAATCCTGCACATTAATCTGAGCATGTACATATATTCCAACTGTGCTATGGTAGCCTAATGTATAGACGAATGGAAGGAGTAATTAATGGGCACTTAACACTTAGGAAGGCCTCGCTATAAATTGCTCCTGAACCAGAATGAATTATTATGTTTTTTACACCAACCAACTTCACATCCAAACTCAATTAACCCCCCCAGACATATATGACGCGATCCGAGTCATATGGCCGAGTGCGCCAAAAACTCATATGACGCTAGTGCGTCATATGGACTTATCTTCATGGCTCTCTAATAAGTTATATGACGCTAGTGCGTCATATGGAGCTAAGTAAGTCCGATAAGTTAGCTTACGATAAAACCGTTGGTGGCAACCTCAGCCACCTCCGATAATTCTAACGGCCGCAGTGTTGTTGTGAGTGTAGTGCGAGGCGGTGGCAAGGATACCTGGCTCCCGCCTCCTTGGACTTATTGGAACATAATACTGTATGTCTGGGGGGGGGGGGGTAATGAAATCAACAAATACATGTGGCACTCTGAGGACTCGAACCCAGGATACTCACATCGAAATTCCGCGCACTATTCATTACGCTATCAAGACAGTTAAAGAGTGAGTACATGAATTGAGCCTGACCTGGAAATCTGGGTTGGGCCCAAGTGAGAGATCGTAGTCATAAGTTCCGATGGTCATAAGTCCCATCAGCTGGAGGTGTGGACATGACTCATTCACGTGAGTCACCAGTGTGTTCACATTGTCGGGAGGTACACCGCTCTTGTCTGGGTAAGCAAAAATAATTATATTATTATAATTTAAATATTTAGCATCTACTCACTTCTATACACTGATGTCCTGTAAACCAGTGTAGCTCTGCATATACTGTAATTAAATACTGTATATTTTTCAATGCTTATGTTGTTAACTGTGTGACAATGTTGTGTGTAAACCATATTGGATAAGAAATGACATACTGCAATACCAAAAAGTAGCACCAAAGAGAGCTACTAAGAACAACAACACTTAAAACCTACCTAGATGAAGCAAGTACAGTAGGTACTAGAGCCAGAGGCTCCCTCATAACTGACATGTTACAGTTGGGGATTCCTCTTTGCCACATTTAGGTGACCAAGGTTTGTATATACACACAATATTTTTTTATTTTTTTTGTGAGAAGTTTAAGCAGACCACTGAGCTCCCCAAAAGAGCTCCCATAGGGCCACACATACAGTATATGTCTGTCATGCACACATGTATCTAAGCATTTTAGAATCTATAAAGGATTTATTTTTTTGTGAAATTTAAACAGGTTTTCTATGAACTTGTTTTCCTCACTTTCTTGAAGTTGAAATATAGCTCTTGCCTTAGAAATTGACCATGTGAGTACTGTACTGTATAAATTTGTTGACAGAGTCTGTATTAAAATTGACAAGAGTTATTATTCTACATTACTACTGTACTGTATATAAAAAATATTAAGAAAAAAGGAGAAACATGCACATGCTACTTAGCATTATATACTGTACTGTATACTGATACCAGAACCTCTCTAGGAATCCTGGGCGAGGTGGCCCACAAAAACAGAAAACACCCCAAAAATACTAAAAATACAAGGAAAACAAAAATGCAATCATACACCTTCACACTCTTTCAATCACATATGGTACCGGTACACATTTTTTTACCCTTTAGAACAGCAATGACACAGCAAAGCTAAGAATACACCACTAATAATGAGATATCGGTACCAATATATACCGGTATGAACTGTACAGTACTGTATAAAAAGAACTAAAGCAAAAATTAGAATATCAACAGTATATTTCCTAAAATATAACAAAACTTACTTTCCTCTCCACTGGTATTGACTTGCACAAATATTTTTAACTGCTTGCCACCGAGGTACTTTTCAACCGACGTGTTTATGGCTGTTGCTATCTTGTCATTGTGGACTGTCTCTATGCAAAAAAGATTTGGTGTTTCGACAACCTGAAAAGAAATTATGAATGTAAAAGAAGTAAGCTCTTCCTTACAAGATATCTTTATCCCTGCAGTATTTGATAATGCCTTTTTCACATTATTCTGACTAACATTCAACAATCTAATTTAGGTTTGGAAGACCCTCTAGGAACCAAAAAGGTAAAAGTATATATCAATTAACCCTCTGACATGCTAAAATCCTTCCTAAACTGAATAAACTCGTCTACTGATAGCCAGAAAACTGCAAAATTAAGTAACGCATCATTATCTATTGAGCTAAGTATCATAAAATATTTTTAGTTCTTATTCTGCATGTTGTAAGTGCTGAAAAAGAAAAGATTCATTAACCCTTTCTCTACCGGCGACTTCCTTGTCATTATATTCTAGCTATATTAAGAAGATTTTGTGTAGCTTAAGAAAGATCTGTGGTAGTAAAAAGGGTTAATTGAGATAGCTTTGAGGCCTCTTAATTGCTGGAGGCTCTTTTGAAACTGAATAAAATAGTCATAGTAGCCAGAATAAAGTTAAAAGTACGTCGCCGGTACAGAAGGGGCTAAGGGAGCACGGGGGTTAACACTATCTGGTCCGATATACTGTATTGCAAGCTAAGGCCCGGCCTGGTCATACAGATTTTTTTTTAATTACAGTACCGGTATGCCCTCGCAAGTGGCGATCCTATTAGTCTGGTCAAACCACCGCTAAACCCAAAATCGCTAACCGTTAGGCCAAGTGTCTATGGGAAAAAGGCCATATTGGGCTTTTTAACGAAGTCCAAATTTTTTCCCCCTTTGACTAGTTATAAGCACCAGTTTTGCCAACCATCAGGCATCTAGCAGGCTCCTCTATGTTTCCTTCACCACCTCCAGGTAAGCCCACACCTGTGGCAGCCATCCCAACAGCTGATACAGCCACTCTAGAGGTAAGGGGGGCTAGTGTAAGAAAACACAAAAACATACACAGGACGCTAGAGAACTCGGAATGTAATAAACATGGCCGCTGACAAGTGCCGGATGGCTGACCCAAGACAAACCGCTTGGCAGAATTCAATTGCTAACCAGAATTCAATTGCTAAGTTCTTGTTGCTAATGGCGTGACCCGAAAAAGTTGCTAAACTTAAAACTGCTAATCACAAGTCCGCTACTCGTAAGGGCCCACTCTTATGAGGATTGTGCTTGCTTTTAACATTTTTGACCAATGTATTTTAGTGTGTCCTCTATGCTACCAAAAACACCTTCCCAGACTACCTGCACACTAAAAATTGCCCACCCAGATCCACTTCAAGCTAAATATGTACCGGGTACATTTTTCTATCTATCTGAAAGCTAACTATTGCTCGCCCAGATTATAATCAACACTTGAATGGGGTGAAGCGTCTTATGATAATAATAATAATAATAATAATAATAATAATAAGCATGTTACTTATTTCTCATAAGCGCCAATTTTTCCGAAGAATTCACTAGCGCTCGGAAAGAGAAAGAAAAAAGAACAAAATCAATGCATCAAAAGAAGGCTTATATACAACACACATTTAACAATCACTAGCAGTGGCAAAATAGCCTAAACTCTATAGCCATCTGCCATGACACCTCTCTCAAGATCATAGCTTCTCTCAAAGAGAAAAGTCTTAAGTTGTCTCTTGAAGCATTCAACAGAACTCAGTTGTCTCATGGACAGCGGCAACCTGTTATACAACCTCGGAGCCATGTAGGAGAATGACCTCTCAAAAACAGAAGACTGCTGGAAAGCCCTTGGTTCATCAAGACGAAAAGGGTCATTGGCATGACGCACAACTACACCATGGTGTGCCGGTGGGCGCCTGAGCAGCTCCGCAAGGTACCTAGGCTCACCAAATTTGAGAACCTTAAAAGTCACCAAACACAACTTAAATTCTATTCTTGCTCTTACTGGCAGCCAGTGCAGTTCTATGTGAAGAGATGTAGTAGGAGTTCTAGGTGGAACACCAAAAATGAGTCTTGCGGCCCTGTTAACCCTTCAACCCCGGGTGGTACATGTGTGTACCATTATGTTTTGACCCGAGGAACCCGGGTGGTACAACATTGTACCATTGCTTGCGTATGTGCTTTCGAATGGCGCGCGTAAACATTTCGTTCCGTGGTCGCTAGGCGACGCCACCAGACACCATGTACGCCACCAACATGGATACTAGCCCAAAAAGTTATTCCCCTGTGTCCGATTCCATGCTCCCTTCGACGCCTGCCCATGTTCGTCGCGCCCTAACGCAAAGGCACGTACAAGATGCGTTGACTCCCGGAGGTATTGAAATAGCTTTGAGGAATTATGAACGTGGTGAAGGACAAAATAGTGTTGATGACTTGGGCAGTGATAGCTCCGAGTCTTATCAGTCTCACTATAGTGAAGATTTAGACGATCTAGACGAAATTCATCAAAGAGACGCACAATTTGTTGGATTTGAGCATGACGATGAAAGTGATGATAGTACTGAACGTGATATAGTTGTGCAAGGTGATGAGAGTGTAGTGAGAGTGAGCGAATGGGACAGCACTAGGTCGACTGCCAAGTTTAGGTTGAGTGACACGACACCTAGCCCTTCGCCAGCTAAATCCCCATTCAAGATACGTTTTTATAAGAATCAAGTTCTTGAAAAGGCGGCCGCGGCAGCCAGGAAAGAGGCCCTAAAACTTGGTGAGGGAGCAGTGCGTGAGGGTGCCAGTGAGGCTGAGCGTGAGGGTGAGGTTGACCCGCCATTGTCTTCCTTATCTACCCACGCCACCCAAGTTGCCCCAGGCGCCCGCCATTCTTCCCCACCACCACCACCAGCACTGCCTAGGGTTGAGGACCCCCCACTTTCGGCCTATTTACCCCGAGAGGAGACATACTACTACAGAAAAGGGAAAAGGGAGAAAATATGTGAAAAAAGGAGCTACAAGTAGGCGCTCTTTGTTCGAGCCTCCCGCGGCTTCCACCCCTGCCGGTCCCAGCCATACGCCCCCGCAACTTTCCCCAGGGTCCACCCCACCTCTCCAGCCTACAACAGAGGTTCCTGACGATGTATTTGACCTCGCATCCATACCTGCACCTACAGACACTGAACCAGTGCTGTCTACGACTCGTCGTAGGCCAAGGAGCCCCGAACCTCTGCATGAAGATGACAGCGCCTCACCTGCCACTCCTTCCCCACCTCGCCGACCTACACGCCGCCCACGCATCATTCGTTCCCCGCGAGATTATGAGGGGGGGTCTGAAGATGAAGGGCACCTCACAGATGACTCTGGCCATGATTACCTGGGTCCACCGTCAGGGCAAGATGACGGCTCTGACGACAACGACGATGACTTTATGGACATCGACGACCCTCAACCCAGACGCTTTGCCCAGGGCCGTCGTGCTCCTGGCCGCCCTGGCCGCCGGGCTGGGCCTGGGCGCCGTCGCGCTCCTGGCCGCCCTAGGGTGCGCGCCGCCAAAGTTCGTGGGCATGCTGCCCCAGCTGCAGCTCCTCGTCAGCGTCGCCAGCAGGACCCATTTTATATTTTCAACTGGCAGGATGTGGCTGCTGATGAAGTGAATGACCCTGATGTAACCCCTTTTGATGAGGTACAGGAGGGTTCAGGAGTTACCCCAAGTTTTCCCGCAGGCCCCAATGCTCCACCACATGAGCTTTTTGAGGCATTTTTTGATAAGGAGGTTACTGAGTTTGTCATAGAAGAGACAAACAAGCACCACCAAATCCAGGTGAACTTTTTTGGCAAGGTGACCAAGGGCCACATGAAGCGGTGGACCCCAGTGACTCAACCCGAGTTCATGGTGTTCCTGGCAATCACCATGCTAATGCCTCATGTAAAGAAGCACAGGTTGGCTGACTATTGGATCACCAAAGATCTGATATCCACCCCTGCCTTCGGGAAATACATCTCTCGGGACCGGTACCTCGACATCCTCGGAGCGCTCCATCTTGTCACCAACACCGACATGCATCTCTCTGACAAGCTGTGGAAGATTAGGACGTTGTACGAGATGATGCGAGAACGTTTCACGTCATACTTCACGCCCTTCTGCAACGTCTGTATTGACGAGTCTCTTGTGCTGTTCCGGGGAAAGCTGAGCTTCAGGCAGTACATCCCCTCAAAGAGACATCACTTTGGTATAAAGTTCTTTGTGCTGTGCGATTGCCAAACTGGCTATGTCTTGGACTTCCTGGTCTACAGCGGGAAGGAAGGGGACGTGGAAATAGACCCCCTCATTGGCTTTGGCAGAGCAGTGGTTCAAGCCATGATGAACCGGTACTTCGAGAAGAATCACGTCCTCTACACGGACAACTACTACACGTCCCCCACTCTCTCAAAGTACCTCCATCAGCGCAAGACGGGGACTGTAGGCACAGTTAGAGCGAAAAGGAAGGGCATGCCAACTTTCCCTCCTAAAACCAAGAAAGGCGATGTCTTCAAGAAGAAGTCGGGACCCATTCTGGCTATCCACTGGCACGACCAGCGGAAGGTCAACTTCCTGAGCACCGTCCACAAGGGGGAAATGGTTGAGACTGGCAAGGTGGATCGCCGCACCCAAGTCAGGGTGACCAAGCCCGATGCTGTAATGGACTACAACATAAATATGAGGCTGGTGGACAAGTCCGACATGCAGATAGGCTTCATCGACTGTCTGCGTACCTCGTGCAGATGGTACAAAAAGTTCTTTCTGCACATGGTGGACATGTCAATGCTGAATGCCTACAATATCTACAGGCTTCGGAATCCGCGCACACCCAGGAAGTTCAGTAGCCTGCGGAGGTTCCAAAAACAGGTGTTGGTGGAGCTCCTGGACAGGTATGCTACGCCACAGAGGGCAGTGGCACAACCTGGGACCCCCGTTCAGGACCGCATGCAGTGTGCACAGTATCTAAATGTGCACAAGCTCGGTTACCTGCCTCTGGAACGAGATGGAGTCACCATTAGCAGAAGGCGGTGCCATGTCTGCTGGAACAGCCAGGTGAGGCCGAGGAAGCAGAAAAAGACCACCATGCAGTGTGTGGAGTGCCAGGTGTCACTATGTGCTATACCGTGCTTTGCTGAATACCACACCAAGCAGGAGTACTAACTAATAATCATAGTGAAAGTACCAAAGACTGACAATATGTATGTATATAGGCAACAAGTGGAAATAAAACAATGTATTGTGATAAAAAAGTCATGTATTATGAAACATATATAAATAAGTGAAAAAAGACACAATAAATTGTATATAAAACGTTTACAAAGCATATAACTAAGTGAAAGTGACACATGACATAATATTAGATGGCCAAAGTATAATAAACACCTGTGATAACGAATAATCAGTGCCTAATATAACAATAACCTACCTCAATTACTAATAAAATGTACCGTATCAAGTGAAAATGAGCATTATCAGTGACAGTGACACTCTCTCAAGCATATTTACCAAAGTGAAAGTGACACACGAAGTAATATTAGATGGCCAAAGTATAATAAACACCTGTGATAACGAATAATCACTGCCTAATATAACAATAACCTACCTCAATTACTAATAAAATGTACCGTATCAAGTGAAAATGAGCATTATCAGTGACAGTGACACTCTCTCAAGCATATTTACCAAAGTGAAAGTGACACACGAAGTAATATTAGATGGCCAAAGTATAATAAACACCTGTGATAACGAATAATCACTGCCTAATATAACAATAACCTACCTCAATTACTAATAAAATGTACCGTATCAAGTGAAAATGAGCATTATCAGTGACAGTGACACTCTCTCAAGCATATTTACCAAAGTGAAAGTGACACACGAAGTAATATTAGATGGCCAAAGTATAATAAACACCTGTGATAACGAATAATCAGTGCGTAATATAAAAATAACCAGCCTCAATTACTCATAAAAACTACGGTATCGAGTGAAAATGTGAAATATTAGTGACAATGATAGCCTAATACACATATTTTATATAATTGGACTCCAAATAACTATAATAACATCACTATCAATAAATAAAATCGCCTCCGGGAGGTAAAAACTCTGGCGCGACGAGTGGCTAAGTGCGCAGTAGGTTAGCCAAGCCGGGGCCTGGGCCAAGGCGACGCATCCGAACGCGGGAAGATTTTCCCGCATAAAAATCACTCCACTTCCCGCGCTCGCCATTATGCAATCACTTGGGCTAGAGACCTCTACTCAACGCCATTCTACACATGAAGGTTTGTGCAACATTTTTTTTTTTTTTTTATAACTTTGTGTCATGTATTTCAGGAGTAACAGGTGAATCAACATGGACCAAAATTCCTCAAAACCCCCGGTCACAGAGTACAGTCACGATCTACCCTAGCCAGGGTTGGAGGGTTAAGAACAGACTCAACTTTCTTTAAAATATAATTTGGAAGACCCACCAACAGGGCATTGCAATAATCAACACGAGAGAAAACCAATGAGTGAACCAACGTCAGGAGGCAACGCCTGGTTATAAACGGCTTCACCAAATAGAGATTTCTGATGTGCAAGTAACAACTTTTAACTATCTGGTTTACATGCTCTTTGAAATCTAATCGGGAGTTCACATATACACCCAGATTTCGAACAGAGTTGGCCGGTCGCAGCTGAGATCCACCCACATTGATGGAGAGGGCACCTACTATATCATCAGCTCTTCTATTTCCTCGGATGATGAGAATATCAGTTTTACCATCATTTAGTTTAAGTTTTCTCGCTCTCATCCACTTCTTGATATCAGACATCAACAATTCCATCTTACTCCGTATATCAACTATATTTGTGATTCTCACATAAATCTGGGTGTCATCTGCATAAAAGTGAAAGGTGACATTATGTGCACGAAGCAGAAGAGACAAACTGCTGATATAAATTATAAATAGGATAGGACCTAAAACTGATCCCTGCGGAACACCATACTGCAGGGGTGTCGAGTCCGAGACCATTTGATTTACCATCACACTCTGGGATCTACCTGACAAGTATGACCCAAGAAGCAAGAGAGCGGAGTCACGCACACCACAATCATAAAGATCACTCAATAACAACTCGTGATCCACTGTGTCAAAGGCCGCAGAGAGATCAAGCAAGACCAATAGTGAGGCCACACCATTGCAAATGTTCTCAACTAGATCATTATGTACTCTAATCAATGCTATTTCAGTTGAATGATGCTGTCGGTAAGCAGACTGAAAAATTGGGATAGTTTCATTCTGCTGAAGTAGTGGTTGTAATTGGTCAAGTATTTCACGCTCTAATATCTTTGATATGAAGGACAGGTTGGAGACAGGACGATAGTTCAACATGTTCTCAACATCAAGTCCAGGTTTCTTTAGAGTAGGTCGGAGTAGTAGTGCATGCTTTTCAGAATGTGGGAAGCTACCTTCAGAGAAGCACTTATTAATTATTTTGGAAATAAACTCAACTGTGTGATCATAGACTCTTGGTAGCTTGGAAACATTTATGGGATCCAACGGGCAAAATGTTTTATTGAGGTTTCTTATGTAGGACGAGATCATGTCCACCTCTACTGAGTGAAAGGATGAGAGGACATTATTAGGAATGTGTCGGGGTTGGAGTACAACTAAAAGTTCTTCACCAACAGAAGCATCATCCAGTTCCTGTCTTATGCGAGTTATCTTGCCAGCAAAAAATGCCACAAAGTTGGCAGCCAACTGATTGATAGCCAATGATAGCCAAACTAATGGGGTGAAACATCTTAAAATCTCCAAACTAATAGGAGAAAAACATGGGAAATCCAAAAATACTTCTTTTGAACTAAATAGAGATAAAAGGGTCATCCAATCTGCTTCTCTCCTCTCTTCTCTCCATCTTGTTTTAGGGGTGGACTAAATTAATGTTTGGTACGGTACTGAGTAACTTAAATACCTGTAATGTTAAATACTGTTAATAAGTTTGTTATTTTTTATTTGTTTAACAGACATACAGTAGGGTCCCGCATAAAACGTGTTCGCATAAAACGAGTCTCGATTAAAACGACCGACCTAAAATATTAATATTTAATTTTCGATCAGAACGAATGTGATCACATACAACGAGTCCGCCGCCAAAGTGGGGCAAATCCGAGGAGTTTTCATATAGAGCGCCGAAATATCGTACAAAACGTACGAAATATCGTTCGCTTTGTACACAAAATTTCGCTTACAGTGAACATTGACGATATTGCGCCACCAAAATGCTGTGTTCACATAAAACGAAATCGCATAAAACGCCCTAGTTTATCGACCATAAACTCGTTTTATGTGAGACCCTACTGTACATGTCAAAGGCGTGATTAAATGCTGCATAGCTCAACAGGCTATACAGCATGCAGAGTAAATATGACAAAAAACTACTTTCTATCTATCTATCTATCTATTGCCAGATGCCTTACTCCCCTTAATGAGGGTGGCCATACACAGAATGCCCCCAAGAGGACTTATTCCCTGTAAGAGGGACAACCCGAGCCAGTTTACTGAAGGACTTACAGGATTGACCACTCAATTTAGGATCCGTCCGACTCCGAGGCCCTCTGTGTATCTTGTTAGCACTATTTTTCTACATTGGTGTTCGGCTAGTCCATCCACTAACCTGCCTTACCCTTCGGTAAGCAGTACGGATTTGTATCAGGTTATCATCCCCTAGACAGGTTGCCGACCAAGGCTGACGAGTCCCATCCACCCGGATTTTTATAAGGTTGTCTCCCCTAGATGGGTTGCCGACCAAGGCTAACAAGTCCCATCCACCCTGCTACTACTACTTTGCACTTGTTAAATTGAACACTGTAAGCTGTCTGATGGATAACATTCACTGGGTTCTCAGATAACTCAACCAGTAGACCATTTCAATCAGTAGCTCTAACTCAGTGCCAAATCAAACAAGGCAAATTAAATCAGTGCCAATCTACAATCCTAACCTAACCTAACTATACTCTGTTTCATTTCAACCGACGGTAAATTGCAAAAGTTCCCATTAGGATTTTTCAGTTATTTTGAAGATTCTGTAGTGAAATATAGTACCAGTTATATAAACTTGGTCTTAATATGATGCAGATACATAGTAGTTTCATATTTTGTCATTAAGTATCGAGAAATTGGCTGCCAAGGGATTCAATTTATCTTATCGTCATTTGGAAAAAAAACAGAGTATAATTGGTCAAGTTGGCACTGGTCTACTGGATGAATTATCTGGTCAACTATTTTCTGATCTACTTGTATTTGTATAATCACCTTTTGGCAAACTGTGAAGACTTACTTTTTTCACTTTGTTTCTCTGGATAGGGCCAATCATGTGCCATTTAATGTCCGGACACTTTGCCTGGATCTGTGAGGATACATTATTATTGCACAAGAAGAAATCAATGTAAAGAGACAAGTACTCATAACTTTAAGTTGCAGAGGCTATTTATGAAATGGTACTCAATTTTTGCTATTATGTTCTATGTACTGGTACTATTATTGATTAAGGTGAATACAACACATGCAGCTACAGTACAAACTACAGTGAAGAACAATATTTGTTTAAATTTAAAATATTCAAAACACAAGGAAGCTATGCAACAAAATTATAGAGTAGGCCTACTGTAACTCTAATTAAGTACCGGAACACAAGTTCTGTAGTTACATAACAAAAGAATAAGTTAGGTCTTTCTTTATCACATATACTGTCATGTATACCAGTACAGAATACACAAAAATGCAGTATGTAGTCACCGTTTCATCATTGGCTTTCTCCACCAATTCCTGGATATAATTTTCACCAAAATGTCGCTGGCCAGCAGCATAAGCCTCAATGATCATCTCCTTGGGCTTGGTTTTCGACACAGCAACTAAGCGCGGCTGTGAGCAAAAAGCAGCCACATCCTGAAATAAAAAGTAGTAAATAAAATATAGTAATAATTGGAGCTACAGACTGCATGAAAACTGAGATGCCCCTTATGAAGGAGAAGGGTGCATTGGGTAACAGGGAAGGGTGGAGGTGATATGGGGGATAGTGATATTTCTTCTACGGAAGGTGATATGGGAGTGAAGAGGAAGATGATACATGGGTGGGTGGATTATGAATTAGTGAGTGGTGTGGTAGGGGTGATAGGGTGAACAATGAACAGGTGAGTGATATGGAGGAGGAAATGGATGCAAGACAGGATATGAGGAGGTGATGTGAGGGACAGATGTTGTTGTTGTTGTTGTTGTTGTTGTTGTTGTTGTTGTTGTTCCCCAGGCTGCCTGGCCGAACAGCCCCAAGGTCCCGAGCAAGGCCAAGGCCATAGAGCGCCCCCACAAAACCCTCCCTGCTTACCACTAACAAAGCCCGGGTGACCGAAGCCACTCTAAGGCAGGGAGCTGAGGAGGGCGCGGAAACGCCCGGGAAACCAAAGCCCCACCCAAGGCCCTGTGCCCCTCAGCAATTATGAAGGGAAAGTTGAGGGGCAAGGGAAAAAATGTGACGCTTTGGCTCCCAATCTGCCGACTTTTAGGTTGGCAGTAGGGAGGTCGATCCACGGAAAAGACGCCGTCACTTGAGATCTAGAAGATATATAAGTAAGAGGAACAGTCAGAGTAAGCTATGGGTATGGCAGAGATCGCTCAGCTCTCACTCTGATAGACCAGCCCATCACCACATGACTAGAACCCAATCCTCTCGGCATCAGCTAGGAAAGGCCCTAGAAAGCCGCCTTTGGCGGAGGGATAGCTCCCCTATTTCAACTCCTTTCGGAGTTGGGCACCCGCCCGGGGACAGATGTTGTGTTGGGTGGTGCTGCATTGGAAGGTGTTGTATTGGGTTGTGTGGTGCTGTTCTGTGTAGGGTGATGTTGTATTGGGTGGTGTTGTGTTGTGTTGTGTTGGGTGGTGTTGTGTCGTGTTGGGTGGTGTAGCTGTTGTTATTGTTGTTGATGTAGTTCCCCAGACTTTCTGGCCAATCACTCTGGTAGATCAAAGCCGCTCCGGATGCTCAGGTCCCCCGAAGGGACCAGGGAGAGATGAGATCTATCTCTGAGAGGGCAGCAGGGGAGGGGATCATGATCCATGGGCTAGCATCCCTGGGCCAATGCCCCCACCATCAGCAGCCCCCCTTGAAGTGCCACCCAATCGGACAATCTCACAAGCAACGAGAAGGAAACGTAGTACAGTACAGTTAAATAGACAGACAGAAACGACTAAGGTAGGGTGCCAAACCTCAATCTGGATAGGACCAGCTTTCACCCATGATGGGTGGTGTTGTGTTGTGTTGGATGGTGTGTTGTGTTGTGTTGGGTGGTGTTGTGTTGTGTTGAGTGGTGGTATGGTGTGTTGTGTTGTGTTGGGTGGTGGTATGTTGTGTTGGGTGGTGGTATGTTGTGTTGGACAGTGTGTTGTGTTGTGTTGTGTTGAGTGGTGGTGTGGTGAGTTGTGGTGTGTTGGATGGTGGTATGTTGTGTTGGATGGTGGTGTGTTGTGTTGGGTGGTGGTGTGTTGTGTTGTGTTGGGTGGTGTTGCCATGTAGTGTAGTGGGTGGTGTTGGTTCGTGGAGGCTGCTGCCAGGAATTGAGTGCCTCTCATGTCCAGATGGTCTTTGACTTTGAGGACTTTGGTTTCTTGATGTAGGTGATCTGTAGGTGAAGTAGCTGTGCAGCCTGTGATGATTTTTAGGGTTTATTTTGAATAGTCTGTAAGGTCTTATGATGTGTTTCAGCTAGGTTAGAAGCCAAGGCCGGGCTTCAGTATTTCATCACTGATCTTATGTATTGTTTGTAAACTGTGGTGGTGGTTTCTTTGTTGTGTCCAAATTTTGTGTGGGCAAATGACCTGAGGGCGTTAAGTCTGGGTTTCAGTTTCTTTTTAATGTTTGTGGTGTGCTGTTTGAATGTCATTTGAGTATCATATGTTACTCCTAGGATTTTGGGTAAGTGTGTGTGTGTTAGGGGCAGGCTATGTTGTTTAAGGTGAGTTGCGGGGAGTATGCGTGATCTCCTGTCCAGTTTGTGAGGAGGGTTGCAGTGGATTTGGCTGGGGCTAAATTAAGTCTGTTTGTAGTGGTGTGTTGTGTTGGGTGGTGTTGTGTTGCGTTGAGTGGTGGTGTGTGTTGTGTTGCGTGGTGGTGCGTGTTGTGTTGAGTAGTGGTGTGTTGTGTTGAGTGGTGTGTGATATGTTGAGTGGTGTGTGTTGTGTTGAGTGGTGGTGTGATGTGTTGAGTGTTGTGCTGAGTGGTGGTGTGTTGTGTTGAGTGGTGGTGTGTTGTGTTGGGTGGTGTTGTGTTGAGTGGTGGTGTGTTGTGTTGAGTGGTGGTGTGTTGTGTTGGATGGTGGTGTGTTGTGTTGGATGGTGGTGTGTTGTGTTGGGTGGTGTTGTGTTGTGTTGGAGGATGGTGTGATGTGTTGGGTGGTGGTGTGTTGTGTTGGGTGGTGGTGTGTTGGGTGGTGGTGTGTTGTGTTGGGTGGTGGTATGATGTGTTGGGTGGTGGTGTGATGTGTTGGGTGGTGTTGTGTTGTGTTGGAGGATGGTGTGATGTCTTAGGTGGTGGTGTGTTGTGTTGGGTGGTGGTGTGTTGTGTTGGGTGGTGGCGTGTTGTGTTGGGTGGTGGTGTGATGTGTTGGGTGGTGGTGTGATGTGTTGGGTGGTGGTGTGATGTGTTGGGTGGTGGTGTGATGTGTTGGGTGGTGGTGTGTTGTGTTGGATGGTGGTGTGTTGTGTTGGGTGGTGGTGTGTTGTGTTGGGTGGTGGTGTGATGTGTTCGGTGGTGGTGTGATGTGTTGGGTGGTGGTGTGATGTGTTGGGTGGTGGTGTGTTGTGTTGGATGGTGGTGTGTTGTGTTGGGTGGTGGTGTGTTGTGTTGGGTGGTGGTGTGTTGTGTTGGGTGGTGGTGTGTTGTGTTGAGTGGTGGTGTGTTGTGTTGAGTGGTGGTGTGTTGTGTTGGATGGTGTTGCGTTGTGTTGGGTGGTGTTGTGTTGTGTTGGAGGATGGTGTGATGTGTTGGGTGGTGGTGTGTTGTGTTGGATGGTGGTGTGTTGTGTTGGGTGGTGGTGTGTTGTGTTGGGTGGTGGTGTGTTGTGTTGGGTGGTGGTGTGTTGTTGTGTTGTGTTGGATGGTGTTGTGTTGGGTGGTGGTGTGTTGTGTTGGGTGGTGGTGTGTTGTGTTGGATGGTGTTGTGTTGGGTTGGGTGATGGTGTGTTGTGGGTGGTGTTGTGTTGGGTGGTGGTGTGTTGTGTTGGATGGTGTTGTGTTGGGTTGGGTGATGGTGTGTTGTGTTGGGTGGTGGTGTGTTGTGTTGGGTGGTGGTGTGTTGTGTTGGGTGGTGGTGTGTTGTGTTGGGTGGTGGTGTGTTGTGTTGGGTGGTGGTGTGTTGTGTTGGATGGTGGTGTGATGTGTTGGATGGTGTTGTGTTGTGTTGGGTGGTGGTGTGTTGTGTTGGGTGATGGTGTGTTGTGTTGGGTGGTGGTGTGTTGTGTTGGATGGTGTTGAGTGGTGGTGTGTTGTGTTGGATGGTGTTCTGTTGTGTTGGGTGGTGGTGTGTTGTGTTGGGTGGTGGTGTGTTGTGTTGGATGGTGGTGTGTTGTGTTGGGTGGTGGTGTGTTGTGTTTGATGGTAGTGTGATGTGTTGGATGGTGTTGTGTTGTGTTGGGTGGTGGTGTGTTGTGTTGGGTGGTGGTGTGTTGTGTTGGATGGTGGTGTGATGTGTTAGGTGGTGTTGTGTTGTGTTGTGTTGAGTGGTGGTGTGTTGTGTTGGGTGGTGTTGTGTTGTGTTGTGTTGTGTTGGGTGGTGTTGGGTGGTGTTGAGTGGTGTGTGTTGTGTTGAGTGGTGTGTGTTGCGTTGAGTGGTGGTGTGTTGTGTTGGATGGTGTTGTGTTTTGTTGGGTGGTGTTGTGCTGTGTTGAGTGGCGGTGTGTTGTGTTGGATGGTGGTGTGTTGTGTTGGATGGTGGTGTGTTGTGTTGGATGGTGGTGTGTTGTGTTGGGTGGTGGTGTGTTGCCTTTACCTTTACCTTTGGATGTGTTCGCCGCTCCTCTAGCGGCACCAAGGAGCGCGACGCCCCTCGTTATGGGTGGTGATTTGGTGCAGTAGACTGTTTGAAGCGACAGCTCGCTCCCTTGCGAGGATGGGCTCGTCTGGCACTTTTTGCAGTTCGACATCTAGGGCTCTCTTGAAGTTGTCTAACGAGATGTCCCTCATGTCTCTTACTCGCCGTGGGAGTTTGTTGAAGAGACGTGGGCCTCTGTGTGATAACCAGCCCTCTCGCAGAGAGCCCATAGCACCCCTGTTATTCATCCGGGGGATTTCGCATTCCCAGCCTCTCCTATCACTGAATTTCATGACTATCGGAGTATGTAGGTTTGGTACTAAACCCTCTGCGATTTTCCATGTGTATATTATTAGGTAACGTTCTCTTCTACGTTCCAGTGAGTACAGATTCAGTGCTCTTAAACGCTCCCAATAGTGTAGATGTTTTATCGAACTTATATGCGAAGTGAAATTTCTTTGTACACTCTCTACGTCATTTATTTCACCTGCTTTGTATGGGGATGTTAATACGCTACAGTATTCAAGCCGCGGTAGCACTAGAGATTTGAAGAGCGTTATCATAGGCAATTCACCGCGTGTTTTAAAAGTACGCAGAATCCAACCCGTTAGACGTTTCGCAGCCGCCACTTTGACCTGGTTATGTACTTTGAAACCCATATTTTCAGACATTAATACCCCAAGGTCTTTCACACTGTCTTTCCGTTCTATTATGTGGTTAGATTCTGTTAAGTAATTTGTAATTTCTTTAACACCATTATTATCTCCGTACCGTATTAATTGGAATTTTTCGTCATTGAATTGCATGTTGTTTTCCCTGGTCCACTGGAACACTACATTCATGTCTTCCTGCAGTTGGCCCGTGTCCTCTTGTGTGTTTACTATCTTGCTTAATTTTGTGTCATCAGCAAAATACGACACCGTACTGTGTCTGGTGTTGGTATCTATGTCGCATATTAGTATGAGGAACAGAAGGGGCACTAGCACTGTTCCTTGGGGCACTGAGCTTTTGACATCCGAAGGCTCAGAAGTGACTTGGTTTACTGCTACCGATTGTTTTCGGTTTACGAGGAAATTGTATATCCACCGTCCGATTTTCCCAGTTATACCTTTTGCTTTCAGTTTGTGGGCTATTATACCATGGTCACATTTATCAAATGCCTTAGCAAAATCGGTGTAAATGACATCCACGTTTTTCTTTTCTTCTAGCGCTTTAAGAATTTTGTCATAGTGTTCCAAAAGTTGTGAGAGACATGATCTTCCCGCTCTGAACCCATGTTGACCGGTGTTGTGTAGTTCATTTGTCTCCATGAATGTTGAAATTTTGCTTCGCAGGACTCGCTCGAAAACTTTAATGATGTGAGAGGTTAGAGCTACCGGGCGGTAGTTTTTTGGTAGTGCTTTACTCCCTCCTTATGCAGTGGGGCAATTATTGCGTTTTTCAAGCTATCTGGTATGTCACCAGTGTTACTCCTTCTCCACATTATAGCCAGGGGTTTTGAGAGGTTTTCCTTACATTTTTTCATTAGGATCGAATTCCATGAGTCCGGGCCTGGTGCCGAGTGGGATGGCATGTTGGAAATGGCCTCTTCTATGTCTTTTGGACCGAAATCAATATCCAGCATCTGAGGGGTTTACGTGGGGGAGGTTTCCATGAAAAATATATTTTGGTCTCTGATGACTTTTGTTTCATCAGGCTCACTGAATGCCATTTCATACTGCCTGCTTAAGAGTTCGCTCATTTCCTTTTTGTCCCCTGTGAAAGAGCCGTCCCCTTTGCTCAGTGGGCCGATGTTTGATGTTGTTTTAGCCTTTTGTTTGGCGTATGAAAAGAAGTATTTGGAATTTTCCTTTATACCTGCAATAGCTTTCCTCTCCTCTTCCATATGTTGTAGTTCATATGATATTCTTAGCGTTTGTTCAATTTCCACAATTTCTCTATCTATTTCGACCTTTTGCCTATCCTGTAGATTTTGATGTGTGCGTCTTTGTGTGAGTAATTTTCTTCTTCTGTACAGCCTCCTCCTTTCCCGATCTTGTTTGCTTCTTCATTTTGTTTGTCTTGCAGGTATATGGTGGCTACAGATTTGGGTCATGGTTTCTGTTATTAAGACTAGACATTCTGCTGGTGTCAGGTTATCCATTAAATCTTCCCAGTCTATTTCCTCCATTTCTTGATTTACCTCTTCCCACCTAATGTTTTTGTTATTGAAGTTAAATTTACTGAAGGGGCCGGTTTTTGTTCTCGATTCTGAGGTTGTCTGTACACTTTCTAAGGTTGTTTTGATCTCAATTAATTTATGATCTGAGTATGTTGTGTCCGATATGTTAATGCTGTGTACTAGAGAGTCGTTGTTAGTGAAGACCAGGTCTAAGATATTGTTTTCCCGTGTGGGTTCAGCAATATGTTGGGTAAGACTAAAAAAATCACAAAGTTCAAAAAGCTCTCTCGTATTAGTATTTGCTTCTCCGGTGTTATTTGCCACTAACTGGTTTTCTAGTTGTCTCCATTTAATGTTTGGTAGGTTAAAGTCTCCTAGCCATATAATATTTGGTGTTGGGTTCCCCAGGGTTTCCACTTCTGATTTTATTTTGTTGAGCTGGGTTTTGAATTCTTCTCGGGATGAGTCTGGAGGCCTGTATGTAACAATAACTGCTAAATTTAGGGATTCTATTTTAACTCCAAGTATTTCCACCACTTCATTACTGTTATTTAGGAATTCAGTACATATCAGTGAGTCATGTACTGTATGTACAAGGCTACACCTCCATGTGATCTATGCGTTCTGTCCGCCCTATGTAGGTTGTAACCAGGAATCCATACCTCACTATCTTCCTGATCTTTAACCCTTCAAACTCGGATGGTACACGTGTGTACCATTAAGTTTTGCCCCGAGGAACCCGGGTGGTACAACATTGTACCAGTGGTTGAAAGCCTGTGACCTTGGTGTGTGAGGCGTCGGTCCGACGCATGTAAACAACAGCCGGCTGGACCGACGCCCCGCATCTCCGGCCACAAGAAGGAGAGCGTCGCTTGTTCGTGTGTGCCTGTATGGTGTTGTTAAGTATCGAAAAGTAGTGTAAAGTGGCTGTTTTGGCTATAAAGTTATCTCCAATGAAATCATCATCACAAATCAACCACTTGACTTAGAGAGCTCTACTTAACGCCATTCTACAGGTAAATAACACAGCTACGCTTGGGGATGCGCGGGAATGCGGGAAGCAGCCAGCATAACAATGATACGGTAGCCTAGCCTAGACGTTTTTCGGCCAAAACACCCGCGTTTCGGGCAATATTTATGTAATGCGTAGCCGGGGCTGGAGGGTTAATGTGAGTTTCTGTGAGAGCCGCAAATATAGCGTTTCCTTCTTCTAGCAGGCCCCTAATAAATGGTACTTTGTTCGTGGTTCTATTTTTTAGGCCTTGGATATTTGCAAACAAGATTGGGGAGGGATTGTTTGGAGTACTATGTGTACCTAATAGTCTTCGGGATGTATTGGCCACTCTTGGGAGGCCAGGAGGTGCTCGAGGTGTTCTATGTGCTCTTCCATCTCCCTCAGTCTCTTCATCTTCATCTGCCCTTTCCCTCCTTGCCTTTTTCCTCTGTCTCGTCCTCGCATAGCTAGAGAGTTTTTTGGGCTACCATTCGTGTTAGGTCTAGCATATCTCCAAGTCCCTTAAATATGAAAAGCTGGGCATTTCATATTGTAGCAGGTCTTGTTCTCAAGTGATGTCTTGCAAAGGGATGGGTGGTGGTATTTGCAGGTTTTACCAAATCTACATTTTCCATGACTGGTTATGTTGTTGCAAATTTTGGGATGAGCAAATCTAAATGAATTCCCATTATATTCGCCCTTTTGACCAAAGTAGCACCTTCTTTCCAGATAATATCTGCACACTGGTGTAGACAACCCCAGTAGGTGTGGCTGGGGCTGCAAGGGGTTATGTGGTGAGCTAAGTGTGGTTGCGGGTGATAGTGGGCTTGGTGTATGGGTGGGTGAGGCCTGCTTGCGTTGGATGGTGGTGTGATGTGTTGGGTGGTGGTGTGTTGTGTTGGATGGTGTTGTGTTGTGTTGGATGGTGGTGTGATGTGTTGGGTGGTGGTGTGTTGTGTTGTGTTGGATGGTGGTGTGTTGTGTTGGATGGTGGTGTGATGTGTTGGGTGGTGGTGTGTTGTGTTGGATGGTGTTGTGTTGGGTGGTGGTGTGTTGTGTTGGGTGGTGGTGTGTTGTGTTGGATGGTGTTGTGTTGTGTTGGGTGGTGGTGTGTTGTGTTGGATGGTGGTGTGTTGTGTTGGGTGGTGGTGTGTTGTGTTGGATGGTGGTGTGATGTGTTGGGTGGTGGTGTGATGCGTGCTCTCTGAAAGTAGTATATATACCGTACAACATATAGGCGATAATAGGCCTATTATTACGGCAAATACATATTAATGGCTTACCAATACATGGGTAGACCTATAAAAAGCTGGTAGCCTACCACCCAAGATAGTTGTGCAGCTTAATATTATTCATTTTACTGACAGTACTGGTATAGCCTAAGGCCTATTGTTATTTCATAGCATTAAAAGGGAAGGATGTAGTACTGTACCCGGGTGTACGGTTGTCATGTTTACATAGGTCGATCGCAGCTCGCTCGCGGTTAAGTTCCTGTCTATTTTGACGGAGCGAGCCTATTTTTTCTGTAAATTCTGTTATTTGCCCCCCTGCTGGCAATATACTGTATACTGTATGATGATGACAAGTCATGGGGGGGTGAGGGAGGGCAAACCCCCCCCCCCCTCAACCTAATATTGTATCCCACGGCAGTCGAAATATACGAGAACATGATCGTGAGCGTCCGCGTAGTGTAAACAAGGCAGGTGACAGGGAGGTCATTAGTCTAAGACGAGCAGGAATACGGGAGGTGATGAAACGGGCAACGAGCATCAAGTTTGAAGGAGGGGAAGGAACCATAGTTATACAGGGAGGAGGTAATGGACTTGAATTGCAGGGCATTAGGGGAACAATGGAAGAGATTGAAGAGGGATTACGAGAAATAAGGAAAAAGGAAAAGAAAGTGAATATAATAATGGTGGGAATCCTGAGGAGGCCTAAAGAGAGCTGGAGTAATGAGAGAGTGAGGATTGCTACAAATGATGAGATTCAGGAGCTAACACAATGCATGAACTCTGTGCTAAAAGAAAAAGGGATTAAAGGATTTAGGTTCTTAGACCTGGATAGAGAAATAGATTCTGGGAGTTTTGAAGAGGATGGTTGGCACTTAAAACAGGAGGAGGAAAGGCATATAGCAGGAAGGATAGAGGAGACTTTAAGACGAGAAGAGAGGAGGAGCTTGGATAAGAGCAAAACAGAATGACTATCAATCAACAAGGGAGAGGAGTCAGGGGACAGGGATGAGGAAGGAGGGACAGGGGGAGGAGAAGAGATAGAAACTGAGAATAACCACATAGTGAGCAAAAGAAAGAGGGGAAAGAAAAGGCAGAAGAAGATAGCTGGCGGTGGAGAAGGTAGAGAACAAACCGAAACGGAAGAAGAAAATGGGGATGACAATAGGAGAATTACCAGTAGGGGAGAGATTATTGAAGTGAAAGCGGAAAGAATAAAGATCGGTTGTATTAATGTACAAGGGTGGGGAATAGAGACATGGAGTGAGGTGATAAATGAATGCGAGGAAAGGGACTTGGAGCTGCTAGCCTTAACGGAGACAAGTCTGAGAGGCAGGGTAGAGAAGGAAAGTGATAAGTTTAAAATGATAGGGAAAGGCAGGGAGAAGATGAAGAAGAAGGGCGGAGGAGTAGCCTTAGTCATTAAGAAGGAATGGAGAGTAACTGAATTAACGCTAGGAGATAGTGAGGAACAAGAGGACGTACTGGCAGTAAGACTAGAGAATAGCGAGTGGAGAGAAAAGAATCTGGTAATAATAATATGCTATATGGGAGTAGAGAAGGGGAGAGCAGAGAGGATAGAGAATGAAAAGAGATACCGGTACGAAGTGATGAGTAAAGTTATAAGGGAGTGCAGTGGGGAGACACTAGTGATGGGCGATATGAACGGACACATTGGATTGCTAGGCGAAAGAGTAAATGGAAACGGAGAAATATTGCTAAATTTTTGTGAAGAAAATGAGCTGGAGGTCTTAAATCTGACATGGAACGAGGGAAAAGCAACATGGAGAGGGGCGGAAGGAAGGAATTCTGACATTGCCACATGTGTTTGTAAATTTCATTAATCGATTTTAGGAGTATGGTTGGTTGTTGGAAGGAACATAATAATTGATTATATATTGACGAATGACAGAATAAAGAATAGGATAAAGAGTTTGTGGGTAGATGACGAGGGGGAGGTAGAGCTCAAGAGCGATCACAACCTGTTGGTAGTAGAGGTACAAGGAAAAAAGGAAGCATTGAAGCAAAATAGGAATAGATGTAGGGAGATAGGAAAAAGATGGAACATAGGAAAGGCGAGATGGGATGTATTCCGGGAAGAGATAGAAGAATGGGACACAAATATAGGGGGAGCGGAGGAGATGGATGAGAGGCTGCAGAGGGATATAAATAGAGCTGCAGAGAAGGGAGTTGGAAGGATAATAATGAGAGGTAAGAAGAAGAGGAAACCATGGTGGACGGAAGAGGTAAAGGATGAAAGGAAAAGGAGGAAGGAGCTGAATAAATATTGGAGGAATTTGAAGAGGCAACATAATAGAGGGGAAGGGGTAGAGGTAAGAGCAGTAGAAGAGGCAGAGGAGAAATATGAACACCAGAGAGAAGTTACCAAAGAGACAATTAGGAGAGTAGTAGGGGAATGGGAAAGAAGGGAGATGGAGAAAATAAGAACTGAACATGGAGTAGGAAGCAAGTAGTGGTTTATATGGCTGAGAGGGGAAGAAAAGGAAGAGGTAAGAATAGATAATTTGATGATAAGAGGGGAAGTATATGAGGATATACAGAGAGGAATAAAAGAATATTGGGAATGGATTGGAGGGATGAGGGAGGAAGAGGTAGGGAGAGTCTGGAGAGTGGAAATGGAAGAAAAGGTGATGAACAGACAGGAAATAGAAAAAGAGATATCATACGAGGAGGTGAGGAAAATTATGAAAAGACTAAGACGGGGAAAAGCAGCCGGAATAGATGAACTAGCGCCAGAAATGTTTCTAGAAGGAGGAGAGAGCCTGGTGAGGAACGTGAAGAAATTAATGAATAGGATCATGGAAGAAGAGAAGGTACCAGGAAAATGGAGAGAGGCTAGAGTAACGATGATACCTAAAGGAAGAGGAAAAGACCAAGGAGATATTAAAAATTATAGGCCAGTAACGGTGATAAATGTAATTAGTAAATTGCTTGGAAGTATACTGCAAGAAAGACTGAGTGGTGAGATTGAGAGAATTGGCGCATTGAGTGATGAGCAGAATGCTTTCAGGAAGGGCAGAAGAACAAGTGACAACATGTATGTGTTGGGGGAGGTTCTAGAAAAGAGAAGAAGCAAAGGACAACCAGTGTGGCTGGCCTTCCTAGATATAGAGAAAGCTTTCGACAGAATACAACGGGAAGCGCTATGGGAGGTATTGAAGAAGGCAGGAGTTAGTGAAAAAATCATAAAGATAATAAAAAGCATGTATGAAGGCACCAGAGTGAAAATCAGGCTCGGAGAGTGGGAGACTGACTGGGTGGAGGTGAAGAGAGGTGTGAGACAGGGGTGCACTTTGTCACCACTGCTTTTTGGTATGTTCAAGGAGGAGCTGGTTCAGCGGATAAAGAAGTTGGGAGAAGGAATAGAGGGGGAGGGATGGAAGCTGTCAATATTAACTTTCGCTGATGATGTGGTGGTGATGGCAGAGACGGAAGAAGGCCTAAAAAGAATACTGGAAGAGGTGGACAGGTTTGGGAATGAACTAGATGTAAACTTTAGTGGGGAAAAGAGTAAAGTGATGGTGGTAGGTGTCAATGAAGAGGAGCGTGGGGAAAACAGAGAGTGGAGGCTTGGAGGCAAGAGGATGGAGGAAGTCAAGGAATACAAATACCTAGGAATATGGATAGGAAGGAACGGGTTCAAGAGAGAAATAAATGAGAAAGCAAGAAAAGGAGTGAGAATCTGGGGTAGTTTGTTAAATAAAGTTAAAGAAAGGGAAAATAGGTATGAAGTGATAAGAGGACTATGGAAAGGGATTGGGGTACCAGCAATAATGCATGGATTGGAGGCTATAGCTTGCACTGAGGAGGAGGTTTAGAGGCTGGAGAGGGTATAGAACAGAGTTGGTAGACTGGCACTATGAGCAAAAACATGGACGGCAGTGGAGGCAATTAGAGGGGATATGGGTTGGAGCACCTTCAGGGAAAAGAATTATGAAGGCAAAATTGAAATACAAGATTAGGTTAGATAAGTTGGAGAACAATACCTGGATTAGGAGAATCTATGAGTGGTCAAGGGATAAGACTAAGAGTAGGTGGGGAGGGGAGTGCAGGAGAAAGCTAAAGAGAATAGGGATGAGACAAGAGAGACCAGGAACAGAATGGAAAGAAATATTGGGTGGAGATACAGTTGGAGAGGGAGGAAACATTATAAAGATAGGCTAGTCGAGAAGAGAATTCAGGAATGGGGGCTAAGAGAATGGAGAAGTGGAATGGATAGGAAAAAGACCTTAGATATGTACAGGAAGAAGTCAAAGCCGAAGAGAGAAGAGTGGTATGATGGGGGTTTAGGAGGCAAAATTCTGTTCAAGATAAGAGCTGGGGCATGGGAATTAAACACGAGAACATGGAGGTGGAACGGAGGTGCAAAGGAATGTAGGAACTGCTGGGTTACTGGGTAGGAGGAGAGAGGGTGGAAGAGACGGTGGAGCATGTAATAACAGAATGTGAAGCATACAAGAGAGCGGGAGGGGCTAGAAATGAGGATGAGGAGATGTGTGGCAGCAGAGGGGTGGGAGGAAGTGAAAACCAGGGAGGACAGAGGAATGGCATGGTTATGTGGGCTGGAAGGACTAGAAGAAGGAAGAGTGAAGGAAAGAATGATGATACTGAATAAATTCCTGAAAGAAGTATGGATTAGGAGAGAGAAAGGGGAGAGGGTGGGTAGAGGGGAGGGAGGGGGAGAGGAATAAATACTTGTAGTAGATATTCACCTTAAGCTTTTTTTCAAACTATACTCCTACTGTCATTCTTATACTAGGCTATCATATTCTAACTGTCCTTATCTCACATATTCAAACTTTCTCTAATGGGGGAATGCTGGTTACCAGGCGCACTGACGGGTCTGAAGGCTAGCCTCCTCGCAGTGACCCCATCAAACAAGAAGAAGAAGAAGACAAGGTATACCCGGTAGCTTTAGCCTAAGTACATTCTTGCCCATTAAAATAACTCAAAACCCTCATCTTGGCTAACCGTTCCTAACAATTCTTCCAAATACCTTAGTATATTTTAAGAAAGGTTAGGGTAACATTCAAGGAGACTAGCCTACATCAGGACTCTTCTTCTTCTTCTTACCTCTGACCAGGTATAGGCTATCAAGGACCCCAATGGAAATACGCCTAACGGCCTTATTTGTTATTGGGCTATGCTTAGTTGGAATTATGCAAGGCTGGTAGCCTGGTACTGTAACAGGGTGTCAAACGACGCTGTTTTTTTGAGTGATAACGCAAATGAACTTTTTGTATAATGATAACAGAAACTTCCCCCCCCCCCCCACAAAAAAAAAAGGTAGGCTAGGCTAAATTGACACAATTTTGGTCTCCATATTTTCCATCTTGATTGTTTTTTGATTGCAGGAAATACTGTTTTAGACACCTAAATTCTCAAAAAAAAAATCTGGGGGGCATGCCCCCGGACCCCCCTAAAGCTTGCGCCTTCGTCGCGCTATAATGATAACAAAATAATAAACCATAATGATAACACAATTCATATTTTGTGGATTGACACCCTGCTGGTACATGTCATATTTGTAACATACTATGTGGTACCAACTCTGTAAGTTGCTAACTGAATAAATATTATTATTATTATTATTATCCTAGTGTTTACTAGCCTATACCCCTTTGAAAGGACATTAGCCTAACCTAACAACCTTACCTAACCTATCCTAGTACAGTATTATGGGTGGGGGCTGCTGCCCCCACACCCCCGCTATTTGACATCTTTGACAGATTTTTGGTGTATTTTTCTGTGAAATCGGGTTTTCTCAAGTGTCGATAACGAAATTCCAGTATAACTAAATAAGTTGGTCACCAATTATTTTGCAATATTTGAAAACAAATATGGATTTGATATGCTCTAAACATAATATGAAAATGTGTTTTAAGCCTCGGCAAAACCTAATAAAAATATATGGTACTAAAATGGAATTTTGTCGTAACATGGTTGTCAATGCCTTCCTATAGACGGCACCGATTCGCACACACGCCATTTTCACCTGTCTCCCGAGGTCTGTCCACCAGCTTTTTAGTCCACTCCACCTGCCCATCTCTGTCGATAGGTTGGGTTGTTTGGTTAGGTTAATATACTAGGTCTCAGAAACAAGATTCGTAGTTGCGGTAGTATTTACGGTATCTGGACACTTCGAGCGGAGGCACATTTAGGTTAAGTTAGGTTAGGTTAAGTTAGGTTAGGTTAAGTTAAGTTAGGTTAGGTAGTTAGGTTAGGTTGTTAGGTTAGGTTGTTAGGTTAGGTTAAGTTAAGTTAAGTTAAGTTAAGTTAAGTTAAGTTAGGTTAGGTTAGATTGTGCATCCGCTCTATCAGGAATTCGCTCGAAGTGACTCGCATTCGTATTTACAGATACGGCCGAATACCGGTAGGCTACTAAATGGGCGGCGGCCCAACCGCCATGTTGTATCCCACGTAGGCCTACTAGGTAGCCTACTACGGACACATTGTAGGCGTTAGGTGTGGATTAGGCTTGTATCCAATGTACTAGGTCTATGTTACTGGATATTTATGATTTAAATAAGTGCTACGTTTTCGATAAATCTGGTTATATGGCTTTGCAATTAGGGAAATCATGAGCCGATTTCCGACATTTAGTTAGTCTTTTTCGATTCTCAAAATACGATCCAAGTTTTGCCAAAAATTGGCTCGGGTTTTCCAAAATTATGCTTTTTGGGGTTTGCAATTTAGGGAAACATGAGCCAAAATTCTAAATTAGGTTACTGTAATTTGTTTACTCTTAAAATTCGCAAAATCCGAGCCAAGTTTTGCCAAAACTTGGCTCGGGTTTTCCAAAATTCGGGTTTTATGGCTTTGCAATTTCGGGAAACCTGAGCCAAATTTCTAAATGAGGTTACTGTCATTTTGTTGTCTAGGGCCTACAAACTCAAAATCCGAGCCAGCTTTGGCCAAAACTTGGCTCGGATTTTCGAAATATTGAGTTTTAGGCCTTAGAAATACCTTAAAACCCGAGCCAAGTTTTGCTAAAATACGTTTTAATCGCCGTTTTACGCATTGAACCCCTCATTTTCCCTGTACTTTATAGCCCTCCCCACTATCGGGCGGCGTGTCTTAAGATCGTTGTATAATGGGGAAAACGGTTTCGCCGAGGGTTGTAATTATTTCCAAACACTATATATTGATGAAAGTGACATTTTCTAACAGGGAAAAATAAAAAAATCCATGGGAAAATTGGTGACCATCTTATTTAGTTTTTCCGAAATTCCTCCATGCGGACTAGCCTATAGCCTAGGCTAATGAGAAAAATATGGCGAGTCTATTGGTCCCTATTTTCCCTAATAAATTGTTTCTAATAAGGCGGATGTAGTGTCCTTGAAGATTATCGCAATTATGTTCTGGAGCTAATCCTGTCAATTTATCAATCTGTCATTATGAATAGCCAAAAATTACAGACCAGTGGTGCTGACGTCACATCTTATTAAAATCATAGAAAGAACAATACGAGCGAAGATGGTCAGCTACCTGGAAGATAACGAGGCATTCAACGAGGGTCAACATGGCTTTAGACAAGGCCGCTCCTGCCTTTCACAACTACTATCACACTACGACAAAATCCTACAGGATATTCAAGACGGAGAAAATGTAGACGTCATATATCTAGATTTCGCCAAAGCTTTTGACAAGGTGGACCATGGGATCCTTCTACATAAACTCAAATCACTGGGAATAGGGGGAGACCTTGGAAGATGGCTCCACAGCTTCATCACCAACAGAAAACAAAGAGTCACGGTAACACGGTTCAAGGAAGCCTATCAGAAGCAGGTGGGGTCATCAGCGGAGTACCACAAGGATCAGTACTGGGACCTCTCCTATTCCTCATCATGATAGGAGACATCGACAGGGACCTGGAACACTCAACAGCCTCATCGTTTGCAGACGACACCAGACTCATGAAGAAAATCACCTCACAACATGATGCACAGCTACTACAACAAGACTTGGACAACATCCTGAAGTGGGCAGAAGAAAACAACATGGCCCTAAACGGAGACAAGTTCGAGCTTCTAAGGTACGGGAACAAGAGAGCACTACAAAACGACACCAACTACAAAAGTGGACAGCAAGAAATTACCGCCAAAGACACAGTGAAGGACTTGGGAGTAAATATGAGCAGTGACGCCACTTTTTCCCAGCATATTACCAAAGCCACAACAACAGCAAAACAAATAGCAGGCTGGATCCTGAGAACCTTCCACACAAGAAATGAGAGGTGTATGTTAACACTGTGGAAGTCACTGGTCCTACCATGACTGGAGTACTGCAGCACTGCTCTCAGCTCTGGTCTCCCCAAAAAGTAGGAGAAATAACAGAAATCGAAGCCACCCAGAGGACATTCACCAGTAAAATCCATGGGTTTCAACACTTTAACTACTGGGAGAGACTCAAGGAGCTGCAGCTGTACTCACTTCAAAGACGTAGGGAGAGATACATCATCATCTACGTCTGGAAGATTTTGGAAAAAAAAGGTACCAAATCCAAACATCCAAGAGACTCAACACCAAAGGCGAGGGAGGCTGTGCTATGTGAGGACTACGCCGGGATCAACACAAAAAATCAAATCCTTGATCCATCACAGCTTTACATACAATGGAACCAGACTGTTCAACTGTATACCAGCCCCTCTCAGGAACATGACCGGGGTGTCTCCAGACACCTTCAAGAAACACTTGGACATGTGGCTGGCCAAAATACCGGACCGGCCACCAACACCAGGATACCCCAGCACCAACTCCAACCGACTTCTAGAATGGAGTGGAAGAAAGGGAGCTGCTCAGCTGCCTGGTCGCAGTGGAGCCCCAGCTCAACTGTGTCACTAACGGACGGAATACAACAAAGTGTAAGTGTAAAGTGTATAGGCTAGGGCCTTCTTCTTCTTCTTCTTCTTCTTTTTGTGGAGTTGCTGTCCCCTCTCAAAGCCAGCTCACCTATGCACCGGTGACTTCTCCAGAAACAGATAGAGCTAGATTTAAGAATTAGTTTAGAAATTATGTAGTCGTAGAAAGGATAGTTAAAGACAAAGAATTGAAGTATATAGCTTAAGCAGAACTCTCCTCTCCTTATTTTACCCCCTCCTCCACCCCCCAATATCTTGTTCTCTCCTTATCTTAATTTATCTTTTCCCCTCTCTACTATTTAATCTCATTTTTCTTCCTCCCCCGCTCTGGTCCCCTTCTCCCCCCTCATCCTATTCTATCCTATTCCGTTTTCTCTTCTGCCACACCTGCTCCAGGAATCTTTTCACTACCTTCATTCTTTTCCCCATTTCCCCATCTACCCCCTCTTCTGTCTCGAGACCTAACACAAATTTTACACCCTCATCCTCCTCCTCTTTCTGCTCTTCCCATTCCCTCTCCCCTACCACCCGTTTCAACTCATTTTCCAACCCCTCTCTCTCCTCTGCATACCCCTGGCACTCTGTCACTATATGTTCTATTGTCTCCTCCACTCTCCTCCCTCCCACCTCACACTGTAGACACTCTTTCACCCCCCCATTCCACCTCCATGTTCTCCTATTTGTCTCTAATGCTCCTGCCCTAGCCTTAAACAGTAGTTCAGCTCCCCAACTTCCGTCATAGAACTCCTCTTTTCTCGGTCTCCCCTTGCTTCTATATCTTATCAGTGTACTTTTCTTCTCCATATTTCTCTTCCATTCCTGTCTTCCTACTTCCTTCACTCTCGTTCCTATCTCTTTCTCTAGTCTCCTTCCCTGACCTAATCCTGTATTACTCCCTACATCTCTCCACTCCTCTCCCACCCTTCTTTGTTTCACTCCTATTTTTTCAGTTTTCTCTTACACTCTTTTGCCCATCTACTCTTCCCCTCCCCCCATTCATTCACTCTCCTTGGCCACCTATGATCCTCCATCTCCTCCAACCTACTCTTGTACCTCAACTTTGCCTTCGCCACTCTCTCCTCAAACGTACTCCATCCCATCTCCCCTCTCACTGCTTCATTTGCTGTCCACCTTCTTGCTCCTAACCCCATTCTTCCTATTTTATTTTGTCCCGTCTCCAGTCTATTTATTTCTCCCCCTGTACTCCCTCTCACATCCATCCCGTACATTATTCTCGGCACTTCAAAGTCCTTCCACACCTCTCTTACTATTTATTATTTATTTACTCTGGTTTTTGTCACATTCCACAGTTTCCCACTACACTGCTCCACCTTCATGATTTTCTCATTCATTGTCCTTTGTCGCCCTTCCCTCCCTATCCATACCCCTAAATACTTCACTTCCTCCCTTGTTTCTATTCTTTCCCCTCCTATCCTCATTTCTACTGCCTCTGGTCCATTTACTACTATCATACTGCTTTTCTCTACACTGAACTTCATTTCTAGGTCTCTGCCAAACCTTTCCGCCTCCTGTAACATTTCCCCCATATCTTCCTCTGTCTCTGCTGTCAGCACAACATCATCAGCAAACGTCAGAATTGCTAGCCTATACTGCCCTATTTTCACTCCTTGACCCTTACTCTTAATTCTCCTCACCAACTCCTCCATGCACATTGCAAAAATTAATGGTGACAGGTTACATCCCTGCCTTAACCCTTTCCTTCTCCTGATTCCTTTCACTGCAATATTTTTCCACACAATCTCTGTCTCCGCCCCTTCATACATATTCATTATCATGTTCCTTATCTTCCTACTCACTCCTAGTTTCTCCATCACTGCTTCTGCAACTCCCCTACTAATCTTATCATATGCCTTCTCCACATCCAAACACACTATAAACACACATTTCCCTTGCTTTGCCTTTTTCTCTATAATCTCATCTAATATAAATATATTGTCTGTTCCTCTTCTCCCCTTCCTAAACCCATTTTGCTCTTCACTAAGTAGGATCCTTTCTTCTACATACTCTCCTACCCTCTCCTTTAGTATCCCATAAAATATCTTATTTATTATGTTTATTACCGTTATTGGTCTATAACTCCCCATTTCGTGCACATTTTTTGCTCCTCCTTTGTAAATCAATGTGACCCTTTCTTCTTTCCATCTTGCTGGTATTTCTTCCTCCTCCCATATTTTATCAAATAGCTTCTTCAACATCCTAACTATCATCTCCCCTCCTTCAATATACATCTCTGCTGTTATCCCATCCGGTCCTGCCGCTTTGTTTCTCTTCAGCTTCTTCACACTCCTCCTAATCTCCTCCTCACTCACCATCTCATTCATATTTTCATCTATTTCTTCCTCATTTAGTTCAATATTCCATTGCCCTACTCTTATTTGGTCATTTACCCCTCCCACTTCCTCCCAGTATCTTTTTATTTCCTCTCCAATTTTATTTACATCCCTAACTTTTTCCCCACCTACATTCAGCTCCACTACTACCTTTTCCCTCCTTTTTTCTCTTTTTAGCCATCTATACCACTCAGCTTTTCCTTTGTCCCCCTTCTCTTTTATCCTGTCAATTTCTTTCTGTTCATGCTTCTCTATTGCTCCTCTTATTAAGTTTTTTGTGTTTTTCCTTTCCCTCTCGTATTCTTCCCTTGCTATTCGAATTTCCTCCTCACTTATATTTTCCCCTCTCTTTTTCCCCTTCTCCAACTCTTTCCTAATCCTATTCCTCTCTTTCCTCTTCTTCCTCGCCTCCTTAATGTCTGTATTCCACCATCCTTTCATTCCTCTACCTTTCCTCCCTATTTTCTCCTTCTCTAACACTCTCTCTGCTACCTTATTTATTTCCCTCTCTATCCTCTTATCAATTTGTATTGCACTCCCTCCCCCCACTTCATCTATATCCATATTCCCTATTTCCTCCCTAAACCTCCCCCACTCCGCCTCCTTCATTTTCCATCTTTCTGGCTTATTAGCCTCTCTACACTTCTCTATCTTCTCCTTGTGAGACTTTATGCTGTATCTTAGTTTCAGCAGGTTATGGTCACTGTTTATTTCAAAGTTTCTTTCTTCATCTACTACCATTTCTATCACTCTCTCTCCTGCTTTCCTGTTCACTAATATATAATCAATAGCTGACCTCCTCCCTTCTCTTCCTCTCCATGTTACTTTCCCCTCCGCCTCTACCATATTCAAATTTTCTAACTGCTCATCCTCACATAGGTCTATCAATAACTTCCCATTCCTATTGATTTGTTCCCCTAAGATTCCTGTGTGAGCATTCATATCCCCCATTATTATGATTTCATCTTCGTTTCCTCTCATCACAGCCCTTATTACTTCGTATTTTCTCCGATTTTCCTCCCTCTCTCTCAGCCCTCCCTCTACCGTCATATAACATATAATCAGCATAAAATTAGCTCTTTTCATTTCCCCTTTCCCTTCCACCCTCACTACTAGTATGTCCTCCTGGTCTTCCCCTTCCCCCAAGTTCACCTGTTCAACTTCCCATTTTTCTTTTTCTACCACCACTGCGACTCCTCCACCCTTTTTCTGTGTTTTCTCTCTTCCTTTCCCTATTACTTCATACTTCTCCCCTCCCCATTCTATCTTCCCCTTCAATTTTGTTTCTACTATTCCACAAATATTCAACCTTCCTTCCTCTGCTTCTCTCTCTATTTCCTCCATCATTCCCGGCCTCCATCCATTAACATTCACACACCCAATTATTATTTCCCCCTTATCCTCTCCATGGAATTCTTGTTTCTTTTTCTTCTTCCTCCTACCTTCCTGTCTCCCCCCCTTCCTTTCCTCTTCTACTCCCCCTGGATCCTTATTTGTTTCCTTTACTTCTCCTCCACTCCCATTTTTTTCCCTATTCTTCTCACTACTGTCTATAATCTCCTTTCTTCCAAGACTATCCCCCCTATCTCCCTCTTTTTTCCTCTACCCTTTCCCCCTGTATAGAATCTCCTGCTCCTTCATTTTCCATCCCTTCTCCTCCCTCTGCCCCTACTTCCTCCTCCCTTTCCTCTCCCTTATTCGTTGATAGTCAATCTACTTTGTTCTTCTCCCGTGCCGACCACCTCTCTTCTCGTCTAACAATCTCCTCTATCCTCTCTGCTATATGTCTTTCCTCCTCCCTTTTTAGGTGCCACCCATCTTCTTCAAAACTCCCAGAATCCACCTCTCTGTCCAAATCTAGGAAACTAAATCCTTTAATCCCCTTTTCCTTTAGCACAGAGTTCATGCACTTTGTAAGCTCCTTAATCTCATCATTTGTCGCAATCCTTACCTTCTCATAACTCCAGCTCTCTTTGGGCCTCCTCAGGATTCCCACCATTACTATGTTCACTCTCTTTTCTTTCTTTCTTATTTCCCTTAATCCTTCTTCAATCTCTGCCATTGTTCCCCTCACTCCTTGCATCTCCAGACCATTTCCCCCTCCCTGTATTACTAAGGTTCCTTCCCCCCCCTCAAAATTTATGTTTCTTGCCTGCTTCATTACCTCCCATATTCCTGCCCTTCTTAGGCTAACTACTTCCCTTTCCGAGTTATCTAAAATCCTTCCCATATTCCTGAAGGTGCTATCTCCACATATCACTGTTTTCTTCAGCCTTCTTTCCCTCTTATTATTCCCGCTTCCTCCTATTTTATTTGTCCCCCTCACCGCACTCGTTTCTACTGTCCTCTCCCTTGTTTCCGCCTCCCTACCGCTCCTACTCTTCCCTTTTTCGGGCTCTACTTGTGTTCTCCCACTGCTCCTTCTCTCCCCATCCCCCCTCTTACCCCTGGGTCTTGTGTTTACCTGTACTCTATGTACCTCTTCCCTCCTACTTTTACTTCCCTCCTTTTCTACCGTCCTCTCTCTTTGTTTATCCCTTCTCCGCTCTTATATGCAGTCTATTTCACTTCCCTCTTCGTCCATATCTGTCAAGCTCAGCTCTCCCTCCTCTCTTTCTTTTCCAACTCCATCCCCACCGTTCTGCTCATTTACCCCTTCCTTCTTTTCCCTGTTCTTTAGTGACCTTTGACTCGTTATTTGGCTTCCCAGAAATGCATTCGACCATTCTTCCCATTCTCCCATGTTTTCGCCCCTTTCACTTTCCTGCGTCTCCTTCACGACCCTTCCCTTTCTCGTCACCTGCCATCTTTGCTGTTTTTTTCTTTCTCGCATGCCTCATCTATTCTTCTTATTTGCTCCCCAATCCTCCCCTCACTTATGTCCTCTCTCTCACTTTCATATATCTCTGTGCTTATTTCCTCTCTCACTCTGGTTCCTACTTCCACATCTTTTGTTACATCTTCTGCTCTCTGACTCTCTGTGGTCTCCTCTCCGCTTCCCTCCCCATTTTCAGATCCTTCATTTCCTGTGTCTTGATCTGCTTCTATGTTGTTATCCCCTCGGTTCTTATCCTTGCTACTCTCCCACACCTTTAATAACCTCTCTGTTACTACTACCTGATCTCTAAACCTATTCATTACCCCTTCCAGTCTTTCCTTCAAAACTTCCACTGTAATTAATAGGCACATCCTGCACAGCATTCCCTTTTTCTCAATACTATCCCTTCTTTTGCCTTCGGCATCCATCTTCGTCGCTTCCACCCAACATTCACATTTCTCGCATTGTATCATACTATCATCATCTAGCACCTCTGCTTCTTGCTCTTCATCGGTCTCTATCCCATTTCCTTCCTCAGCTTCCTCCCCTCCTCTTTCTTCCCCCCTTGTTACGATACCAGCCCTCCTCCTAGACCTACCAGCTTGTGCAGAGTCCCTGCTCACCCCTCTCTTCCCCTTTATCACCTTTTTCACTCCTCCCTGCTTCGTCATCATTCCCAAATCCCACCACCTCCCACTAAAATCACCCACCCCTTACTCACAAACATACAGGCAGTGGAAGGTGGGGTACATCCGAAGAGAAAAATGCTTAGATTAAGGAAGAGCTAAGATTTAGGAAGAGCTCACGCCAGTAGAGAAGAGAAGCTTGTCGACCGCCTGTAACCTGTTTGTCAACAACTCTAAGCTAGGCAAAGTTCATCAATGTCAAGATAGGTCTAGCCTATTCATGGCTTTGTATAATCTTAATATGAAAACTGTCAGTCACAGAATATGACTGACATATATCAAGCTGCTCTTTACTTGTCACTTACAGCACTTCTGGCCTTGGAAGCTTCCGAGACTCGTTGTAAGACACATTTTAGTGCCTTAGCGACCTCGCCGTCAGCCATAGCTCGTAACATTTGTTTACTTTTTCACACAATCACACTTTTTCTAGCTTTATTGAAAGTTTTGGAAGAGGGACTCTATATCAAATTTAATTATTTCAAAACATAGGCGCTTTGTTTTCATCTATTTATAAACATGTAGTCAAGTACAGAATGTTCTATTCTTATAGTATAAAATAATGGGAAATATGTACGATTAATAGCTTAATGACATAGTTTTCAATATTGAGATCCAACCTTTTGTCCTACATTTTCATTATATGCAATCTTGACTTACTGTAGTAAATATTTGAGTCGTAAGCACTATGATTACGATATATTGATATAATTCACCTCGTCAGAATTACAGAATAAAATTACTTAGAGCTTATCTAGAAGTAGAAACTTATACTCTTTGTGACATGATGACTGATGAACTTGAAAGATAAAATTGAGTTGGTACACATAAGATCTCGCGAGGTTGGTTGGGGTGAAATTCGGGCACTTCCGTATTTATATGGTATATTTATTCATATACAGACTCCATATACTTATTTCATTGAGTAATTTGTTCATCTTATGATATAGTGTTGACTTTTGTAAGTGACTATGCAGTTTTGGTAATCAAAATGTGCATAACAAAGGATTGTGTCATGATTCATGTTATGCTGTTTCTTGGAACCAGAGTGTAACTGAGTGTTGCTTCAGCCACTGACTGATAAAGACGTCTGTTACGGTCTGTAGCCTATATTAGCTGGCTAGTGTTTTTGTCTTCACAGAGGTAGTTGTAACTTAAAAAATCACAAACTTGGGAAGTTGGGAGTATTTTAGGTCAATATACAGGAGGCGCTACAATATAGGTAGCAAAATTCTAATGGTAGTTTTGGGTTCCTATCATCATATGCTTCATTTCTATATACTTTTTATCCCCGGGAAAAAAACAAAAAATCTTGGGTTTTTTATTTTTTTCTTGGATTTTTTTTTTTTTTTTTTTATTAACCTAGGCTAACAAAAAACCTAACCTAACCTAACCTAAATGTATTTGGGGGCTATTAGGTTAGGTTAGGTTAGGTTTTTTGGTTAGGTTAATGACCAAAACAAAAAATCCCAAGAAAATAAATGAAAAATCCCAAGATTTTTTTTTTTTTTCCCGGGGATAAAAAGTATATAGAAATGAAGCATATGATGATAGGAACCCAAAACTACCATTAACATTTTGCTACCTATATTGTAGCGCCTCCTGTATATTGACCGTATTTTAACCTAGTCTAATTATTAGCCTAAAGGGGCGATTTAAATATGCTAGCCTAGGCTATAGGTTAGGCCTAGGCATTAAGAATTGTGTTTTCCCTATTTTAGGCTAGGCTAGGTAGGTTAGTGTTATATAAAATATATAGGCTAGCCTAAGAGATTAGGAATTTAGGCTGCCTAAATTCCTAATTTTATATTGCTTGGAGTAGCCTAGGCCTAATTTTGGAAAAACTAGCCTAGGCTAAATAAGATGGTCACCAATTTTCCTATGGATTTTTTTATTTTTCCCTGTTAGTTTTCATCAATAGGCTATATAGTGTTTGGAAATAATTACAACCCTCGGCGAAACCGTTTTCCCCATTATACAACGATCTTAAGACACGCCGCCCGATAGTGGGGAGGGCTATGAAGTACAGGGAAAATGAGGGGTTAAATGCGTAAAACGGCGATAAAAACGTATTTTAGCAAATCTTGGCTCGGGTTTTAAGGTATTTCAAAGGCCTGAAACCCAATATTTCGAAAACCCGAGCCAAGTTTTGGCCAAAGCTGGCTCGGATTTTGAGAGTTTGTAGACAACAAAATGACAGTAACCTCATTTAGAAATTTGGCTCAGGTTTCCCGAAATTGCAAAGCCATAAAACCCGAATTTTGGAAAACCCGAGCCAAGTTTTGGCAAAACTTGGCTCGGATTTTGCGAGTTTTAAGAGTAAACAAATTACAGTAACCTAATTTAGAATTTTGGCTCATGTTTCCCTAAATTGCAAACCCCAAAAAGCATAATTTTGGAAAACCCGAGCCAATTTTTGGCAAAACTTGGATCGGATTTTGAGAATCGAAAAAGACTAACTAAATGTCGGTAATCGGCTCATGATTTCCCAAATTGCAAAGCCATATAACCAGATTTATCGAAAACGTAGCACTTATTTAAATCATAAATATCCAGTAACATAGACCTAGTACATTGGTCCATGGATACAAGCCTAATCCACACCTAACGCCTACAATGTGTCCGTAGTACCTAGTAGGCCTACGTGGGATACAACATGGCGGTTGGGCCGCCGCCCATTTAGTAGCCTACCGGTATTCGTCCGTATCTGTAAAGAATGCGAGTCACTTCGAGCGAATTCCTGATCGAGCGGATGCACAATCTAACCTAACCTAACCTAACTTAACTTAACTTAACTTAACTTAACTTAACTTAACTTAACTTAACTTAACTTAACTTAACTTAACTTAACTTAACTTAACTTAACTTAACTTAACTTAACTTAACTTAACTTAACTTAACCTAAATGCGCCTCCGCTCGAAGTGTCCAGATACCTCTGTAAATACTACCGTAACTACGAATCTTGTTTCTGAGACCTAGTATATCTTGACATGATGCGCAAAGCTGTGGAAATTAACACCTGTAGTTTCGACAGAGATGGGCAGGTGGAGTTACACTTACACTTACGCTTAGTTGTATTCCGTCCGTTAGTGACACAGTTGAGCTGGGGCTCCACTGCGACCAGGCAGCTCCCTTCCACTCTCCATTCCAGAAGTCGGTTGGAGTTGGTGCTGGTACCGTATCCTGGTGTTGGTGGCCGGTCCGGTATTTTGGCCAGCCACATGTCCAAGTGTTTCTTGAAGGTGTCTGGAGACACCCCGGTCATGTTCCTGAGAGGGGCTGGTATACAGTTGAACAGTCTGGTTCCATTGTATGTAAAGCTGTGATGGATCAGGGATTTGATTTTTTGTGTTGATCCCGGCGTAGTCCTCACATAGCACAGCCTCCCTCGCCTTTGGTGCTGAGTCTCTTGGATGTTTGGATTTGGTACCTTTTTTTCCAAAATCTTCCAGACGTAGATGATGATGTATCTCTCCCTACGTCTTTGAAGTGAGTACAGCTGCAGCTCCTTAAGTCTCTCCCAGTAGTTAAAGTGTTGAAACCCATGGATTTTACTGGTGAATGTCCTCTGGGTGGCTTCAATTTCTGTTATTTCTCCTACTTTTTGGGGAGACCAGAGCTGAGAGCAGTACTCCAGTCGTGGTAGGACCAGTGACTTCCACAGTGTTAACATACACCTCTCATTTCTTGTGTGGAAGGTTCTCAGGATCCAGCCTGCTATTTTTTTTGCTGTTGTTGTGGTTTTGGTAATATGCTGGGAAAAAGTGGCGTCACTGCTCATATTTACTCCCAAGTCCTTCACTGTGTCCTTGGCGGTTATTTCTTGCTGTCCACTTTTGTAGTTGGTGTCGTTTTGTAGTGCTCTCTTGTTCCCGTACCTTAGAAGCTCGAACTTGTCTCCGTTTAGGGCCATGTTGTTTTCTTCTGCCCACTTCAGGATTTTGTCCAAGTCTTGTTGTAGTAGCTGAGCATCATGTTGTGAGGTGATTTTCTTCATGAGTCTGGTGTCGTCTGCAAACGATGTGGCTGTTGAGTGTTCCAGGTCCCTGTCGATGTCTCCTATCATGATGAGGAATAGGAGAGGTCCCAGTACTGATCCTTGTGGTACTCCGCTGATGACCCCACCTGCTTCTGATAGGCTTCCTTGAACCGTGACTCTTTGTTTTCTGTTGGTGATGAAGCTGTGGAGCCATCTTCCAAGGTCTCCCCCTATTCCCAGTGATTTGAGTTTATGTAGAAGGATCCCATGGTCCACCTTGTCAAAAGCTTTGGCAAAATCTAGATATATGACGTCTACATTTTCTCCGTCTTGAATATCCTGTAGGATTTTGTCGTAGTGTGATAGTAGTTGTGAAAGGCAGGAGCGGCCTTGTCTAAAGCCATGTTGCCCCTCGTTGAATGCGTCGTTATCTTCCAGGAAGCTGACCATCTTAGCTCGTATTGTTCTTTCTATGATTTTAATAAGATGTGACGTCAGCACCACTGGTCTGTAATTTTTGGCTATGCCTTTACTACCCCCTTTGTGTATTGGTGTGACATTACCTTCTTTTAGGGATTGTGGTACATATCCAGTTTGGAGGGACTTGCTCCACAGCAGTTTTAGAGGCAAGGCTAGCTGATGTTTGCAGTTTTTTAGCAGTTGGGCATGAAAGCCGTCTGGTCCTGCCGCAGAGTTTGGTCCAATCTTGTCGATGGCTGCTATTATGTCCTCTGTTGATACTGTTACCGAGGAGTGTTGATGTGGTGTCCCTGGAGCGTTGCCAAAGAAAGTCGTTGCATTCTCGATTTTCTTGTCTTCATTTGGCGGGCTGAAGACACTTTCGTACTGCTGTTTGAGTATCTTGGCCATTTCGGTTGGGTCACTCTCAAGTTCGCCCGTAGGTTTTGCAAGTGGTCCTATTGTTGAAGTGTTCCTGAGTCTCCTTTTTGCGTATGCATAGAAGAATTTGCTATTTACTCGTATGTTTGCAACTGCTTGGAGTTCTTCGCGTGTTCTTTGCTCTTGGTGTGACTGGATGAGTTTACGTTCAACTTCATCGAGCTCTTCTTGTAGTTTGGTGATATTGTGCGCATAGCTGGTCTTCCTTTGATTGGCTCTCAAGTACGTCCTTTTCTTCATTAGTATTTTTCTATCTCTGGGAATCTGCTTGATTTGGGTGGTATGGTGTTTTTACAGGTCTCCAGGCATTGTTTCTGGAGGATACTGAGAGTTTCGTCGACGTTTTTATCTTCGAATAGTGCCCTCCAATCAGTTACTGCCAGTTCTGCTCTCAGTCTGTCCCAGTCTATATCTTTGCTGTAGAAGTTGAGATCTTTCAGAGAGGTGCAGGGTATTTGGCTTGATTCCTGTTGACATCTTGGTGGTGTGGCGGCTGGTGTGGGGGTTCTAACTTTGATGAGGCTGTGGTCGGACATTATAGTTTTTACAGTTTCGTACGAGTGTACCAGGTTGAAGTTGTTGCCAAATAGTAAGTCCAGTGTGTTGTTGCCTCTTGTAGGTTCCTCGATGTATTGCTTCATGTATGCAGTGTCCATGATAGTCATTAGCTCCTTGGCTTGCTGTTTTTCATCCCTGGTTCCTCCGTCTATTTTCATGGTTGCCCAATTGATGATGGGCAGGTTGAAATCTCCTGTGATGATGACATTTGTAGCGGGAGTTGGAAGATTTTGTAGGAGTGATTGTATCTTCTCTGTGACCTCCTTGAAAATTTCCCCTGTGGTGTTTGGAGGTCGGTACAAAATTATGATGAGCATGTCGGTTTGTCTTATGTGTACTGCTAGTAGCTCTGTTGTGCCGTTTGAGAATGCAACTAAAGTTTCGGTATTTGCAGCCATATCCTCCCTTAGGTAGAGTGCTACTCCTCCGTGGCTTCTGTCCTCTCTGTCGGCTCTGAATAGAGTGAAATTATGGATATTGATCTCTGCATCCAAAATGTTTTCGTTCAAGTGTGTTTCTGTGAGGGCTAGAAAAATTGAGTTGTCTTCCTCTGCAATTTCTTCCAACATAGGGACTTTACATTGATTGTTTCGTGGGTAAAGTCCTCTGATGTTGCCCACAAAAAAACTAGTTAGTGGTAGTTGCACCTTCCTCTGTGGTTCATGTCTGGCCCCTCGGTTTGGGCTAGGAATCTCTCCATTATCACTTGAGACCGTTTTTCCACTTCCAGAAGACGTCCCATTACTACCTCTAAAAAAGCACCTTGGTCGGGCATAGCCGTGTGTACCGCTGCTGGTCTGATCTTGTGAGTTTGCTGGATGGTTGGCCAGCTTCTGAGGGCATTGCATTGGCTTTCTAATTTTTCCTCATGAGTTGGTGTGTAGGCAAATTCCCTTTGGATGTGTCCTGTAGCGTGTTCCCTTGGTTTGTTGACGTTGTTTCTGGGCGTCAGTATTTTGGTTCCCTTGATGTGTGGAAGATTGCAGTCTCTCATAGTACATGCCCTTTTGTTGAGCGACATTCTGCATACATATGGGTGGTAGTCGATGCACTTCCATCCACGCTTGCAACCGATCCTTTCATCCTGCCCGTGCTTCATGAATTTTGCACATATTTTTGGGTGGTCTTGTTTGCATCCCATGCCCACTACTCCATATCGGCATTCATTTCTTAGGTAGAAATTGCATACTTCCATGCTTTTCCTGGTGGACAGACCTCGGGAGACAGGTGAAAATGGCGTGTGTACGAATCGGTGCCGTCTATAGGAAGGTATTGACAACCATGTTACGACAAAATTCCATTTTAGTACCATATATTTTTATTAGGTTTTGCCGAGGCTTAAAACACATTTTCATATTATGTTTAGAGCATATAAAATCCATATTTGTTTTCAAATATTGCAAAATAATTGGTGACCAACTTATTTAGTTATACTCTAATTTTTGATAAGGATGGTGTTAGCAGGAATAGTGGGCGTACTGTCTGGCGTCTTCTTCAGACTTCTTGTTTACATAAGTTGCATAGCCGAAGTTACGTTTGCTTCTAATTTGACTGCATATTTTTTATGAAATTAGCCTAGGCTATCCCATGGCCAGCCGTTATTTGTCCCCGGCGGTTAATAATATACATGATGATGAGGATAAGTCATGGGGGGTGAGGGAGCAAAGCCCCCCTCAGGGCCTTAACCTATTATTGTATGATTTGTATCCCACGGCCAGCTATTGGGTAAATTGTATATATAGGCTATATGTATATATATATATATATATATATATATATATATATATATATATATATATACAGTGTATATATATATATATACTGTATATATATATATATATATATATATATATATATATATATATATATATATATATATATATATATATATACACACACACACACATATATAGGCCTACACACACCTGTAAGTTACTGTACTGTATTATTATTTAACTTCAAGAAACCCTTTGCGGAAAATCTCATGCTCTGGGTCATGACCATCATGTTTGTTTATAATTTGGGGCTTCGCCCCTCCTCAACCCCCATCATCCCATGACTTATTTGTCATCATCATATAAATTGCCAGCAAGGGAAAAATAACAGCTGGCCGTAGGATAATTTTGGAAAAAAAGTCAAATTAGTAATTTCACACGCAACGATCGGGACTGAGAGCATGCGAATATTACCTTATGATACCTTATGATGTGTTCGCCACTCTTCTAGCAGCACCAAGGAGCGCGACGCCCCTTGTTATGGGTGGTGATTTGGTGCAGTAGACTGTTTGAAGCGACAGCTCGCTCCCTTGCGAGGATGGGCTCGTCTGGCACTTTTTGCAGTTCGACATCTAGGGCTCTCTTGAAGTTGTCGGTTCAATGTTATTTTAATACCACGAATTTTGTCGATATATTTGAAGATAAATATTGAATCTATATGCTCTAAAGATCATAAGAACATTTGTTTTAACCCTCGGCAAAACCTAATAAAAAAGTATGGTACTAAAATGTCTTTTTCGTAACAAGGTTGTCAATACGGTACTTTCAGTCATCGATAGCTCTAAAGATCATATGAAAATGTGTTAAACCCCCGGAAAAACCTAATTTAAAGTATGGTACTAAAATTTAATTTTCGTAACAAGGTTCTCAATACGGTACTTTCCCCGTTATCAATGTACAATAAATCTGAAGATTGCAGAGTAAACACCATAGACTTCATAGACTTTTCTTTCACCTTCGTATAATCGACAGCCAATTTTTTTATTTTTTTATTAAGGGATTAGTACTCAACCAGCGGGGGTGTGGGGGCGGCAGCCCCCACCCATAATACTAGGTTAGGTTAGGTAAGGTTGTTAGGTTAGGCTAATGTCTTTTCAAATCACTATCGGGGAGCGAGCGTGTCTCAACATCGATCGATAAGCCTAATGGGAAAAATAGGTTTTCCCGAGATTTCTAATTAATTACAAACACTATATATTGATGCAAATGACCAATTTTGTTTATAAAAAACACTCGGAAAATTTGTGGTATTAAAATAAAAAAATTCCAAGTTGTCTAACGAGATGTCCCTCATGTCTCTTACTCGCCGTGGGAGTTTGTTGAAGAGACGTGGGCCTCTATTGCTGCAAGAGGTTGACTGAATTAAAATATATATATACTGTATATATATATATATATAAATATATATATATATATATATATATATATATATATATATGTATATAGCCTATATTATACAGTATTTATATATATCATCATCATCATCATCATCATCATCATCATCATCTCCGACGCCTTGTTTCCCCCTGGGAAACCCCCACTAGAGGATGGCCATGACAGAAACGTCTCCAAGCTACTTTGTCAAGACATGCCTCCTTTGCCCGTGCCACAAAGCCCCTTCCACTACGTGGAAGTTTTTCTTCAATATATTTTTCCACTTTCTTTTCCCATACCATAGGTGGTCTTCCACTACTAGCGGTTCCACTCACCTGACTCCCATATATCTTTCTTGGCATTCTGTCTTCATCCATTCTCTGAACATGGCCATATCACCTCAAAGTACTTCTCTTTATCCACTCAACCACACCACAATCAATGCCCAAAGCCTGCTCTTCCATTCCAAAGGACTCGTACACTTCCCTATTACTTGGCCCATCTAGCCTATTCATGCCAGCTGCCATTCTGAAAAAGCTCATCTCCACAGCTCTCAGTTTGAAGAGGTCCTCGTCACTTGCCGTCCATGTCTCGCTTCCATACGAGAGTGTTGGGAGCAGCACACTGTTTCTCAGTGACTTTTTGACTTCCTGGCTAACCATTCTTCCTTTGAGAATACTATCAAGTTCTCCAATCACTTTTCTCCCTTGCATTTTTCTCTCTTTTATCTCACTCTCCATTTTACCATATTTGCATAGTACAGCTCCCAAATACTTGAAACTTTCAACCTCTTCTAGTACTTCATTTTTCAATTTTATTTTACAACTTTTCTTATGTTCTTTCTTGATTCTATATTTTTCTTTAAAATCTATGGTTTCATGCATTCTTCTCTCAAACACCATTACCTTACATTTCCCTACATTGACCTTTAACTTTCTCTTTTCACATACCCTGTCAAAGTAAGTGACCACTCTCTGAAGTTCTTCAGCATTTTCTGCCAACAGGACTGCATCGTCCGCATATAGGCATGTTAAAATCTTCCATGTTCTTCCCTCTGATTCCAGTCTAGCTCCCACACCCATTGATACAGCCCTACATTCCCTAATCACTCCATCCATGTATATATTGAACAACCAAGCTGACATGACACATCCCTGTCTTACACCTACATTGACCTCAAAACTTTCACTTAACTTATCCCCTACCTTCACATTTGCCATTGCATTCCTATAAAAAGATTTTACTGCCATTAACAACTTTCCTCCCACACCATATACTGTTAACACATCCCACAGGCCCTCCCTTTATATATATAAATATATATATACTGTATCATAGACTACAGTAGATCTGGACTGGACACGAAAATGGAAGTTTGCAGTAAGGGACCCAAATCGGAGAACGAACCCCCCGAAACCGCGAAAATGTGATATTTTCGCGGTTTCGAGGTTCGAACTTGGAGGTTTGATTTTGGGTCCCTTACTGCAAAGTTCCATTTTCGTGTCCAGTCCCAGATCTACTGTAGTCTATGACTGTACAGTATATATATATACTGTACTGTACTGTAATTATATATACCGGTACCGGAATTAGCGGAATATAACTATATAATGTATGTACAGGCAACTACTGTATATATACTGTATACAGATTTATATACCGTATATATATATATATATATATATATATATATATATATATATATATATATATATATATATATATATATATATATATATATATATATATACAGTATATACTGTATATTTTTTTTTTTTTTTTATATCTATGAAGGAGTCACAAAGCTGGGGGTCGGCAATCACATAAAACCCAGTCGGAAACTGGATCAACTTGCAGACGGAAGTAGTGGTTCATGGTGTATTTCTTCATAAACTAAAAAAATCTCTAGAGTAACAGGGAAGCTGGTAATATGGCCATACAGTTTCCTGACACAAAGAACCCATCAAACTGGTTGTAGGCCTAGCTGTCGACAGCCATAGATCCCTCTCATCAATGGAGTGCCCCAGTGGTCTGTTCTGGAACTTCTGGATTCCCTTCTTTTCCTAATACTTATGGGAGACATAAATGAAGGGATCACACAGACACACCTCTGTTACTTTGCTGATGACACCTTCGGTAACACAAGTAGGAAAACAAACACCGACGACGATGTAGCCCAATTGCAACAAGACCTTGACAAAATATATGACTTTTAAATGAAGACAAATTTGAAATGCTAAGATGCAGTACCGGTACTAACAAACAGCTTGGTTACCTGTAAACTGGAGAAGGTCTTCCAATTAAAATGTTACCAAATGAGAAATTCTTAGTGTCCATCTGAGTGAAAATGCTACAATTCAACACCATATAGACGAAACTACATAAAAAGCCAGAAGGATAGCAGTATGGATCCTTTGGAGTTCTCGATCACAAGAAATAGATTGTCTTCTAATACCCTGGAAAACTTTGGTCCAGCTGATACGGTACCTACTACAGCCAGCTGTGGTCCCCTCACAAGAAAGGAGACCTCCAATCCCTCTAGTCAGTAAAACTGGAAATTGCAAGAAACATTTGTGATATTAGAGATCTTATCTTACTTGGAGTGCCTGCAACACCTTGGTCTGTACTAGCAGCAAAGGAGGAGGGAATGCTACATCTCCTCAGGGTGTCAAACCGGAGAAATTTTGTTTGAAGACTTGAATGAATATGAGAAGGAATACAGGAAAACTAACATTAAAAAAAACATTGTTTTGGCCGTTTTATCACATCCCAAGACGTAATTTGAACTATAAACCATAATTTTATCCTTCCATATACAATAATAAAGACTAAAATGAAATGGCTCAGCTTTTGTTTGACACCCTGCATCTCCGTATAGGCCTACACATGGAAACTACTGTTAGAACTAGTACTGTACCATACCCAACAAGTCAAGCTATCCTCCCTAAATACACAGAGCGTACTGGCCGAACATGTGGGAGAAAATCGATCTCCCCTCATACTCATGTCAGAATAAAGTAGAAGTGCCGCTTTGCCCGAAATAAAAATGGCATACCCAACCCTGCAGTTAGTTACCATCATCAATACTACTGTCACCATCAGCACTACTATCATCATTACTACCGGTACTGACACCATCATCACTATTACTATCACAATCATTACTACTACACTGTACTATTACTGTACTGTACTGTACTGTATTATCATTACTACCATACTACTATTATCATCACTACTACTGTCACCATTATCACTACTACTATCACCATCATCACTACAACTATCACCATCATCACTACTACTATTACCATCATATATCTATCTATCTATTGCCAGACGCCTTATTCCCCTTAATAAGGGTGGCCATACCCAGAATACCCCCAAGCGGACCTATTCCCTGTAAGAGGGACAACCCGAGCCAGTTTACTGAAGGACTTACAGGATTGACCACTCAATTTAGGATCCGTCCGACTCCGAGGCCCTCTGTGTATCTTGTTAGCACTATTTTTCTACAGTGGTGTTCGGCTAGTCCATCCACTAACCTGCCTTACCCTTAGGTAAGCAGTACGGATTTATATCAGGTTTACTCCCCTAGACAGGTTGCCGACCAAGGCTGACGAGTCCCATCCACCCGGATTTTTATAAGGTTGTGTCCCCTAGATGGATTGCCGACCAAGGCTAACGAGTCCCATCCACCCGTACTATTACCATCATCACTATCACTATTATCTACAGTTCTACTATTACCATCACCAATGTTTTGCAGATAACCTTTTAATTAGGATAAAAAGTTAATTTTTCCTCTACTTTACCTTTCAGATTGGAGATGATGGCGGAACTAACATTTGCAGTGATATGTTCAAGTAATATGAACCGAAGTATGGAGGCTCATGCATTTCTAAGGTACCGTACCCTAATAGAAACTTATATACTGGTACTAGTACTGTACTGACCTTATAGTCTGCATGTTTTAGAATAGAATAGAATATTTTATTTAGCCAACACATGTACTGTATATACAAATGGATTATAAACTAATAATGTTTATTGGCTGAGCCCTTTGAGAGTTTAACTCTTGTTAAATGGCCCCTACTGTATATGTAACACACTTAAGCACTTCTCTGATGGTGGCTACTTGAGAGAGAGAGAATAAAGCAGAAGAATACTACAGCTGAGATTCTGGCGATGGGCTGGTCTATCAGAGTGAGACCTGAGCGATCTCTGCCATACCCATAGCTTACTCTGACTGTTCCTTTTACTTATATATTTTCTAAATCTCAAGTGACGGCGTCTCTTCCGTGGATTGACCTCCCAATCTACCAAGATTGGAAGCTAAAGCGTCACATTATTCCTTTGCCCCTCAACTTTCTCTTCATAATTGCTGAGGGGCACAGGGCCCTGGGTGGGGCTTTGGTTTCCCGGGCGTTTATGTACCCTCTCAGCTCCCCGCCATGGAGTGGCTTCGGTCACCCAGGCTTTATTGTGGTCGGCAGGGAGGGTTCTGTGGGGGCGCTCGTTTATGGCCTTGGCCTTACTCGGGGCCTTGGGGCTGTTCGGCCAGGCAGCTTGGGGAACAACAACAACAGCTGAGATTTGTGTAACCCATGTTATATGTATAGAGACTCATTTTGAGAATACAACTACATATTGTGTTCATAAATTCACGATCCGTTTTAAACGTTGGCCATTGTAAGTGTGGGCAATGATGGTTCGCTATAATTTACAAGACATGAGAACAAGCGTCGATAATCACTAACTGGCAGCTAGGCCTATAGGAGGAAAGTGGGGGAGTTGGGGATAGTTTGGGGGTGGAAGGGGGAGTAGACTTGGACCCAACTCCCCCCTTCCACCTGCCTAGGGTGGAGAAGGGGAAGGAAGGACCCAACTCTGCGCAGTTTTTAGTATGTGTGAGTGTACATGTATACCAATATATGATGATGCATTTTTTTTATCACCATGCACTCCCTGCACGACAGCTGGGCTAAGTTGGGTGCCCTGATGTATCAGGGACTTCAGTGAACACTTGCCACAGATTGCAAGACTGCACCGTCCACCACAGCACTGGCTTCTGCCAAATAGCACACTGGCTAGCCCGAGACTCGAACCCTCGATTTCAGGCGAGTGCTCAACCAACCGCGCTACGGCCTATATATATTAATGTACAGTATATACAATACATTACTGGTATATATTCCACCCATTTGAGTGGTAAGGTAAGGCATATAACTCGTGAGGCAACTCCAAAGAAATGTTTGGTATCGAGTCTCGACGGTTGATATACCATAGCAATACCACCCATCTACTGTAGTTAGTGGCCTGGTCGACCAGTAAATCTGGCAGACCAACTTGGACATTTCTTCTCCCAATGGGAATACATAAGAGTCATAAAAATTATATATATACTTTATATATATATATTGTATATATTTATTATTAACCCGTAAGGGGTTAAGAAGGATCTGTGGTAGTAAAAATGGTTAAGTAAGATAGTTCAAAGCCTGTTAATTGCTGGAGGCCTTTTTTAAACTGAATAAAATTGTTGAATAGCAGCCGGAATAAGGTTAAAAAGACGTCGCCGGTGGAGTAGGGGTTAAGAATAAATAATGACTACAAGACGAGACGGCTTTCCCTTTATAACTGCTGAGGAGCACAAAGCCTTGGGTGGGGCTTCGGTATCCCGGGCGTTTCCGTGCCCTCATCGGCTCCTCGCCTGTGAGCGGCTTCGGTCACCCAGGCTTTATTGTGGTAGGCAGGGAGGGTTCTATGAGGGCACTCGGTTATGGCCTTGCTCTGGGACTTGGGGCTGTTCGGCCAGGCAGCCTGGGGAACAGCAACAACAACAACAATAACAAGACGAGACATTGAACACAGTCACAAGAGCCAACCAGCTGGAATTATGAACATATTCTATAGGTGGGCTGTTATTTTATCAAGAGTCGTTGAAAATGGGTGGATGGGACTCGTTAGCCTTGGTAGGCAACTCATCTTGGGGAGACAACCTTATACAAATCCGGGTGGATGGGACTCGTCAGCCTTGGTTGGCAACCTGTCTAGGGGAGTAAACCAGATACAAATCCGTATGCTTACCTAAGGGTAGTGGATGGATTAGCCAAACACCACTGTAGAAAAATAGTGCTAACAAGATACACAGGGGCCTCGGAGTCGGACGGATCCTAAATTGAGTGGTCAATCCTGTAAGTCCTTCACTAAACTGGCTCGGGTTGTCCCTCTCACAGGGAATGGGTCTGCTTGGGGGCATTCTGTGTATGGCCACCCTTGTAAGGGGAGTAAGGCGTCCGGCAATAGATAGATAGATAGATTTATTTATTTATACAGTATACCGTACATATTTAATTGTTTCTTTAAGCATGCTCTTCATAGAAAATTCCTATAGATTAATAGGGATTACTTGTTAAAGGCCTAATTGGTACCAAGTCTATGCCAATGTCACCTATTTTACTCTTTACCTAAATCTTTTGCCCCATAACACCCACCCAAATTATTCAAAAACATCAGAGTATGGAATGGATAGAGAACTGTTAGAATGGGTAAAGAGAGTAAAAATAATTGTTGATCATCTTAGGAATAGGGTAAGGTGGGGTGAATCCGCCGGGGGGTGGAATCGCCGCGGACGTAAGATACTTGTCTAAAACAATTAGTCATAAATCCAAATACGTATGGAATTGATTCTAGGTATGTTTATAGTATGTGTAGATGATGATAGAACACAAAAATGCGTAGTTGTCATTTATTTAACGAAGACAAATATTTTTCCATAATATTTCAAACTGAAAAATATGTAAGCGGTCTTGAACATTTTTCGTGGCGGCGACTTTACATCTCCCAATACACTTTTTTTCGTTACAAGATGGTTGTCTGTGATTTCTAAGTGGAAACTAAAAAAAAAAAAAAAAATCAGGCATACAGTAAATATATATAATTATATAATTTTCTAAATTCTATAATTATATAAATATATAATATATAATTATATAATTATACCAAAATACTTGGATTATATCAATCTAATAATAACAAATCTTAATTGTTACTTAATTGGGGGTAAAATCGCCGTGGCAGGATTAAATCATCGATAATATATAACCGCGGCGGATTCACCCCGGCGGGCGAGTAACGGTTTTCACCACCCATTACAAACCTTAATGTTTTGTTTTTTTCAAATAAAAATGATATGAGTGTGTGCAGGAAAGCGAGAATGTAAAAGTTATGTAAAAAAAAAAAATCTGAATTTTGATTCTTTTGGATGCTGTTATTAAAAAAACACGTTTCGCGGCGGATTCACCCCACCTTACCCTATACAGTATAACAAGGGATATCATTATTTGGTTTATGTTTTGATGCATGAAAGATGTTTCACATACCGGTACAAGTAAAAATGCTATATAATGTACAGTATTATTTTTATTGACTTTTCAATAAGCTTTTAACTTAGATGTTTTGTTAGGTTTATGAGTCAGATTTTAACAAAACTGTTATATGTTGGTATGGAATACATTACTAGTACAGTAGATATGACAGGGTTTCAGTCAAACGGTAGTATTTGACATCGCTTTACCTTTTCTATTACCACTTGATTAGTAGGACAGTTGCAATATTAGGCATAACAGTTAAGTTAAGATCCACAGTGTTCTTATTCTCCTTATCCGGTGGGAAGTTGACACCAAGGTTGAAGAAAGGCTGAGCGACCTAACACAAGTTTGTTCAGTTTTATTAATCATAGCACAAGACAGAAATTTGAGGTGAATGTTATTAGTCCCTCAACACTTGATAACATAAAAAGATGCTATCATTCACTGATCAGGACAAGAAAATCTTCCAAGAGCTTTAGACACCACACAAACAAGTATCCAACTTACCACGTAATAGAAATAAGAAAACTACATTCTACCCCCAGTGCTGTGCATAAAACTGTACTTGAAGTCTTGAGCTTACCATATGCACATAAATGAACTAACATATAAATACATTAACACACAGATCACACAAGAAGCATTCCCAAACAAACATTTCTTTGGCTGCTCTTTTAGATACTCAAGGCGAAAAACAATTATCAACTTTCCAAGAACACTTTAACGTTGACCATACACCATGCACACTCTCATACCCATTAGCAAATGCTCCTACATGCCCATTAAGGTTTCTACCTACTATTGTACTGTAATATAATTTTCCAAGAGGCCCGAAACGACACTGATTAGGTCGATCCAGAAGGCCTCTTTCCGCTTTCTGTTTAAGCCAATCTGTGAGGCACGTACCGAAATCACATTCATAATTCTTTCACCAACTTTCAGTTTCAATACAATCAATCTTCTATTATTTACTCTCTTTATTTCAGACACTTTTCTCCCACTCCTTGGATACCACTACACCCATCCCACATTTCACTTTTTCAGTTTCATCCCCCTTCCAATAAATCTGGTACCGGTATCTCGTTTTTTTTTTTCAACGATCCACTGCACACCACACCCCTTCCATCAGGTTTCCTGGGTGCAGCACACATCCACTCTTCTACATTCAAGTACTTCAACAACTTCATTTGCTCTGCCATTCAAATTACAGTACAGTACCTACATTCATGCTTGCAAATCTGAACATCCGGGGGATCTGCATTTCGTCTTCATGTATAAATAAACTTATGAAACTTGACACCATTACTGAAATGCATGTTAAAAACATCAAACAAATCACTTACTCAACTGCCATTCATTTATACATAAGAGATAGCAACATAGCATACCCTCCTTGAGAGGTATTAGGGGTCACCCATTGGCTGTGGTTGGCTTTTTTAACATCAACAAAGTTTACCTAGGCATAGAGGGTTCAGTGGGACCATAAAGCTTGGTTGTAAATTTTTCCACAATTATGTTGAGTTGTCATTGTCTTTACTAACCACCATGGTGTTCATTTGATTGATATTTCCAGACATATGAGGGTGAAGAACTATGGATTATAACTGTAAATTACTGTATTGGTGTACTATGTACGGTAGCTTAATATTTTCTCAAGTATATTTCTCCCTCCAACAGCAAGAAAGGTTTCAACGTGCGATCATTTGGCACGGGAGACAAAGTAAAGCTCCCTGGACCTGCACCAGACAAACCTAATTGCTACGAGTTTGGCACCTCTTATGATGACATCTATAATGACCTGCTGCGGAAAGACAAAACTCTGTATCCTTTGGTTGAAGCTATATGAGGTTTTTAGGTTTTCTTTGGTCAAACTGTACTGTGATTTTGGCTCTCACTGCACTCCCTGCCAGCTGCAGTTTTGCCTTTTATCCACATCTAGGTTCTGCTTATAATACGCAAAGAAATCAGTACAGTAATTTATTCTAAAAGGCTTCAATTTCTGAATGCATGACAGACATGCATGCACATGTGACGTGGGATAGTTACGAGAACTGCTGTTGATTCTAATCATGAGAAGAATCCTACTTCACTTGAAAGGAAAGGTGTATAATAAATACTTTGTCTATTAGAAGCACAATGAATTATTCTTCAGAAATGAGGCTAGTTAAAGTGGATGATATTAACAGAATTGAATGTAACAAACTGGTAATTATAAAACAGAAAGTTAGGATATATAATAAGCTTAGGAGGCGGTTAGGTATTAAGAGTATCAGTGCAACCAGGCTTGGATGGTTTGGGCGTGTGGAGAAAATGAATGATCTAATTTGAGTGAAGATATGCAAGTCTGTGAGCATGATGTGTGCTGCACTGAGAGATAGACCTACACAAATGTGGGATCAGGACCTACTGTTCAAGCTGATCTCAAATTATTAAAAATTGACAAGTGAGTCAGCCCAGCACAGGGCTGTCTGGAATTCCACCATTAGGACATGAGACAGATATGATGCTCTTATGTGGCTCATTGCATATGTATTCTTAACGGCAAGAACGTGTGTACTGTACTGTATGCAACTGAAAGAGGGTGTAAGTTTTTATTTATTTTTTATTTATTTTTATTTTTTTTGTACAGTATACATGTATATACCGTATAAATATACTGTATACTAAATGATTGTATACTCTCAGCCGGGCTCGAACCACCGATAATCAGGATATATAATCAGTATATCTATTTTGTGCTTCTTTGGGCCACCTTGCATAGACGGGATGCAGCTGATGTATACAAAAATATATTTACATATTTCTATGAATTGCTTAAGTTTTTATTATTCTGTAAATTATTAGTTTATCACCCTGTTAAGCATAAGTTATTTATTATACAGTACTTGTTTAATACAGAGAATCCACAATATGTGTGTCTTTTTAAGCCCAATTTACTATGTAACTCTAATAATTTTATAGTCTAAAACATACAGTACTTTGATATGTATTTGTTTTTCTCCGAATAACTCTACTTTTAGAAAGTCTAAGTTTAAAGTTCTATCACAATGATGGGTTAATTCAAACTAAGTAGTGCCTGCCCACTATTAGTAGTTAAGACTAGGCTTTAAGCCTTAGGATATACAGTAGTGTCCTTACTGGTACAAACTCTTAAACCCATATTTTACTTGCAGAAACCCTTTACGCTTCACTATCATATACATGCCAGTGTCGTGCTTCTCCAGGTTTTGCTCAGATTTGAATTTTGTGCAACTGATTGGGAACACCGTCATATTGGTAAATTCACGACCGTGTAATAGACACAATAAATCAGCTTTGCCAGTCTCATGATCTCATAGGCCTTGTAAATATCTTCTTACAGTAGATGTTCTGGAAGAGGCCTTTTTAGACCTGTGTGTCCAGCTCGGGACCCGCACCAAAAGTGGTGGCTGTGGCAGTGGCAGTCAATACAATTTTATCATACTGAAGTTTAGCTTTATAATTATAAAATACTGTAGATCTTGTCTACTCCATGCCTTGTCTAAATTACGCTCAAATGTTTGTAAAGATTCTGACTCAATCACATACTGGGGCAGTACATTCCAATCATTTACCACTCTATTACAAAACAAAATTTCCTCTTTTCAAGTCTTGACCTTTCCTTGAAAATTTTCTTTGAGTGTCCCCTCGTCCTTCTGTCCTCTTGAATCACAAAAACATCATTGCACACATCCTGATCGTACACTCCTGTCAGTATCTTGTATGTTTCAATCATGTCGTCTCTTGCCCTCCTATATGCCAGTGTTGGTAGTCCTAGCTTCTTTAACCGGTCTTCATAGCTCATATTCCTAAGTGTCGGTACCAATTTGCTCGTTCTCCTCTGTACATTTTCAACAGCATCGATATCTTTTATCAAATATGGAGCCCATACCTGATTAGCATAGTCTAGATGTGGCCTAACCAGTGCTACATACAGATATTTAAAAATGTCATCATCCATTGATACAAATGTCCTTATAAGCCCCACTATTTTAGTAGCCTTGTTTATCTTTTCAGCCAAATGGTCTGAAAAGTTTAGTCGGTTATCTATTACAACACCTATATCCTTCTCAGAGCTCACTTCTATCATCTTTTCATACATACAGTAACCTTCATGTTGGAGGTTGCATTTTCCAATATGCATATACTGTATTTACATTTCTTTGGATGAAAATACAATAACCACTTCTCGGACCATTCTTTCATGGAGTCCATGTCACTTTGAAGCAGGTACATGTCATCTTGGCTCCTGATCCGTCTATACACTATCGTATCATCCGCATATAAGTATATTTTACTATTGTTTAAAACTTCAAGAAGATCATTAATATATGAAACAAACAATAATGGCCCTAATACAGACCCCTGAGGAACTCCACTTTTCACGTCTCTCCATTCCGACTTTGAACCATTTACTATTGCACATTGCCTTCTGTTTATCAAGAAGGCCTCCATCCACTTCAAACACTTCCCCCCAATATTATAACTCTTAGCTTTTTCTAATAACCTTCCATGTGACACCTTATCAAAGGCCTTCATATTTTAGATTGTAATTAATTTTGGGAAGAGTGTAGAGTGAACTCTCTTCAAAAGCGCGAATATGGTTGGGCCAATATGTCGTGTTGGACATTACATTAAGTCTATGGGAAGTGAGAGCCTTTCAGAGACCCTCCCAAAAGTCGGGTTTTTCCTACCCATTCCTTAACCCGCTGGATCCCAGCGTCGCACGTGTTGCGTCGGCAATGTTCGATCACCAGAACCTAGCGACGCAACGTTTGCGCCAGTGTCACTCCGGTCCTATGGCACCTAGAGGGCTCAGATTTTATTTTATATATTATTTTGTAATAGTATAGATATCTTATCAATATTTGTATTTTGTACTATTGTTAATGTCTTGTCATGTTGCAAATTTGATTTTAAATAATATTTTGACATTTAACATTTAGTTTCTTTATTCATGCAGAGTTTAGTCAAATTTGCCAGAACGTCCCGGACTTCCCAAACTTGACTACTTCCTTTAACGTGACAATAGTGCGTTGTTATATGTGCGATTAGTTTGCTTGGGAAACAGATTAACTTGCTCATGTAGTAATGTACACCCTATGTGGTGGATTGTGTTCTTTTATTTAATAGTTTTCATTTTAGTAAGCGTTGTTTCCACATAGCGATTTTGATAATTTAATTTGACTTTACTGTATATTGTCCTTGTCCCAATTTTGGTTTGTTTAGTTTGCAAGTTTTACATTTTAATTTGTATGGGAACTGTGTAAGTATCCCACGCACCCATGCCGATGGTTGAAACTCTCAAAGTCCAACCGCGTGCGCGTGAGCGCGCAAAAACATGTTTTTTTGGGGAAATTGCCTTCAATTTTGTACTCTTGTAAAATCCGTTTTCGGGGGCTCTGTAGGACCATTTTTTGAGCTTTTTGATCGGTTTTTCGTGGTTTTTCCTTCATTCCTAACCCATTCGCTATTGTTTCTGGAAGAAAAAAAAAATCCAAAACCTGCTGGGCCCTGGTGGTACATTTATTAACCCGGGAACTGCGGGGAGACTCTTAAGAGTTCCCCCGGCGGACTGCGGGGAGACTCTTAAGAGTCAGAGAAAAAAAAAATCAACTTTTGACATCGAAAAAAAAAAAAAAAAAAAAAAAAAAAAAAAATTGGCCCCTGGGCCATGCAAAATCTCAGTCCTCTACCTCCCCTCCTTCCCCACTTTCCTCCTCTCCTTCAGTTATCACCTATTTTCCCTGTTATTCCCTTATTCTGAGGTATATTTTCGTGCTAACATTAGAAATCCGGTTGCAGGGTGTGGTCATCACTGATAGCAAGCGAATGCAAGAGAGAGAGAGAGAGTATCGATCGACTATGTCTCAGTGGCCTTGGGGGAAATTGGCGGGAAAGCAGCTTGCCTCACCCATACATTATACAACTCGCGGGCTATATCTCCGATTTTGACCATCCAAACGCTGTTTTCACTCGTTTTATTGTTGTTTCAGGTTAATACCTTTATAATCAACCCATAATAGGCGCATATGGATAAGTATTAATGCTATTAATGGTACAATGAATATTTTAGTGACGGAAACACCTAAAATACATGCGCACAGGGAGAGGTGTCTAATTACCCCCATGCGCACTTCAGAGGTTAATAACTAGCTGGGGCTCAGCGGGTTAAACATCCCATTTATATTACAGTATATTGTAATATAACAATAACACATCTTAAATCTAACAAAAAAATAGTCCTCACTGTGGACTAATTTTCTTTGTTTCATAGCTAGCTCCCTTATTAACCCTCAAAGATAGGCAAGACGTATGGGTACGTTCTATGTTCATTCAATGGGGAGGTGCGGGTGTCATAAACATACATTTGGTGTTACAGTCTGCCCCTGTAATACGCAATTATATGGGGTGACCCACGACTATACTTAATGTGCATCTCGTGTACTAGGAATAACATACTGGTATCTTATGGGGAAAATTACATATGGTGGATCAACCACACTGAACATCGAACTGTTTTGCCTAAATCTTATTTTTTTACTATACAGTACTGTACTTAAATATAATCCCAAGTATTATTAACGATAAAAGGCACATAGACTTAACCTTATCACTACTATAATACCAGCATATTTCCTCATGAAAAAATATAAATACAATGGATACCCGACATACGCTTCTGTCATAGGCGCCAAATATACGTTATACAGGCAATTGCATCCCAAGTTTCTGTAATTTTTTCCCTCAAGCATGGCCATTGTTTATATTCTTAGAACCATCCAGCCCGGAGTAATTTCCAAAGGATCCTAGGAGCTCGCACCGTGCAGCCCGGGTGTCCTAAAGAAAGGATCTGCTCTTAAAACCACTTACTGTATAACCACACGAGAGACAGCTTTGTCGTCATAGCGGGCGGTCCACGCAACTCGCAACAACATAACCCTATCACTAACCCACACAAAATTTGGACACAACAAATAAACTACCACCACAATATACAAACATTACATAAGATCAGTGATGGAATATGCAAGCCCTGCCTGGGCTTCTAACCTAGCTGAAACACATCACAAGACCTTGCAAATAATTCAAAACGACACCCTAAAAATCTATCACAGGCTGCACAGCTACTGCACCTACAGATCACCTACATCAAGAAACCAAAGTCCTCAAAGTCAAAGACCACCTGGACATGACAGGCACTCAATTCCTGGCTGTAGCCTCCACAAACCAACACCATCCACTACACTACGTGGCAACACACCCACAGACACCAATGAATATCAAAACAACACCCAGCACATGATATCACACACAAATACTGTCATATCTCACTTCCTGCTCACCCCAAACCAGCTTCCAGAAGCACATCCATACTCATATCTCTCGCCGTTCCATCCAATCACTCAAAAACAACACGCAGCTGCAGGCACGACCTCCCGAAATCCATCCTTTTGAGTCCTCCCTTCTTTGCGAGGACAGAGTCCACCTGGCCAAGCTGAGATGTGGGCACCATCCAGCTCTTATTACAGTTTATTACAGTTTCTTACAGTAGATCCTCTGGAAAAAGGCAAACTAGGCCTGTGTATCCAGCTCAGTGCCAGTACTTGCACTACTGCGGTCGTTCACTGTGTTGGCGGAGGCGGCAGCAGACGCAACATTTTTACTATTCTGTAATTTTGCTTTATAATCAAACTTAAAATCTTGTCTTTCCTATGCTTTATCAAGATTACTTTCAAACTTCCTTATTGATTCGGAATCGACTACATACTGGAGCAGCGCGTTCCACTCATTTACCACTCTATCACAAAATGAGTTCTTTGCCTTTTCAAGCCTATTTCTTTCTTTGTAAATTTTCATAGAGTGTCCTCTCGTTCTTGTTCCCTCCCGCATCAAGAAGATACCTTCACACACATCCTCATCATACTTTCCTGACACTATCTTAAAAGTCTCTATCATATCCCCTCTCTTTCTCCTATATGCCAGTGTCGGAAGTCCCAGTGTCCTCAACCTCTGTTCATAGCCCGCGTTCTTCAACGTTGGTACTAGCTTGCTAGCTCTCCTCTGCACTTTCTCCACTGCTTCTATATCCTTTACCATATATGGAGCCCACACCTGGTTCGCATATTCCAGGTGCGGCCTAACCAGCGCTGTATAGAGATTCCTGAAGATTTCTTCGTCAAGTGACACAAATGTCCTCCTTATCAGCCCTACAATTCTATTGGCTTTGTTTATCTTTTCCGCTAAATGTTCTGAGAAATTTAACTTATTGTCTATCACTACTCCTATATCCTTTTCTGCATTCACTTCCTCCATCGCTTCATACATTCTGTATCCTACCTTGTCTATCTTGCTAGTCCCAATCCGCATGTACTGTACTTGCATTTTTTTGGATGAAAAGGCATTAACCAATGTTCAGACCATCCCTTCATGCCCTCCACATCTCCTTGAAGCAAATCCACATCTTCCTTACTCCTCACTCTTCTATACAGCTTAGTGTCATCCGCATACAGGTATATCTCACTTCCATTGGTTATAACTTCAGGTAAGTCGTTGATAAATATAACGAACAGTAGTGGTCCCAACACAGATCCCTGAGGTACCCCACTTGTAATTTCCCTCCACCCCGAGCCTATTCCATTCACCAGTACCCTCTGTCTCCGATCTTTCAGGAAGGCTTCTATCCATTTCACACATTTCTCCCCTATACTATAGCCTCTAACTTTCTCTATTAACCTTTTATGTGGGACCTTATCGAAGGCCTTCATAAAATCGCAATATACCACGTCTATTACATCACCATCCTCCAGAGTTTGCATCCAATCATCTACCACCTTAATTAGCTGTAGTACTGTCGACCTCCCCGGCAAGAATCCGAACTGTCTCCCACTGAAAAGATGGGTTGATTTCATATGCTCCATTATTCCTTCTCTAATTACCGTTTCCATTAGTTTACACACAACACTTGTCAAACTGACTGGTCTATAATTTCCTGGGTCATTTCTCTTTCCCTTCTTAAATATAGCTGTTATGTTCGCCTCTCTCCAGTCCGTCGGGATTTGTCCTGTATTAAAAGATACCTCAAATAACATTTTTAATGGCTCTACTAACATCTCACCTCCTTCCTTTATGATTCTTGGATGTATCCCATCTGGTCCCGGGGACTTACTTCTGTTCATTTTTTCTATAGCCCTCCTTATTCTAGCATGGGAAAACTATTAGTTCTAGTGCTGGTGCCTGTTTGATGGGAATAGTAGGCACTGCATCAACCGACTCCACTGTTAGTACCTCCCCAAAGTATTTCCCCAGCACCTCTGCTTTCTCCTTATCAGTTTCTACTCTATTCCCATCATCCAAGTCTCCTATCAGTTCTGGGATACCTACTCTTCTTGTTAACTTTTCCTGAATATACTTCCAGAATATTTTTGGATTATCCTTCACATTTCTAGCAATCTCTCTCTCCCTCTCCTTCACCCCCCTCCTTGTCTCCGACCTTATTTTATTGTTTATTTGTCTGCGTTCCAGATCCACTTCTTTAGCTTGTATACTAGACCCCCTGTTCTTTTTTAACAATTTTAGTCTTTCCCACAATCGTTTCTTTCTTCTAATCAATGTCCAAAGCTTTCTTTTCATTGGCAATTCTGGGTTCGTTCTTTTCCTCAATTTTGTTTTATCCTTATATTACCTTACTGGTACACTTTTGGATACAGCATTCTCCAGTTTAACTCTAATTTTCCTCCACATTCCTTCAGCATCTTCACCGTTCAAGTATTCCCCCCAGTCAATGTCCAAACACTGTCTCAGCAGCTCATAATCTGCTCTATCATACATGTATATTTTTGTATTGCTTCCATTATCCCTCTCTGTTTTAATATTGCAACTAAAGCTTATACAGGCATGGTCACTATGACCTATAGGGCTATCCACATTGACATGTTCCACTATATCCTCCTCATTGCTAAAAATCAAATCAAGTACACTCCCCTGCGTCCCATCTCTATATCTTGTCATCTCTGTAATATGTTGCGTTAAAAAACAATCTCTCACTTATGAGCTATCCTATTTTTTTTTTTCCTTCTTTAGTTGTCTCGGAGTGTGTACAACGTACCTAGTAGTGAATTGAGGTGCAACTCTAAAAAATTATTGGGACTTCGCGCTAGTACCGATAAATCGGCCCGCTCTAGTAGCGGCCGAGATCTTAGCCCTATGTTGGATAATCCGAGACTACTACCAAATAAGAGGTTTTCCTTATATGGTAATGAGGGAGGTCGTCAAACCTCCCATTTTCACAACTTTTATTTTATTTTATTTTCCCGATTACCCCTTCTTCACATAGAGCGACCGAAACAGTGTGAAATATGCCCAAAGAGAAGTAATATGGCTAGGGAAATATGCCCGTGGCGTACGAGTTAATGAATAGAAATAATTCTTGTTTGATCTGTATTTAATCTGTGTTTACTTTCTGATATGATGGAATTACAGAGTGAGGTTTGGCATCCTCTACCCAACCTTAGCTGTTTCTGTCTGTCTCATTTACTGTCCTACTTTTCCTTCTGGTGGCGGGAAGCTGAAAATCCTCCTCCCCTTGTAGACTTCACCTACTAGACGAGACAGAGAAAGGGGCGAGGGAACGCGAAAGTGGTCCCGGACCCTAAGAATTGGAACTTTAAATGTTGTTTCTGTTCGGTCTCTGTATCAAGTCGGCCACCCCCAACTATGGGGTATGTGCACGAGAATATACATACAGTACTGTACTTACTAACTAACACATAAAGACCACTTGTATGGCAACATATCTTATACTGCACCTCGGTGAGCAAAGCATCTTACTAAAAAGATGAGAGAAGAATTTTTATAGACCATTGTGTCATTTTGTTATCTCCACCAACGAAGTTGGAAGGAGGTTATGTTTTTAATTCCGTTTGTCTGTCTGTTTGTAGACAAGATATCTCGCAAAGTTATGAACCAATTTTCACGAAAGTTGGTGGGCAGATAGGATATACACCAAGGAAGAAATGATTCAATTATTATATTATTAATTTTTATTAATTTACAAACACATGTGGCAGTCCGTGGGAGGCAATCCAGATCATGTGTCACACTGGTGTCATTGTTGTTGTTGTTCCCTAGGCTACCTGGCCGAACAGCCCCGAGTCCCTAAGGAAGGCCATGGCCATGATCGGGCTTTCCCACAGGGCTCTCAAGGAGTGTAGATTATGTTGTTGGTGTAAGTGATTGTGTAGAATGCAGTCTTCTATGATATGTTTAATAGTATGGGGTGCTGTGTTGCATCCTGGGCAGGTGTCGACGATGAAGATATCCAGTCTCTTCTGATAGCTCAGTAGAGCTGGATGGTGCCCACATCTCAGCCTGGCCAGGTGGACTCTGTCCTCGCGAGGAGGGGAGGACTCAGAAAGATGGATTTTGGGAGGTCGTGCCTGCAGCTGCGTGTTGTCTATGAGTGATTGGATGGAACGGTGAGAGATATGAGTATGGATGTGCTTCTGCAAGCTGGTTTGGGGTGGGCAAGGAGGGAGAGATGACAAGATTTGTGTGTGATACTGTGTGCTGGGTGTTGTTTTGATATTCCTTGGTGTCTGTGGGTGTGCTGCCATGTAGTGTAGTGGGTGGTGTTGGTTTGTGGAGGCTGCAGCAGGAACTGAGTGGCTCTCATGTCTAGGTGGTCTTTGACTTTGAGGACTTTGGTTTCTTGATGTACCGTATGTGTAGTAGCTGTGCAGCCTGTGATGATTTACAGGGCTTTGTTTTGAATAGTCTGCAAGGTTTTGTGATGTGTTTCAGCTAGGTTGGAAGCCCAGGCAGGGCTTGTATATTCCATCACTGATCTTATGTATTGTTTGTACTGTGGTGGTAGTTTCTTTGTTGTGTCCAAATTTTGTGTGGGCAAGTGACCTGAGGGCTTTAAGTCTGGGTGTCAGTGTATTTTTTATGTTTGTGATATGTTATTTGAATGTCATTAGAGTATCATATGTTACTCCTAGGATTTTGGGTGCGTGTGTGTGTGTTAGGGAGGGGGGGGGGGGGGTTTGTATTCGGTTGTCCAGCTTGTGAAATAGGTTGCAGTAGATTTGGCTAGGGCCAACTTGAGTCTGTTTGTAGTGCACCAGTCATGTAGTGTGTTGAGATAGGGTTGAAGGAGAAGTGTTGCTTTGTCTGGGTCTTGGTGTGTGCATGTGAGTGTTATGTCGTCTGCGTGGGAAGCTTTATTTATTTGGGGTGCGTGGGATGTAGGTATATCATGCATGTACAGGTTGAAGAGTGCGGGCGACAGGACGGATCGTTGCGGGACTCCGTTTGTAAAGCTTCTGATGCTAGAGGACTGACCGCCCTACGCTCGGCGCTCTGCGGCCCTCAATCACCTATTTGGCCATACTCCTGCTACTTTTATTTATATGGATGGGTCCAAGGATGCCTCCTCTGTGGGCTATGCCGTTGTTTCTGAGTATGGAACTCGTCAGTGTCCTCTCCATCCACACTCTTCCATCTTTACGGCCGAAATTCTTGCAATAAAGAGTGCTCTAAGCTTGGTAAACATACTACCTGTTAATGTCCCCAGTATTGTCGTATGCAGTGACTCTCAAAGCACACTCCTTGCACTTAATAATTTTTCACCCAAGGAAAATCTGACTCATAGTATTATCCGGGATATCCATGATCTCCTTAAGTCGGGACGTCGCATTACATTCTGCTGGATCCCCGCTCATGTGGGGATTCCTGGAAATGAGAGAGCAGATTCTTTGGCGAAACGGGCGTGTCAAGGCTCGCCGTCACCTTGCCTCGAGCGCCCCACAGACATTTTCCCCATTCTCCGAGAACGGGTATGGGCGGCTTGGCAGAGGGAGTGGTCGGCTATTGACACTAGTAATCATCTTCGCTCTCTTCAGACTATGGTTGATCATTGGCCGTCCTCACTTGACTCTTGTCGCAGGAATCAAGTAGTCTTGACACGCTTGCGCATCGGGCACACGCGGTATACGCATGGCCATCTTATGACTTCACCCCCGGACCCTCCACCATATTGCCGACGTTGCCAAACCCGCATCACGGTTCGTCACATTCTCTGTGGGTACCCATTGTATGAGCGGGAACGCCGACTTCATTTCCGTACCGATTCTATCCACGCTATCTTACCTATTTCACCTTCGTTTACCTTCTCCCCTATCCGCCGGTACCTGACAGCGATTAATTTATTTCATGAAATCTGATTGACGTCTTTCATATACAGTATCACCTTTCTTTACGTACAAATTCTATCCACGATCTCCTAGCAATTTCGTCACAGTTTACCTTCTTCCCTATTCACCAGTTCTTAAAAGCGTTTGATTTAATTCCGTAATATTTCCCTTCACAAGCCTTATGAGGGCTCCGGCCCAGTAGGCTGACAAATTACATCTTTCTCTCTCTCTTTAGAGGACTGACCGGCAAATGATACGTGTGCACATCTGCCTACTAGGTAGTTGGCCAGTCACCTTTTTTTATTGTTGTGCATGTTTGTGTTGTAGATTTTGTTTGTTAGGTTGTGGCGGGGGATGGCATCGAAGGCTTTACTAATGTTGAGTGTGGCAAGTAGTGATCTGTGTGGTGGTCTGGCTGAGTTGATGCCATCAAAAGCTCTTTTTGTAAGGTCTGTGTTAAGTTTATTATGTGACAAAGCAAGCATAGGTGAAAGTATGTGCTGCACTGAGTGCCCCTCTAGTTTATTATGTGTTGGTCGATTTTTTTTTTTTTTTTTTTTTTTTTATATGTGAATGAGGGAGACAAAAGGTATAACTGCCTGCAGCGAGTGCCTCCCCCAGATTTCAAAGAGTGACAGGGCCGAAATCAAGGGACGTTCGAGCTTTAAAATGCCTTTTAATTCCATCACATTAGAAACTAAAGAGGCACTCGGGAGAGGGCATACCTCTGCCTATACAGTGCACCCCCAGTAAATGCGCCTATATGGGCTGCAAAATGCGCCGCATTTACGGAATCCGCATATTGTGGAGTTAATAATCAATGGGAATAAATGCTTATGGTCAGACAGCCCCTCCGAACTAACCCCTTTTTAGCCTACCATACACCCGATAACCCACCCAATAACCATTTCTGAAAGAAAGATACACTTTACATAAGAAATATCAAATAAAACAACAAATATAACACCATTTACCTTAGATAGAGGACTGCTGGTCAAATGGCTGTACCAAAGATGTAGTGTTTGGGGGCAAAAACATGACCTTAACATTGGGATGAATGCGTTACCGCTCCTAACCCGCCATCTATCGGCCGCATTTTCGGTAGGCGACACTCGGTAATATGGCGGGAAGTACGTATTTCCCCTTGAATCAAAACGGCCAAACCGCATATACAGAATTTCGAGCCGCATTTACAGAGTCCTTAACCCACTGAGCCCCAGCGACGCAAACAGTGCGTTGGTAATGTATGTAACGCTAAACCCCAGCGACGCCGCGTTTGCGTCAGAGTCACTCCGGTCCCAATTACTCCGGTCCTATGGCACCAAGAGGGCTCAGATATGTATGGGAACTGTGTAAGTATCCCACGCACCCATGCCGATGGTTGAAAACTCTCAAAGTCCAACTGCGTGCGTGTGAGCGCGCAAAAACATGTTTTTTGGGGAAATTGCCTTCAATTTTTTACTCTTGTAAAATCCGTTTTTGGGGGCTCTGTAGGACCATTTTTTGAGCTTTTTGATCGGTTTTTCGTGGTTTTTCCTTCATTCCTAACCCATTCGCTATTGTTTCTGGAATAAAAAAACATTTCAGAATCAGCCGGCCCTGGGTGGTACATTTATAAATATTTAGCTGGTACTCAGCAGGTTAAAATATATTATTTCTGATTAGCCACCGCATATACAGTAGGGAATCCGCATTTACTGAAGGCGCATTTAGTGGGGGAGCACTGTACTGGCGGAGGTATGCACTCTACCGATCACCTCCTAAATAGAATAACTTCTTTTTTGGCGCATATCCTATCTGCCTACCTAATGTTTTGAACATCGGTTTATAACTTTGTGAGCCGCCTACGCTGGTGGAGGTATGTGCTCTACTGATCACCACCTAAATTGAATCGCTTCTTCCTTGACTCATATCCTATTTGTCCACAAAATTTCATGAACATTGGGTCATATCTTTTTGAGATATCTAGTTTACAGGCAAAATCATATCCTTCTCCAACTTCGTTGGCGGAGGTAATTAATCGCAGATTAAATATGGACCATACAACAATTATTTCTGTTCATTAGCTAGGAAACCGAGGACATAGGAGAATTGATAAAACTGGAGAAAGAGGGAAAAGGGAGAACCGTTGATAAAGTAGAGAGAATGAAGGAAGGGATGAGATATTCCAAAATGGAATATACAGTAAGTAATAAAATATAGCGATTTATCAACTGCTTGATGAAATTGAAATATGAAAGACAGTACCTAGGCATGACTGATTCGGGAAATGTTTGCTCAGCCATCCGGAAGAGCCGGCGACCATGCCATTTATGGAAAAAAGTTGTCCCAATTCCATATTTTGTTCCTATATTTGTTTAATTTGTGATAATATTTTTAATTGTTCTGTCATTTTAATAAAGTCTGTGTTGTAGGATTTTATATCAACGGTACCGTACATCAGACATGTATGCGTTGGTGGGATACTTATTTATGTCATTCCATCGCATCAAATACTAGAGTGAAGCGCATATCTTCGCCTACGCTGGCTTTGTCACAAAATAAACTTAAATGCACAACAATGACACCAGTGTGACATATGATCCGGATCTCTTCTTATATTGAATTACTTCTTCCTTGGTGCATATCCTATCTGCCCACCAAATTTCGTGAATATCGGTTCATAACTTATGGATCGCCTCCTAAATTGAATCACTTCTTCCTTGGCGCATGTCATATCTGCCCACCAAATATTTTGAAACTTTGTTCATAGCTTCGTGAGATATCTTGTTTACAGACAAACAGACAAACAAATGAATGGAGCGGTGTTTACAGACAAACTAAAGCGAAATAACCTTCGGCTAACTTCGTTGGCAGAGGTAATTAACCACAATAGGGGCAAGGAATATCCATATTTTCAAGAAAAAATTGGATAAAAAGTAGACTGAGAGACGGGACAACACTAGCTTAGCTCAACTCCTGTAAACTACAATTAGGTAAATACAATTAGGTAAATACAGATTAAATACAGACTGCTGCACACATACATCAAAGTAATAGCCACCAGGCATCTAGGAATTAGGTGTCCGCGTGTAGTAACTTATCTCCCCGAATTGCGCTGACCACGTAGTGTATTTTGTTGTCACATAGTTATTTTAAAAATAATTATTTCTATCGGCCGTGTTGGACGGGATTTACGTAGTACAAACTACTTTATGGACCTAAGTCGACTGCAGTGTGCTGACTGAGAATACTGCCCATAGTCTTTACTGGGACTGGTGATGTCCATTAGCCTTATTGCACCCAGTATAAATAATGGCATATCATACATAGCCAACTTCTGCCTCATGGCAACTCCAAGTTTTCACAGTGTAGTGACTGCCCCCTGGAGAACTGTAATTTGTGCATACATGGGCTATGCTATCGTGGATTTACAGTGGCCCCTTGAGTATCACTACTCAAGGGATTAATGTCACCTTTAAACATAAAGTAAGAAGTAATAAAGATGCTAATCTATATTACCGTATACAATATGACACTGGCATGGTACATTATTAGTCATTCAGGGGCAAAAGATTTAACAACGAAAACCAGTCGTAAGTGGAATAAAATAATGAAGTGCCTGGAGGTACTCTTAAGGGATTTCAGAATTTAACTCCTGTAGGACCACTGCCGAGAAAGAAGTCCAAATTTGAGAAATTTGTGTGCATAGTATTCAAAGGGGAACACATGCTTAACCCATGGAGCCTGAGTGTCCTCTTGGAAGGACAATCACAACTCGCAGCCTGTGTGTCCTCTTGGAAGTAAGGAGCTCATATTCATGCTTTAAACTGTATGCGGGCAAGCTTTGTTTGTCAGGGCGTGTAGTACCGCCAACACATACCAACCACACTCAGGCTCAGTCTTTGTTCTGTCACCGTGATGCAAGCACAGCTGTCTAAAATCTTTGTCGCGTCCGAACTCATGCACCCGCAAGCAGTATACAGTGACATAAGAATGGTTATAATGGTGAAATAACTCAATATACAGGACTTTATAACAATAATGATAATAACAGCTGTGATTCATGATTAAATCGCTTACCCGAAGCAATGTGAGTTACGAGAGAACAAAAGCAAGAAGCCAAAGTCGTAGTGCGTTCAAACGTTCAGACGCGGCGTGGTTCTGGCGACAAAGATACCTCTATTCATCACATCATCACAGAAGAACCATTTGATGTACAGGGTTCTAGTCTTCGACATTCTCAATACGAAGGTTTGTGCTACATTTCGACATATTTATGCTGGTTAAGCCATACCATTACCGAGATATTAAGCGTTGAAGAATACGAAAAACATGGCAAATTGCTGAAAAAACCGAGAGAGACGGCGCAAAATACAAACCCAGCCGGGTTCCTTGGGTTAATGACTGGCCTGAGAGTGTCAAGTTCGGCTGTGAGTTACTGGAGCTGGTGGAGAAGTCCTGCTACTTGGGAGATACCATCTCTGCCAGTGGTGCGGCTGAAGCCGTCACTATTGCCAGAGTTAGATTTGGCTGGGGAAAGTTTAGAGAACTGCTGTCAATTCTAACCATGATGAGACTCCCACTACTCTTGAAGGGAAAAATGTACGCTTCGTGTATTAGAAGCACAATTACCTACTGTATGCTTCAGAAACGTGGGCGCTTTAAGCGGATGGTATCAACAGAGAATGGAACGTAATAACATGAGAATGGTTAGATGGATGTTTCGGGTTAACCTGCTAGATAGGATATCCAACGAGTAGATGAGAAGATGGTTAGGTATCAAGAGTATTGGTGATGAGATGCATAGATTTATACAAGCAGGCTTGATGATTTGGGCCTGTAGAGAGGATGGATTAACCAAATTGGGCAAATAGATGCAAGTTTGTGACTGTTGGGGGGGAGCTACACCAGGGGTAGGCCTAAAAAGATATGTGATCAGACCATACTTTGATCTCAAATTTAAAAACCTGACAAGTGAGGCAGCTCTGAACAGGGCTGCCATTAGAATATGAGACTGAAACTGCACATCATGTGAAGCACTCGGTCTTTAAAATTGTGTATGTATACTCCAGTGGGAGCTGTAGTAGTAGTCGTTCCCTAGGTTGCCTGGCCGAACAGTCTCGAGTGGGACCTGTTATATGCAGATGACATAGTAATTATTACAGATTGTGCATAGAATTTCTTTATACAGATACTGTACTGTATACTTAAGCTGTACTTGTATCCCGCCTGAGCAAGGTGGCCTACAGAAGCACAAAATGTCAAGAAGATAGAAATAAAAGAATATGGAACTATATAAAACATTCACACACACTGTCACTCACTTTCTTGTCATTTAGAATAGCAATAACCCTGTACAAGCTGTAAAAGTGTCTGCAATCAGGCCCCTCCTCAACCACTTCATAATTGCTTGGTATGTGTCATTGCCCAGTGCATCATCTCAACCTTGCTGGATGCGTAAGCCCCAGTTCGCCAAAGCATCTCCCACATCATCTTTCTACTTCCCCCTTAGCCATCCTCCCACTTTCACACCCTCCACATCTGCTTTTAAAATGTTCTTTGTCATAATTTGTTCCCTTATTCTCTCCATATTTTCATACCACTTGATCAATTCTTGATCTGCTCCTATTGGAGCTACTCCCACACATCTTTCTCACTGTCATATCTTACCTCGTCAAACCATCTAACACCACATTTTGTCTTTACTCTTTAGACACTTCATGTCCATCACTTCCACCCTCCTACACTGTCTGGCACTAAGGGCTCATTCCTCACACCATACAGTACTATTGGCTCTACTATTCTTTCAAACATTTCCATCTTCGCTTGTGTCAACAGAGATTCCGCCACACATTCATCAAGGCCCCAAATACATTTTCTCCCTCTCCCACTTTAAGGCTTACTTCAAACCTGTGGTCATTACTTTTTCCAATATCTACTTCTAAATACAGTATCATAGTATTTCCACCCCTTCCATTTCTTCCATATACTGTACAATAATTTCACTCTATCTCTACGGCATCTCATAACTTTATTCTTTGCAACATTAACCTTCATCTCTCTCCAATCCAAGCTCTGGCACCAATCTCTGCAATTTTGACCCCTGTATAATATCTTCATCTTCTACTTCTTGGTGTTGAAGGCCTACAGTAGTTCCTTGGGCAGTGCCACGAAAGGGACTGGGTTGTCTTGATGGAGCACGAAGAGAAGTATGAGAATGAGCGGGCCGGAAGGAGGACATTCGATAGACCGAGGAAGACCTGAGGAGGAATTTCAAGGTTAAGGGACTTGTAGGGATGCTGAAAGGGAACGTGTAGCATGAAGAGTGACCAAGACATACTCGTGAAAAACACTGAACTGCCTCTCAACAAATACCGAATCAGCTTGTGTGTGCCCCAGACAGATCTCTAGCGAGCAGAGTCAGTGCTCTGAAGAGAGAGGCAGTGCACTGGTGGCCTGGAGTTACTTTGAGACAAAGGTGGCAGTTTTCTCAGCTAGATGACTTTTCTGGCCAGCCTATTTCAGTCACCTCTTATGATACACATTTGGAGACATGGTAATATTTGCTTTGCACTCCTCCCCAGAACAGAACAGAGACTCCCCCTATCTCTTCATCATCATCATCATCTCCGACGCCTTGTTTCCCCCTGGGAAACCCCCACTAGAGGATGGCCATGACAGAAACGTCTCCAAGCTACTTTGTCAAGACATGCCTCCTTTGCCCGTGCCACAATGCCCCTTCCACTACGTGGAAGTTTTTCTTCAATATATTTTTCCACTTTCTTTTCCCATACCATAGGTGGTCTTCCACTACTAGCGGTTCCACTCACCTGACTCCCATATATCTTTCTTGGCATTCTGTCTTCATCCATTCTCTGAACATGGCCATACCACCTCAAAGTACTTCTCTTTATCCACTCAACCACACCACAATCAATGCCCAAAGCCTGCTCTTCCATTCCAAAGGACTTGTACACTTCCCTATTACTTGGCCCATCTAGCCTATTCATGCCAGCTGCCATTCTGAAAAAGCTCATCTCCACAGCTCTCAGTTTGAAGAGGTCCTCGTCACTTGCCGTCCATGTCTCGCTTCCATACGAGAGTGTTGGGAGCAGCACACTGTTTCTCAGTGACTTTTTGACTTCCTGGCTAACCATTCTTCCTTTGAGAATACTATCAAGTTCTCCAATCACTTTTCTCCCTTGCATTTTTCTCTCTTTTATCTCACTCTCCATTTTACCATATTTGCATAGTACAGCTCCCAAATACTTGAAACTTTCAACCTCTTCTAGTACAGTACTTCATTTTTCAATTTTATTTTACAACTTTTCTTGTGTTCTTTCTTGATTCTATATTTGTCCTTAAAATCTATGGTTTCATGCATTCTTCTCTCAAACACCATTACCTTACATTTCCCTACATTGACCTTTAACTTTCTCTTTTCACATACCCTGTCAAAGTCAGTGACCACTCTCTGAAGTTCTTCAGCATTCCTATCTATATTCCCCCTATCTCTTAGGTGGAGATAGTATTGCTATGTTGTATAATAACATGAATGGTTGAATAGTGTGTACTAGTATGTATGTGTACCTTCCTTAATCCAGCCTACCAGATATACTCAGAACGGGCTGCTACATATGCTGGACAGAAACCGACGTATCAAACCTGATCCTGAGAGGTTCCAGCTTTGTAAAAACAAGTTTGACATCATCATCACTTGTGAGGAGAGAGTTTATGATCAGGTGCTGGAATGTGAGTATACCCGGTATTACTGCTTACCCTTTATTTGTTCTCTTCCTGTATAATTATGTAGTTAGAGATTGAGTGAAAAAAAAAACTTTGAATTAGCCTAATTAAAGGATAGCCACTACTGGGATAAGGAATTGTAAAGGATAAAGATGATTAGAGAGGTTTACTGTTGGAATGGCTGTGAATGTGAATGTAATCTGTAACTATGCTGATCAGGTGCTAGCATAAATTATACTTGTGTACATGTAACACTGGTCTTAAAATAACTCTACTCACTATAATGGCAGACGTTAGAGGTATGTTAGACCAGTGTCGCATGTACACAAGTATATGCTTGCACCTTTTCAGCATGGGCTAGCTGGTTACAGACTACATTCACATCCACAGCCATTCCAACAGCACAATGGTATTCCACATGCACCCCCACACACTATACACACTGCATTGCGGTACAGTATAAGAATTCAGCTTCCTACAATCAGTCAATCTTCAGTTTAGTTTCCGATACAATGCAAAAGACACGCAAATTGTTATGAGAAAAACTTGCCCTTTGAATATTTCCAGAAAACTTTACTTACCCATTGAACATTTCCAGAAAACTTGCTCATGTGACATAATCTTAACCCTTAAAGAGCGGCGCTCGACTTAAGTCGTGCACCAATTTGCAGCAAGTTAGGAGCATTATTAAGGCTTTTAAAGGGTTAAAATCGAGTGCAAATGGCCGGGAGAGCAGCGGGCCAGACAGCCGATTCCCAGGGCTTACCGCCGCCCATTAACTCATGTTCCCTGTGTTCTCGAAAGGCCGGCAGTGTAGCCAGTAGTGAGCATAGCTGGGAAAAATATACCGATACTGTATATGCTAAATTTACATGTTCGTGGCACCACTGCAAGAGAACCACGAGTGCTACGTAGCTCGTTCTGGTCTCATTTTGAAGCTTTTAGTGCCTATTTTTTTGCTAAATAAATTTTTGTTCATGCAGATGCTTGATTTATCATGCAGAAGGGCCTGAATATGCCCAAATGAGCCAAAAATACCCCGCTAGACAAGGGTTAAACGTGCATTTCAATGTATCCTGCCTAATAAATATGATATGGTCAGATCTGGAAGCCAGGATACCTGAGGAGAACACACCGGTCCACGTCATCAACATCGACATTCAGGACAACCACGAGGAGGCCACCATCGGTGCTTTTATGATTTGTGAACTGGCTGCCTTGGTGAGTGCCTTAAGTTTCTTGTCTATCTGTCATGTTGTTGTTGTAGTTCCCCGACTGTCTGGCCGAGCAGTCCCGAGTCTGGTAGACCGAAGCCATTCAGATGCTTGGGCCCCCCAAAGGGGCCTAGGTGAGATAAGATGCGTCTCTGAGGGGTCAGCGGGGGAGGGGATCATCAGCCAACGGGCTTGCACCGGGCCAATGGCCCCACCGTCCGCAGCCCCCCTTGCAGTGCTACCCAATCGGGTGATCTCGCCAGCACCTAGAAGGAAAAGTATTACAGGAGAAAAGACAGATAGAAATGGCTAAGGTTGGGTAGAGGATGCCAAACCTCATTCTGGATAGGACCAGCCCTCATGTTGATATATCAAGCAATAAATAAATTCAATTAATGCACCTTGTCAGCTCTACCCATCAGTCAACTTAATGTCGTAGTCAACTGTAGGTCTAATCATATTATTTATGTAATAGTTGTTTATGTTAAATTAAATGAGCTGAAGTCACATTGGGGTAGCAATCTGTTTCACTCACCTGTGGAGTCTGTGGCCAAGGGTTTGATGCCAACAGTATGGACATAATTATAGGATGTTCTGCCGAGGTGCGATTTTCGCGATTGTGCGACATCCCAATGCACCTCTGTCCCCTGTCAGTCGACGCTCCTCCTCCCATCCAGCACCGCCTTCACTCATATACTTCTTCACTCCATCCTTCCACCTCTTTCGGTTTACCTCTCAGGCTCTCCCTCTCTGTCCTTCCACCTCGCTCTCGTACAGCCTCTTAGTCATTCTCTCACTTACCATACGTTCCATATGGCCGAACCGTCTCAAGGTTTTCCATTTCACACTTTCCAGCACGTCTACATCCACACCACACCTCTCTCTTACTTTCTCATTCGTCCGTCTATCCCTCCATGTAACTCCGCACGCACTTCTCAATTACCTCATTTCCACCCCTTTCACTCTTGGTCCGAGTCTCTCCACTCATGCCAAATCATGCCAAAACTGTATTAAACCTAACTAAATCAAACTTTCTCCACAAGCAGGCAAATAAACTTCTAAATAATCCAAATGATAACAAAATATTTTGGTCTACTCTTAACTCATTTAAATCCAACTTCACTACTGCTTCATCCATTCCACCATTAAAATCTCCGACTGGCAATCTTGTAAGTGACCCACGAGGTAAAGCTAACCTTCTTGCGGATATTTTCTCCACCAACTCAACCTTAGATGAAATAAATCAAGATGTCCCTGTACTTAATTTTAATTCGCCTGAAATTCCCTCACTTAAGATCCACACCAGACATGTCAAAACTATTTTGCAGAATCTCTCGGTAGATAAGGCTCCTGGTCCAGATGAAATTCCTCCAATAGTACTTAAGAATTGCTCCTTGGTGCTCGCTCTTGTATTGGCAAAATGTTTCCGTCTGTGTACTGTACTCATACCTCATGCTTCCCAGTACCCTGGAAAGAAGCAAACATTCATCCAGTTCCTAAAAAAGGTGCCTCTTCAGATCCATCAAACTACAGACCAATAGCTATAACTTCCACTCTTGGTAAAGTCTTTGAAATTATATTAAATAATCACATAATTAAGCATCTTGAGAATAATAAATTAATCAGTGATAGGCAATATGGTTTTAGACGATGTCGATCAACTGCAGACATGCTTTGCCTTCTTACGCATCAAATCAACCAAGCTACAGACCAACATGGTGAAACACATACAATAGCACTGGATATATCAAAGGCATTTGATAGAGTCTGGCATCAATCCTTATTGTCGAAGATGTCACACTACGGCCTTGCATCATTAGTTCCACTAATTTCTTCTTATCTTCATAACAGAAAAATATGTGTAATGGTAGATGGCCTTTATTCTCAATTTCACTCAATAAATGCTGGTGTTCCCCAGGGATCAGTTTTGGCCCCAATTCTGTTCCTCATTCATATCAATGATCTCATATCTACCACTCATAATCCAATACATTCCTACGCAGATGACTCAACACTCCACAGTTCCTTCACATTTACCAATTCTTTCACCCAACCCGATCTTATAAATTCAAAAATAAACACTGCAATTTCTCTGAACCAGGACCTTTCTATAATTAATGGATGGGGACAAAAGAATCTAGTTTCCTTTAATGCACAGAAAACCAAGTACATTCAATTTTCTAACCGACAGAATCTCACTGACTCCCATATATTTTTTAATGATGTAAATATTCCCACTTCCCCTAGTATTGACATTCTCGGTGTAACATTAACTACTAACTTGAGCTGGACACATTATGTTAGAAGCATTGCTAAGAATGCCTCTAAAAAACTGGGACTCCTGTACAGAGTTCGAGAATTCTTCACTGGCGAGCAGTTGGCCGTGATATATAAAAGTCATGTGCGTTCTCAGATGGATTACTGTTCACCTCTGTGGGGTGGAAGTGGAGTGGTTGCATTGAGGCAGTTGGACAAAATTCAAAATAAAGCTATTAGATTAATCAATAACCCTGCAATCACACAGGACCTTCCTACATTATCCATACGAAGAAACATTGCATCCCTTGCATTATTCTACAGATATTTTCACAGCAATTGTTCCGAGGAACTTGCTTCAATTGTGCCGCCTCTCCACATCTTTCCCCGTAGAACTAGGGCAGCTGAGAGCGCCCATGAATTTACACTTTCTCCTCCACAATGCAGAACTTCTGCTTATCAGAATTCATTTATCCCCAGAGCTACTACTCTTTGGAATTCACTTCCCTCGAATTGCTTTCCACAAACTTACAATCTACAAATGTTTAAATCCAGTTGTTACAACCATTTTATGAATGGAGGATGCCTTTAGGCACATGGACCTTTTTGTTTTATCTGTGTTTTTCCTTCCTCCGTTCATTGTCTCTTAAAAAAAAAAAAAAAAAAAAAAAACTAACGTCCATGCTTCGCTTCCGTAGGTCAATGTCGGGATTACCACCCTGTCATGCAAGGGCTTCTTTACTTCCATGCTGACCACCCTATTTCTTGTTACTGCTTTCAGCGTTCCTACAACCCTCTTCCCCTGTTGTACCCTCTCCCGCACTTCTTCATTCATACTCCCACTTTTACTCAGTACACTTTCCAGATACTTAAATGAGCTGACATTCTCCATAGCCTGACTGTTCAACCTCACCTCACACTCTGTGGCTGCACCCCTTTCAAAGACCATAACCTTGCTGTTCCACTCCCTACATTTACCTTCAGATTCCATTTTTCACACACTGTTCCAAACATATTTACCAGACCATGCAACTCCCATTAACTATCGCTCATCAGAACTGTATCATCGTCAAACAGCAGTACAGGTAGTTTCCACTCGTTTCCCTCCCTTATCAGCGGTACACCAACATCCACTGCTCTTCCTTGTATTTCTTTCATGATATAGTGGAGCTAGAGGACCTTTGACAAGAATCATAGACTTTGAATGTGCAGTGTGCAAGGGAGATCTTATGTTAAATGATCCGCCTGTCAGTGTTGATTTCGACAGTGTAACGCTGGAATGTGTCAATAAGTTCTGCTACCTGGGCGATACGGTTTCTGCCGGAGGTGGCGCTGTAGCTGGCTCCATTGCTAGAGTCAGAAGTGGCTGGGGAAAGTTTAGAGAGCTGTTGCCACTCCTGACCATGAGAGGGCTTCCACCCCACCTTAAAGGGAAGGTGTATATCTTGTGTGTTTGGAGCGCGATGACTTATGACTAGGAGACGTGGCCGGTTAAAGTGGAGGATATCAATAGAATGGAACGGAATAAGAAGAGATATGGTGAGATGGATGTGTGGGGTTAATCTCAGGGACGGGGTATCGAGCGAGGAATTAAGCAGGCGTCTGGGTATTAGGAGTGTCAGTGAAGCGATGCGCACGAGCCAACTTGGTTGGTTTGGACACGTGGAGAGGATGGATGACCAGAGTTGGGTGAGGAAGTGCCGAACTGTGAACTGGGAGGAGCTGTGCTTAGGGGTGGACCTAGAATGATGAGAGCTCGGGTACTTCGGTCCGATCTCAAAATAAAGAACTTGACAACAGAAGCAGCCCTTGACAGGGCCGCCTGGAAAGCCGCCATTTAGGACGTGAGGCTGTAACCACATTCTCTGTGGACAAATTGGTCTTTAAACTTGTATGTATGTACTCCATCCATATACATACATACATACACACATACATACGGGTTTAAAGACGGCAACCGTCCACAGTGAATGTGGCTTCCATGGTACAATCACAGTACAGTACTGCACACAGTGCACAGCAATCATAACACGGTAGCTACAGTCTTTACTGCAGCACAGTACAACAGTATACTGTACATTAAACAACCATGGGGACATCACACACCCCTGTTTCAACCCAACATACAGATCAAAGAACTCTCTCTGCTCATTCTGTACACGTACTGACGCCTTTGCACCTTCATACAGTATATGCTCTTCACTGCTTTCAGCAACTTTCCACATACCTTCTCTATCCATTCTGTCATAGGCCTTCTCCAAGTCCATAAAGGCAACATACAGCCTTTGTTGCTTCTCCAGATATTTCTCCACAACACATTTCAGGGTAAAAATCTGATCTACACATCCTCTTCCCTTCCTAAACCTGCCCTGCTCATCACCTATCCATTTCTCCAGTCTTGCTCTCACTCTCTCAATCACTATCCTACAGTACACCTTCCCTACTACTGTACGCTTAGAAGACATATTCCCCGGTGGTTACCACACACTCCTCTTTCCCCTTATAGCCTACAGGGGGACTATTATGCCTGTCTTCCAGTCATCAGGTGCACTTTCCTTCTCCAATGCTAATTTACACATTTTCCATACCCATTCGATAACTATCTCACCACCATACCTCAGCATTTCCCCACACACTCCATTTTATTCCTGATGCTTTCCCCCAACTTCACTCTTTTCATGGCTTCACACACTTCTGACCTCCTGATCCCCACCTTCTCCTCCACTACCTCTCTTCTTCTCCCTCCCATACCCCATCCAACTATGTTTGCTGGCACTTCATTCCTTACATTCAGCAATTCGTTGAAGTACTCCCTTCATCTTTCGACTCTCTCTTGCTTCTCGGCTAACACTCGCCCATTCTTATATTTCACACATTTACTATTTCCCTAAAGAGGTTGGGTCGGTGGGCTTGCGACCCCCACCCGGGAAAAATACGTAGCAACGATAAACGAACAATCAGCCTCGGATGCGGACTGACCCTGTGTTGACGAACCCCGACCGACTATGGACAAGCTTACGGACATTCTGAGAATAGCTACATGGAACGTGAGTGGCATGAATGATGGCACAAAAGAGAGAGAGGTTTTGGAAGTGTTAGTGAATGTCAGGCTGGATGTATGTGGAATGACGGAGACCAAATGGAAGGGTACAGATGTGAGAGAGTGGGAGTGTGGAATGGGTGTGTGTGCTGGAGTGAGTGAGGGAGCAGCGAGAGAAGGTGCGTGTTTGTTTGTAAGTAACAAATGGAAGGAGTGTGTAAGAGAATATGGGTCTGTGGGTTCAAGGATTGTGTGGGTGAGAATGAAAGTAGGAATACAAACGTGGGTGATTATGTGTGTGTATGCTCTCCGACAGAGGATAAAAAAGTAAGAGAGAAAGAGGAGTTCTGGGTGAATGTGGAGGCGTGCCTGGATAAGTTTGACAAGAACGAAAGAATATTTCTGATTGGGGATATGAATGGTAAGGTGGGTGATAGGAGAGTTGATGGAGTGGTGGGAGGGTGGGGGGTACCATCAGAGGTGAATGGGAATGGTAGTGCACTTGTGGACGTATGTGTGGGGAGGAGGTTGTGGATAGCCAACACCTTCTTCCGACACAGAATGATACACAGGTACACATGGAAAGTGGTGTGGACGATGAAGGATAAGACAGTGGTGGAACGAAAGTCACTGATTGATTATATATGTGTGGATGAAAGAATGAAGAAATGTGTGATGGATGCTAGGGTGTATAGGGGTATTGGAGGGGGTCTGTCTGATCATTATGTAGTAGTAGCGAAGGTCAGGATACAAAAGAAGTGGGTGAGGAGAGCTGGAGGGAGGCGAGAGGAAGGTGGAATGGTGGAGAGGCTACAGGAGGAGGAAATCAGGAAAGAGTACAGGAGAGCAATAGAAAGACACCTAGGTGGGTTCGACCTGGAAGATATGGAGGAAGTGGAGGAGATAAGCAAGGTGTTTAAGGAAGAGATCTGTGCAGCATGTGAGGAGGTGTGTGGAGTGAGAAGAGGGAGGGGAGTGAAAGGTACAGCATGGTGGACAGAAGAGGTAAAAATAGCTGTGGAAGACAAGAAGAAAGCGTATAGAGAGTGGTTGGGTAGTAGAGGGAATGAAGATTTGGAGAGGCGGAAACGAGCGAGGTACGTGGAGAGAAAGAGAGTGGTGAAGAGAGTAGTGAAGTAAAGTAAGAGTAGAGTAGATGAGGAATTTGGAAGGAATCTGAGTGTAAAATGGAGGGAGTGTAAGAAACTGTTCTGGAAAGAAGTCAAGAAAGTTAGGGAAGGTAGCAAGGGAAACAGTAAGGGTGTGAAAGATAAGAATGGGAGAGTGCTAGCCGAGAAGCAAGAGAGAGTCGAAAGATGGAGGGAGTACTTCAACGAGTTGCTAAATGTAAGGAATGAAGAGCCAGCAAACATAGTTGGATATGGTATGGGTTGGAGAAGAAGAGAAGTGGTGGAGGAGGAGGTGGGGATCAGGAGGTCAGAAGTGTGGGAAGCCATGAAAAGAGTGAAGTTGGGGAAAGCACCAGGAACAGATGGAGTGTGTGGGGAAATGTTGAGGCATGGTGGTGAGATAGTGATCGAATGGGTATGGAAAATGTGCAAACTAGCATGGGAAAAGGGGAGGGCACCTGATGACTGGAAGACTGGCATAATAGTCCCCCTATATAAGGGCAAAGGAGAAAGAGGAGTGTGTGGTAACCACCGAGGAATATGTCTTCTAAGAGTATTAGGGAAGGTGTACAGTAGGGTAGTGATTGAGAGAGTGAGAGTGAGAACGGAGAAATGGATAGGCGACGAGCAGGGAGGTTTTAGGAAGGGAAGAGGATGTGTAGATCAGATTTTTACCCTGAATTGTGTTGTGGAGAAGTATCTGGAGAAGCAACAAAAGGTGTATGTTGCCTTTATGGACTGGGAGAAGGCCTATGACAGAGTGGATAGAGAAGGTATGTGGAAAGTACTTAGAATATACAGAGTAGATGACAAGTTGCTGAAAGTAGTGAAGAGCATGTATGAGGGTGCAAAGGCGGCAGTACGTGTGGAGAATGAGCAGAGCGAGTTCTTTGACCTGAATGTTGGGTTGAAACAGGGGTGTGTGATGTCCCCGTGGTTGTTTACTGTATATATGGATGGAGTCATGAAAGAAATACAAGGAAGAGCAGTGGATGTTGGTGTATCGCTGAAAAGGGAGAGAAATGAGTGGAAGCTGCCTATACTGCTGTTTGCGGATGATACAGTTCTGATGAGCGATAATGAATGGGAGTTGCAGGGTCTGGTAAATGAGTTTGGAACAGTGTGCGAAAAACGGAATTTGAAGGTAAATGCGGGGAAGAGCAAGGTTATGGTCTTCGAAAGGGGTGAAGTCACAGAGTGTTAGGTTAAGTTGAACGGCCAGGCTATGGAGATCGTCAGCTATTTTAAGTATCTGGGAAGTTTGTTGAGTAAAGATGGGACTATGGATGAAGAAGTGCGGGAGAGGGTGCAACAGGGGAAGAGGGTTGTAGGAACGTTGAAAGCAGTAACAAGAAATAGGGTGGTCAGTATGGAAGTAAAGAAGTCCTTGCATGACAGTGTGGTAATCCCGACACTAACTTACAGAAGCGAAGCATGGACGTTCGGGAAGAGACTCAGACCAAGAGTGAGAGCGGTGGAAATGAGTTACTTGAGAAGTGCATGCGGAGTTACATGGAGGGATAGACAGACGAATGAGGAAGTAAGAAGGAGGTGTGGTGTGGAGGTAGATGTGCTGGAAAGTGTGAAAAGGAACAACTTGAGATGGTTCTGCTATATGGAACGTATGGAAAGCGAGAGAATGACTAAGAGGGTGTACGAGAGCGAGGTGGAAGGACAGAGAGGGAGAGGTGCACTGAAGGAGAGGTGGAAGGATGGAGTGAGGAAGTATATGAATGAAGGCGGTGCTGGTTGGGAGGAGGGGCGTCAACTGACTGGGGACAGAGGTGCATGGGGGCGGTTCGTTCTTGGCCACCCCTTCGGGGATCACGGCATCAGGCAATAGATAGACTATTTCCCTTGCTACCTTCCCTAACTTTCTTGACCTCTTTCCAGAACAGTTTCTTACACTCTCCATTTTACACTCAGATTCCTTCCAAATTCCTCATCTGCTCTTCTCTTACTTTCCTTCACTACTCTCTTCACCACTCTCTTTTTCTCCAAATCTTCATTCCCTCTACTACCCAACCACACTCTATAGCTTTCTTCTTGTCTTCAACAGCTATTTTTACCTCTTCAGTCCACGATGCTGAACCCTTCACTCCCCTCCCTCTTCTCCTTTCACATGCTGCACATGTCTCTTCCTTAAACACTTTGCTCACCTCCTCCACTTCCTTCATACCCTCCAGGTCAAACCTACCTAGTTGTCTTTCTACTGCTATCTTGGACTCTTCCCTAATCTCCTCCTCCTGCAACCTCTCCACCCTCTTCGCCATCCCACCTACCTCTCGCCTCCCTCCAGCTCTCTTCACCCACTTCTTTTGTATCCTAATTTTAGTTACTCCTCCATAATGGTCCAACAACCCTATACACCCTAGCATCCAGCACAGAATTCTTCATTCGTTCATCCACACATATATAATCAATCAGTGCCTTTCGTTCCACCACTGTATCATCCTTCTTCCTCCACACCACTTTCCATGTGTACCCGTGTATCATTCTTTGTCGGAAGGTGTTGCCTATCCGCAGCCTCCTCCCCACACATACGTCCACAAGTGCACTACCATTCCCATTCACCTCTGATGGTATACCCCACCCTCCCACCACTCCATCAAATTTCCTATCACCCACCTTCCCATTCATATCCCCAATCCGATATATTCTTTCGCTCTTGGCAAACTTATCCAGGCACGCCTCAACATTAATTCAGAACTCCTTTTTCTCTCTTACAGTTTTATCCTCTGTCGGAGCTTACACACACACAACCACCCACGTTTGTATTCCTACTTTCATTCTCACCCACACAATCCTTCCACCCACAGAACCATAGTCTCTTACACGCTCCTTCCATTTGTTACTTACAAACAACCTTCTTTCGCTTCTTCATTCTTATCCACTCCAGCACACACACCCATTCCACACTCCCACTCTCTCACACATACATACTGTACATACATACATAACATTTTAAGACTGAATGCTCCACACATACGTGCAGTTTCAGTCTCTTGTCCTAATGTACGTACCCCTCCATTTCGTCTCAGTCATTCCGCATACGGTACATCCAGCCTGGCATTCACTAACACTTCCAGGACCTCTCTCTCTCTCTCTTCTGTCATTATTCATGCCTCTTACATTCCAAGTCGCAATCCTTAGACTGTCCATGGTAGGTCGGGGTTTGTCAACATTAGGTCTGTCCAGATCCGAGGCCGTTTGTTCATTATTCGTTGCATTAAAAAGAATTTCACGGATGAAGGGTCGCAAGCCCACCGACCCAACCTCTAGTCGCCTTTACGACACGCAGGAAGTACATTCTATTCCTTTACCCCCCAGGGGGTAATCACTTACAAACACTAAATAAGAACTGTAAAACATAACTTCAACTTTGGATGCTTAAAAAATACTTGTAATGATTAAAAAGGAAGGACTCAGGGTTAGGGTTGGCATTTTAATACAGTAGTCTCTCATTTGACACTGATTCCAGCACTGTACACCTATATATACTGTAATTTTGATAAGTTCTTTTGTCTTTATATTGTGTCGTCCCTGTTATGGTTTGTTTATTTTGCAAGTTTTACATTACATTATAATCTCCGCATATTATATTGTGTCGTCCCTGTTATGGTTTGTATTATTGCAATTTTTACATTATATTCTCTCCATATTATATTGTGTAAGTTTTACAATATAATCTCTGCATATTATATTGTCTCGTCCCTGTTTAAGTTTGTATATTTTGCAAGTTTTACAATATAATCTCTGCATATTTCAGCTATCAGGCACAGAGGACCTGGACAACGACATAGATGAACTACTACACGAGTTTGAAACTAAGTGCCAACGGAACGTCCTTCATTGTGTACAGTTCTACTAGAGGTTTAGGGCCAGCGTCGCTAATTTCCATTTTATTCTTGCTGTCATGGGACGATTTCATTCAGCTTAGGAAGGATAAGTGGGAATCTTGGGGTACCATGAGATGGTTTTTATCCCTTTGTTTCCTAGGGGTTCTTCCTAAGCTAAGTAAAATTGTCTTATATCAGCCAGTTCAATTAGTGGTTTAGAATCATGTCGCAAAACTTTGGACCATAGTCTTAACTCTTTCAATCAAATGACACCTTTTTAAATATATTCTAACTACCCCTAGGCAATTTTATTCTGGTTAGAGGAATGATTTCTTATAGTTAAGGGCTAATGGAGAAATTTTGGCATTCAGGGCTAGGATACAAAGAACATTTATGACACCTTCTCTCCCTCTGATCGTTTTATCTTAAATGTCTAATTCTAGCACCATTAAAACTAAAAAAAAAAAAGTCATAACTGGGTATTATACCTTATGATAATCTAGTTGTCCTGAGTATGGGGAAGTTATGACGTCGTGGGCAAGGAATAAACTGTTAATTAACCCTCTCACTATCCTGTGGACTCGGGGATTGCCGTTTAGCATTCAGAAATAGAGTTCTCTCAATCTCATAATTACCTCTCCAAAATTAGTTTTCTGCCCACAGTTCACTCAAAGACAACTGCAGAGGTTGAAGTAACTAAACTAAAGGTTTCTAAACACCCTTGATGGTCACAAAGACTTGATGCAAATCGCGTCCTGTGCGTGAAAGGGTTAACCGGTGTTATGTGTCTTAACTTGCTGAAACTTATGACATCTTTGAGTATCCCATCAACAAACATCTTTCCTAAGCTGAATAAAATCACCTGGCAGTATCTACAGTAACAACAAATGGCCTCATCTGATTGAAAGTGTTGAACATTGGGATGGGACTCGGTTCCCTTCCCTATGTTATTTTCAGTAGGTAAAGGTAAGAGTGAAGCCGGTATCACGGTACAGTATTTGTTTTCTTTACTTACGTAAATTTACTTTATTATACACAAACCTGAGCATCCTTAATATGTTTTGATGCACACAAAATATACATCTTACTTGGTATGCAGCTTATGTAATTCACCTTTAAAAATTTTATTGTCTAAATTAATCTGTCTTCAGTCTAGTTTCACATACCAGTGCATTACATCCCAGAAATGTTGCTGGACACTTTTTGGCTATAAAAAAATTATTATTAAATTTTATGTGATACACAAGAACCTGATGGATGTGTCAACGGATGTCTTCAAGAGAACCATCTCAAAACAGTGCCTGATCAATCATACTTTGTGTGGTGTGTGGGGGGGGGGGTTAGAGAGCTGCTCCCTCAAATAGTCTGGTTCATCAAGCACTTACTGCAAACAGAATCAGGGTGACCAGCTCTTGCCGAGCCCTTTAACCCGGGAACTGCTGGGAGACTCTTAAGAGTTCCCCCGGCGGACTGCAGGAAGACTCTTAAGAGTAAGGGGAAAAAAAAATCCATTTAAAACACCCAAAAAAAAAAAAAAAAAAAATTACTTTTTTTTTTTTTTGCCCCTGGACCATGCCAAATATCACTCCTCCACCTCCCCTCCTTCAGTTATCACCTATTTTCCCTGTTATTCCCTTATTCTGTGGTATATTTTTGTGCTAACATTAGCGAGTTGGCAGCAGGGCATTGTCATCACTGTTACCAAGCGTGGGAAAGAGCGAGAGAGAGACTATTGCGTAACAGTGTCTCTCCAGACAAGGGGAGGTGAGGAGGGGAGGAGGGTTGCCTCAGCCATACATTATGTAACTCCCGGCCTGTATCGCCGATTTTGACCATCCAAACGCTGTTTCCACTTGTTTTATTGATGTAACAGGTTAATACCTTTATAATCAACCTATAATAGGCGCATATGGATAAGTATTAATGCTATTTATGGTAAAATAACGATGTTAGTGATGGGAACAGCTCAAATACGTCAGCACAGGAGTGTGGTGTCTCATACCCCCCATGCGCAGCCGAGAGGTTAAGGGAGCCCACCTCGCTTTTTTCTCATTCTCTCCCTCTCTCTTTGGCTTGTATCCATTCGGCCCCATTCAGCCTACTGTTTTAAGACGTTTACCCCCATCCAGGTGTCAATATTTTCCTGGCGAGCGGGAGCGAGCCAACATATATATATTTTTGTTTTGACAGGAAGCTAAATTTGTAAATTTTTCGATAGAAAAATTTCTCCGGCGAAGCCGAAATTCTCCATACAATGCTGGCTCGCTATCGCTCGCCAGGAAGAAATCGACACCTGGATGGGGATAAACGTCTTAAAACAGTTGGCTGAATGGATACAAACCAGGGAAGGAGAGAAAGATAAAAAAAAAACGGTAACCCCCCTTAAGAGGCTATAACAACTTGAGGTAAATTTTAAGTAAAACCCCTTCATCCCTTTCCATTATAAATACTATGGGCTGTAATCCGTTGACCACGAGGTCATACCTATGGTAAGAAAGTTGTCTTGTGTTAACCAAAATATAAGAAAATGGAATGGCATCATTGTGTACCATTCTTAGCTCCTCGACAAAGAGAGATAATTGCCAGGATAAATATAATGTTCATGCAGAAGTTAGCATACAATTGTAAAGTTGTCTTCGTTCTGAGTTCATTGAATTTGTCAGTAAATAATTAACTTGAACTATATATCATGAGAGCTATTTGATGTACATGTATAAATCCACGGTGCTTCAACTCCACCAACTTAGTCAACTTAACATTTTGTTCATAATTTACTATAAAGATACATACTGTAAGTCAATCAACTTGATTAAATTTAGGTAGGCTGATCTTCATGGTGCGTAATACTGTACTACTGTACACTAGTGCTTTCAACTCCTAAAGTTTTTAAAATTATTCTTGCTTCCAAATTTCTTAAGCATTTCTCTTCTCATAATCTGCTCTCAGATGAAAGCATTCTCTTCTCATAATCTGCTCTCAGATCACCAGTATGGCTTCCTTAACCCACTGAGCACCAGCTGATTTATAATAAATGTATAATGTGGGACCAGCAGGTTGTAATTTTTTTTTTTTCCTGAAAACACATGGGATGGGTTAGTAACGAAGGAAAAAATACAAAAGACAATCTTGAGCTAGCAGGTCAAGCAACTAAGCTCTATAAATTGTAGTAGACATATTTAAACCTAATAGGTCTCCATAGATGGCCACAACATTACAGCAATCTTGATCAGATCTTGCAAGTCAATCAAATCTATTTTTCACATTCTAAATCCAAGTTATATTTTTGATAGCCTTGCTATACAGACATGGCTTCCAAGACATATGGACCAGTATCCTGCATTGTTAAGCTGGGCTCATATGAACACTCTAACAGTGAATATTCTCAGAATCACTATATCAGAGTAAACAAAAAATATGTACTGTATGTATATACTCAGGCACATACCCCATAGCTGGGAGTGGCTGACTCGTGACAGAGCCCAAACAGGGACAACACAACACAACATAACAAAAAATATATATATATACTGTATATATATATACATTTACATATATCTAGGTTGCCCAGGAGAAGACCCAGAGACCTAGGATCACTATGGGCCTCCAGACCTCATGGGGAGGTTCCGGGAGCACACCACAATGCCTGCCCACCTCACATCCATACATATGACCCTTCATACATACTGGCTCCATGGGCTAGGCGCATGACAGACTATTAAATCTAGTGCAACTGGCGCCCGACCCCCTCTCCCAACGACCGCATTATCACTTATCTATTCATAAGCACTCTCCATTCATTCATATTTATTACCACTTCTCTTGCCTGTTCTACATTCATCTCTCTATCTTTCAACGCTTGTACAACACCATCTCTCCATCTCAACGATCTTCCTACCCCTCTTCCTCCCCTTGTATCTGACTCGTATACTCTCTTTGTAAGCCTTTCATTTCCTATTCGTTCAACATGTCCATACCAGAACAGCACCCTTCTGTCCACTCTTGCCGATAAGGGTTCCTACTGTCCCACTCTCCTACATACCTCTTCATTCCTCAATCTGTCTCTACGAGTCACTCTACATATACTCTTCAAGCAGTTCATCTCCATCACATCCAGCTTTCTTCTCTCTTGTGCCTTCAGAGCACATGTCTTAGCCCCATACATCACGGTTGATACAACTATCTCTTGATACATTGCACTTTTAGCTTTCATTCCGAGACTTTCTGAAAACTTCCCTTCCTTCACATATAGAGATTATTTTTTTTTACTGTAGTGTATATGATAATATTCACTTCTATTATGAGGGTGTTATGAATCTAGTACCGGTATCTCATATCTTGAATTGTTGAATACAAGAATAAATAATGAAAACTTGTCTAATTTACAGGATAACATGTAGTGAATACCAATACAATTAGCCGATAAACTGGCTCATGTGACGCCGGCTTTATGCATAGTATGTCGAGGTCATTGAATGGCAAATTTGTTGTGGTTGGTTACCAGTAATCTAGATGATGTGTAATACTGTATATCAAGTGTATATTTTTGTTGGCTTATATAACTACTGTGTAAAAAATAACGTAAATTTGGCTGGTAAGTTTGAATGCTGTGTAATGAGCCAAGCGTTCAGCTGTATGCAAAAAGAGTCGAGTAATTTCATGTTAAATTTAATGGAAAAATAAACCTCTCGACTAACAGGTGTAGGCTACTTCCTAAGATATAAAAAATTGTCTGGACGGTACTGAATAGACAAACATGTCATTGTATGGACGAGTCTAGGTGCGATTGGAGATGACGACACTTATTTCCGGCTGAACTGTGCTTCTAAATTTTATCATTTGCAGTATTTGTGTACTGTATATACCTAAAACCAGTATATTTTAGTGGCTGAACATGTGAGAAAATATATCAGTGTAATATAAGCCATTTACTGTATACCGGTAATAGAATGAATGGAGGGTGACAACAATCTTCGTAAATATTTTTCTTGGGCGTTTTTTTTTTTTTTTTTTTTTCAATACATGTAGAGAAAAGCAGCATGATGGTATACTGTAGATAATAGCAGCATGATGGTATACTGTACTCTATTACTGTATTATGATATTACATGATTGTGGCAGAATTGTAAATACAGGTATAGGTCAATACAGATTTAAAAAGCAGCGAGTGTCAAATTCAGCAATACAACTTGTTGCTAACAACATCTTTTAGATATAATCTTAAAATAATTATAGTTTATATGGTAAATTTTCTTTTCCGGCTAACTTAGCCAGCTATAATTTCCATTTTGAGAGGAATTGGTTGAGGAAGAATGGTGACAAAAGGTGGATTTACTTAAGCACTTTTTTTCCGCAACTCCTTTTTTAAAAATCTGTCACATGGAATACTAGTAATAATTTCAGTCTAGTTGCCAATTCCCTTGCACAAAATAGCCTCAAAATAAGTTGTGGATCAAAAGTTATAAAAAACAATAACAAAAATAAACTTTTGTAAATCCACCATTAGTGAAGCATTGGCTGTTTAGTTTGGGTTAGAGACACTTGTTTACTGGTTGAAATCCATTCTTCAACCATCACTATATTATATTGTCTTCTACTATTTTGTATTTAATTTTTTCCACTTTATGGGTCTGACTGGGAACCAACTCTACACAAGTGTTGCAGGCTTGAAACTCCCTCATTGTAAACACTTGAGAAAATACCAGCCACCTAGGTGGTCAGTGGTCAATCACAGAATCCAGTAGATTAATAAAAATGCGGTAGGTACAACGGATATAATTTCAGAAAGTTCACATTCTAGATTTATAACGACTCGGCTTTCTTACTTTGGACTAATGAAAGGAAAAAAATATATTGAAAGAGTTAACCCTTTCAGTACAGTATAACGACACCTTTCTTAATTTTATTCTAACTGCTGTGAGATGATTACATTGAGTCTAGGAATGACCTGTGGGAATTCAGATTAATGGAGATATAGTAGTCTTTACCCCTTTCTCCTAAAGGTCATTCTTAAAGGGGAGCAAAACTGCCTATAGTTTATTTCTTTTAACCTGACAAGTTTGCACTCGGTTGCTTTAAGCTAGAGAATTCTTTTTGAACCGATTGGCTATTTGTACTGTGTCCAAATACAGTAATATCTCTCAGTTGCAAAAACAAACACAAGATATACAGCATACTACGCATTACCATCATCCAAGCAGCTCGGAGTGGAATTCTTTAGTTCAAAACAATAAAATGCAAAATTCTATCTATTGCCAGATGCCTTGATCCACGAGAGGATGACCACAAATGAATCGCCTCCATAATCTAAGGCAATATGTTTTATTTTCTAGCTCCTAAAGGTAACTGTATAGACAATCTGTCTATACAGTTACCAAAACAAATCTTGATTAATTGTGTAAAGACCTGAAAGAATGACATTAACCCTTCCACCTTGGCTGCCCTCTTGCGCTCCGTACCCGCAGATGCAGCGCGTGTTGGGTGTTATGGCCTTATTTTCTTAAATTTTCTATAATTTTCTTTAATTTCTTGTTTCCACATAGCGATTTTGATTAGTTGTTTTGTCTTTTTACTGTGTTCGTATAAGTTTTGGTTTGTTTATTTTGCAAGTTTTACATTATAATAGCTAAGCAATGGTAATGGGTAGAAAGATAAGCTTAAGTGGAAAACGAAGTACATACTGTACTGTTAACTTGGTCCTGGGGTTGACCGGACACCCAGTGGCGTAGCCAGGGTTTTCTCAGCAGGGGGGCACCTGGGGGGGCACCACTATGGGAGGGGCACCTGATACTCAGAGTCAGGTAGAGACTTCACTGGGCCCTGGTGCTGTGGGCCCCTATAAATTAATAGGCGAGCGAAGCGAGCCAATCCACCTGGGGGGGGGGGGGGGGGGGCTGCGAGCCTCCCCGAATTTTTGTTTGAATTTCACTACTTAATAGACTCAATCTGAAGCCATATTTTTTTTATAAATAGTACATTATCAAACTAATGATTCTAAGGAACTCCCTTTTATTTTATCTTTAGCTTTGTCTATATGGTTAATCATTAGCCTATATTGTATTAAACTCAACTAACACTAACTCAATTTACATAACCAATTTGGTATATAAATACTGTAAACACACAATCCTCTCAGAGCTTTATTAAACACTTGTACTGTATATTTGTGGACAGAAACTTTGGAAATTAGAAGCTAATTCGCATAATTGAAACTGAACCAAAGAAATCTTGTGAAACATAATCAGAGGAATATCCTTTAGGCCTACATACAAAAATTACTACTGCTAAAGGGAGGGTTGAAGGGAGAGCTTTATTGATTCACTTAATTAGTTATGAAAATAGTAATGTACAGTACTTGCAGGATTAGGATATATATTGTATTGATATGGTGTACTGTATAATCTCTATAATTAAGGTTTAGTGACATTATTGTGTTTACACAATGCCTACAAATTATTTTAGAGTTGAATAGATAATAAGACATCATGATAATCGTTCAAGAAATGCCACAAACCAGAAACATTTCTTACCTAAAGTGTCCTCCCTCGTCCCTCTCTTCACCACGCAACAATCAGCTGAGCGACTATAAAAAAAAAAAAAAAAAATCCTAGCATTCATTCGAGAAATAATTTTCTTTTGTAGTAATATTTTGTTTTCTTTCTGCCTTAAATTAACTGAACATTTTTAAACTTTATATATTAAGAATAACAAATAGTTTAGATATAACATTACTATTCAATTTTCCAATCTAGGATGGATGAAAAATCAAAGCTCCAAAAGGTATGAAAACGAGCCTCCAACCGATGATTAAGGCGGTAACTATCATAATTGTATACTCCTTTACAAATGTTCACTGTTACTGCTGTTGGTGAAGTGATAATTTTAAATGGAGATACTTATGATCTTTAATTATTTTAATTGTTGTTGTTGTTGTTGTTGTTGTTCCCCAAGCTGCCTGGCCGAACAGCCCCAAGGCCCCGAGCAATTCCAAGGCCATAACCGAGCGCCCCCACAGAACCCTCCCTGCCGACCACAATAAAGCCTGGGTGACCAAAGCCACTCCATGGCGGGGAGCTGAGGAGGGTGCGGAAACGCCCGGGAAACCAAAGCCCCACCCAGGGCCCTGTGCCCCACAGCAATTATGAAGAGAAAGTTGAGGGGCAAGGGAAAAATGTGACGCTTTGGCTTCCAATCTTGGTAGATTGGGAGATCAATCCACGGAAGAGACGCCGTCACTTGAGATCTAGAAAATATATAAGTTAAAGGAACAGTCAGAGTAAGCTATGGGTATGGCAGAGATCGCTCAGCTCTCACTCTGATAGACCAGCCCATCACCACATGACTAGAACCCAATCCTCTCAGCATCAGCTAGGAAAGGCCCTAGAAAGCCGCCTTTGGCGGGGGGGGGATAGCTCCCCTATTTCAACCCCTTTCGGGGTTGGGCACCCGCCCATTATTTTAATTGTTGTTTTAGGTGGTGGTGCCTTCTATCCAGGAGTTCCTAACTTTCTAATGAATACAAATTAACAATAACAAATTAGGTATACATGTAGGGCTGTGGTGTCTGGTGGGGGGGCACCTGCAGGGGGCACGTGCCCCCCTATGCCCCCCCTTGGCTACGCCACTGCAGACAACGCTATGTCGTCGGGTTGTTGTGTTAAGGTGAGGCAGACCGTTTTTTTTGGGACCCCCTTCTCCCTCATGTTTAGCCCCACTAGTTTTGAGATTATAAGACGTTCGGCCCATTAGTTTGGCAATTTTAACACCTTTCGCCCCATTTCGTTGTAAATTTTAAGACCTTTCGTGCCATTGAGGTGTCGATTATTTCCTGGCGAGCGATAGCGAGCCTGCAATTTTAAGAGGAACCAGCCTTTGGCCGGAACATTTTTCTACCAAAAAATTTACAAATTTATCTTGAAGGGGGTGTTTTTCTAAGCTTCATGGAGGTCTAGGGAGGAAACTAAAAAAATATATAATAAATTAATTAATAGACCAAGCAAACGGTCAGTCTCCACTTAAGCGGTTGTGAATATTACGTGCGCGGGAGTATAAGAGGACAACCGAGTTCCGCGGTGAAGGTTCGGTGTGGAGCATAAGAGGACAACCGAGGTGCGGGGGTTAACTTAGTACACTCCTACTACAACGTAAAGTAAATAGTATAACTCGCGGGCTATTACAAATAATGAGGAGTGTTACAAAGTTAGTAATGTAGAGTATTTACAAAGTGTATCATTAACCCAAGAACTGCGAAGGTCCTTAATTGAGTCTGTAGTGAGTGTTTTTTTTTTCTTTTATATAAGCACAAAAAAAAAAAAAAAACAACCAAAAACTCACTACAGACTCAACTGAGGACCTTCGTAGTTCTTGGGTTAAGGTTATCATCAAACTATTGAAATTCAATAGTTGATGAAATTCTTATGACATACAGGCCCGTATTCCTAGATAAACCCCATCATTGTCAGTGGTTGTCACTATAGCTTAGCTGTATTCCCAGCCAGTCTATATAATTCCTTGTTGCTGTACATGAAATGAAAAGTACTGGAACTTTATTGTATGTATGTATGTATGTATGTATGTATGTACAGTATGTACAAGCGGCTCGCTTGGTGTAGTGACTAGCGTCTCGGACTTCCACCCAGAAGGCCCGGGTTCGCGCCCACGCTCGGCGCATTAAAGATTTTTCACAAGCACTGAGTCGTTACCATCCCTCATGAGCAAAGGGATGGGATAGTAGTACAGGACCCCAATGGAAATACGCCTAATCGGCCTTATTGAGCTATCCTTAGCTAGCTTAGCCTGCGCTAGCTTTAAGAACTATTATTATGTATATACTCAGACACATACCCCATTGCTGGGGGTGGCCGACGCGAGACATAGCCCGAACAGAAACATTTAAAGTTCCTATTCTCAGGGTCCGGGACCACTTTCGCATTCCCTTACCTGTTTCTCTGTCTAGTCGAGTTGGAGAATTATACAAGGGGAGGAGGATTCCTAGCCCCCTGTTCCCAGAAAGAAAAGTAGACAGTAAAAGAGACAGACAGAAACAGCTAAGATTGGGTAGAGGATGCCAAACCTCACCCTGGATAGGACCAGTACTCTTATTGCAATTACAGCAATTGCAATTACACAATTAGACGCAGCTGGGGAGAGAGTTCAGAGAGCTGCTGCCGATTCTAACTATTAGAAAACTCCCTCTCCCCTTGAAGGGAAAGGTGTACGCTTCATGTCTTAGAAGCACAATGATATATGCTTCAGAAATGTGGCCTGTCAAAGTGGATGATATCAAAAGAATGTAACATAACAAGATGAGAATGGTGCGATAAATGCATGGGACCAAACTGCAAATTAGGATATCTAATGAAGAGTTGAGGAGACCGTTAGGTATTGAGAGTATCGGTGATGAAATGAGTACAAGCAGGCATGTGGTGAGGATGGATGAACTAAGTTGGGTGAAAAGATGCAAGTCTGTGAATGTGGAATGAGCTGCACCAAGGGGTAGACCAAAACAAAACGTGGAATCGGCTGCACTAAGGGGTAGACCATGAAAGATGTGGTATCAGACCATACGGTCTGATCTTGAATTAAAAACCTGACAAGTGAGGCAGCTCTGAACAGGGCGCCGCCATTAGGACGTAAGACCGGAATCGCACTTCGTGTGGAGCACTTGGTTTTTTAATTTATGTATGAACAACAAGTAACATGTTGACTGGTTAGGGATACAGCAAAACTATAGCAATTGCTCTGAGTGAAGTAAAAACCAAAGCTATAGCATTTTGAAAGCCTGAACAACTACATCAAGTTAGTGGAGACAGCAAGAAAGGTAGTAGGGCTACAGTTTTCTAGTATTGCAGCTTTCAATAGCAATGGATTTAACCTCACTCACAGCAAAGATGGTTAAGAAATTTTGATTTTTATTGTACTACCAAATACATAATTTTCCTTCTACTTATATATTTTTTCATATTGTGCCAATTGTAACACAAATTTGTATTAGTTTTTAAGTTTAGTAATTTTCTCTCTCTATATATACTGTATATATAAAATTAAATCTGTTAATTACTGGGTAGTGGGATACTGTACTGTTTCTCTCCATCATTGGTAAGAAAATCTTGACTGTATTTCTGTTAGCTGTTGCATTGTGCATACATTTTGCACAATAATGAAATTATTAAAAAATTTAGGTCTTACCCAGCTTGTTTTTTTTGTGTATACATCTATATCCCATATTTTGAAAGCAGGTGGGGGCCAGTGTGTCAAACCAGAACCCTGGACCTTGTGTAAAGTCAGTAAAAATAGGTTAGCCTAAAAAAAAAAAAAAAAAAAAAAATCTATGTGAGTGAGGGAGGCAAAAGGCAGAACTGTTTATAGCGAGTGCCTCCCCCATAGTTGAAAGAGTGACAGGGCCAAAATCAACTGAACAAGATGCGTAAATATACTTGAGCCGACCAGGCCAAGTGAGATATCTCTATTGGTCTAACTGGTAGAGTGACTGCCTCATAGCCTAAGGGTCCCGGGTTCAATCCCAGCCCAGGGCATATTTTCGGGAGGCTATTTCAGCATCTACAGTACTGTATATAAGTTTAGGTGTGTTGGTAAAATTGTTAACCCTTTGGCGCACGATGACTCGTTCAGAGTCATTAGGTATTTTTTTCCTAGGCGCACGATGACTCGTTAAGAGTCCTTAAACTTAAAAATATTCGCCAAAAATTAAGTTTTCGTCTGACGCGCGTCATATTTGGCACAGATATTAAGTATTACATCTAGTTCAATGGGTACAATTGGCAAACCCCTCAGTTTAACCGTTTACTCACGGCTGGCTGGGAAGGGAGCAGAGTACAGCTCAGTCTGTGTTTCGATACTTTCACGTTTATTCGTGTATCTCAGTAACTGTTTGGTTTATAGTAATTCTGAAGTTACCAGTGGAATCCTCATTAAATTCCGCTTCCATATATGTATGCAAATCAAAAATGGCGCAGGCAAAATTTTGAGCTAGCGCGAGTTGGAGATAAGGTATTTACTTTTTTTTTTACAATTCTTATTTCGGAGTGCCCCAATGTGGTTGTTTTGTATTTATTCTATGTTTTTATTCGCTTATCTTCAAGTTCAATCAATAACGAAGCCGATGGTACCTCATTAATCCAAATACAATGATTTTTTGGTGGATAAAAACGTCACAGAAACAAATTATCGCCGGGCACAAAACTGGCTCTGAGTGAGCCGAGATATACTTTGGGAGTGGGAAAAACTTTGATTGGAAACTATAGGTGCGCCAAAGGGTTAAGATGGTTGAGAGTAAGATCGGAGCTCCCTAAATCCTCTTTCGGGTATGGTGTAAAAACCTATTCCTACACTTGTGATCAACAGGCACTCTTGCTAACCACTACACCACACTGGCCACAAAAGAGGTCTTGCAACCTGGCAATTTAATTTTTGAATTTAATTTTTTTAAGGTAAGTTATTGTGACTGTATTCTAAAATTTGACATCAACAATTTTAATCAAGCATTTTTAACTTGAAGTTGCTTTAAAGATTATATGATTTCCCACGGACTGGGAGCTGCCTCTATACTTCACTGGTAGGGGGTATTTTGTGTAAAAATATCTATGGGTAGATGGATGTCTACCTAGACAGATCCTGGGTAACAGCTGTTGCCAGGTTGCAAGACCTCTTTTGTGGCCAGTGTGGTGTAGTGATTAGAACGAGTGCCTGTTGATCGCAAGGTCCAGGGTTCAAATCCCGGGTGGTTTGTATGAGGTTTTCTCAAGTGGCATTACTTGATTTAAAGATTAACCCACAGGGCACCAGCTAATATATAATAAGTCACACCCCGTTCTTAACATTAATCATCAATTACAAATCTCAATGTACTTAAATAAACTAATGAAAGCATATGGTCCTCCCGGGATTCAAACTCGGGACACCACACTCCAGGACCAGCCGAAAATGGATTTTTTTTTTCCCTAAAACAGCTTAAATAGGTGAGAAATGAAGGGGAAAAAAAAACCCCACTCACCTCAGTTATTTGAGGGTCCTAAGGGGGGAGGGGGGGGGCTCAGCCATCAGCTGGTGCCGGGCACCTCTTCAAACCTCCCGCGCCAGCACATCACAGCTGAGTGAGGCAGCATGGCTGATGTACGATGCGTCCAGTTTTCGAGTGACGGTTATTTACACCACCCGAGCATCATGTGTGCCTTCATAGTTCATATATTAGCAACATGTATCACATAATGTCATTGTAAGTGGTTACAGTGTGATAAGTGCATAGGTGCATAGGATAGTGCAAGTTTTATAAATGCCGATGAGTGGCAAGGCCCACGCGTGTCCTGGTTACCATGGCGACCGGCGGCCATCTTGGCCCAAGACGCACGCACGCACGTACACAAGGTCAACTGACTGACACCCGACTCCCCCTTCACTCACTATCACTTTATTATGCCTCTCTCACGCACTCTGTTTATTGATTTTATACTTTATCGTATGTTTTATAGTTAGAATATCATATTCTGGCAATTATTAAACTACTGTATTTTATTCAGCTTCGGAAGGACCTCTAGCAATAATAAAGCTTCAACCTATCTCCACCAACCCTTTTAACTACCACAGATCCTTCATAAACTGCATCATATCGTTTAAATATAGCTAGAGCAAAATATAAACACAGGTCGCTGGTACTCAAAGGGTTAAGGGGGGATGGGCCGGTTTTCTGGACCACTTTCTCCCTCATGTTTAGCCCCATTAGTTTTCAGATGTTAAGATGCTTGCCCCATTAGTTAGTCGATTTTAAGACCTTTCGCCCCATTTCGTCGTCAATATTTAGACCTTTCGTGCTATTTAGGTGTCGATTTTTTCCCTGGCGAACGATAGTGAGCCTGTAATGTTGGAAGAACCGGCCTTTGGCCGGGAAATTTTTCTACCGAAAAATGTACAAAATAATCTAAAAGGGGGATCTAATGGATGTTTTTTTTAATTTGATGGAGGTCTAGGGAGGAAACTAGAAAAATAATGAATACATGCAAAAAAAAAAATCACCCAAAAGGTGAACCATTCCCCCTTAAACAATGTAGTACTGTACAATAACAAATCTTTGTTACCTTAATTTACTGGGTAACCATAAACTTTAAACGAATAAAACCTTTAATCTCTCAGCATATATAAATAATAATATGTACAATACTGTATACAATTTTTAATAATCAAATATTTACCTAACTACAGTACTTTTATTTTAACCCCTTCCGTACCGGCGGCGTCTTTTAGATTTTATTCTAGCTAAATTTAGACTAGTTTGTGCAGTTTAAGAAGGATGTGTGGTAGTTAAAAGGGTTAAGCGACATATTACTAAGCCTGTTCATTGTTGGAGGCCCTTTTTAAACTGAATAATATCGTCTAACAGTAGCCAGAATAAAGTTAAAAGGACGGCACCGGTACAGAAGGGGTTAAAGTAGCTACACAGATCAGGCTGTATGTATGTATGTATATACCCAGGCACACACCCCACAGCTGGAGGTGGCCGACTCGAGACAGAGCTCAAACTGAAACAACATTTTAAAAAGTTCCAATTCTTTGGGTCCGGCTTTTTTTTAAATATTAGTTTAACCAGACCACTGAGCTCCACAAAAGAACTCATAGGGCTGGCCCGAAGGATTCGATCAAGATATATAACTAAACAAGTCAAGATAGATAGGGAAGGGCAGGAGGGGAACAAATCGAGGAAGGTGAAGACACGCAGACATTTCTCGTCAATTCACCAGTTCAGCCGGACCACATGAGCTCCACATCAGAGCTCTTATAGGGCAGGGCCGAAGGATGAGGCAAGAACTGCTACACCACAACACCAACCAAGAAGTGATCAGGGCGAAGAATGAGAGATCAGGTCGAAGGTAGAAAAAATCACAGCGATAAGCAAAAAATGCATTACCGAAGGGAATCAAGTCATTTCGGCCACATCAGCAACCGAAGAGACAAAATTGCTCAGGAGTCAACTACGGTACCTAGCCAGGCCAGGGAGACGTGTCATATAGGTTGCCCGAGGACAACCGAATGGGCCAGAATAAGAATAGAAGGGGAAAAACATAGAAAGATAAATGGAAAACTACTCAAAATTAGTCAAGCTGACGACGAAAGCTAGAGGGGAGAGAGGGAGGGAAATTACCACAACCATCCCCCATCAAGCCCCAGTCGCCGGCCCCGAAGCCCCCCAACCGCACCAAGGAGAGTAGTACCAGGGGGGTGTACATGTATTGTTCAGTGTATCCACTACATCTATAAAAGGTAAATAAACACTATTGGTTAATGAAGTTCACCTGATGACAGCACAGTCCACACTCTTGGCTGCATTACTACAGCTTCGGAAACAGATTAACTTGCTCATGTAGTAATGTACACTCTATGTGGTGGATTGTGTTCTTTTATTTATAAATTATTATTTTACTCAAGCGTTGTTTACACATAGCGATTTTGATTAGTTGTTTTGTCTTTTTACTGTGTTCGTATAAGTTTTGGTCTGTTTATTTTGCAAGTTTTACATTATAATACTACTAACTTCGTCACTTGGAGATAAATTTTCACAACTTTTATCTTCCTTTTTCCTCTTAGTCTTCCTCAATCTGTCTTCAGTCTCTCTCCACAACAATAATTCTTGCAGTTTTCTTCACTAAAATTATATTTTTAATTCTATTTACACAACCAAACCACCTTAGCTACTAATTGTTCTTTTGTGCATTATTTTTTCAAAAAGCCTTGTATCTATCCTTTAAGCTTTTCACTCATCTATCTCACTTTATTCTTTATCTATGGTCAAACCTCTAAGTGTTCATGTTATACTGTTGTCTTAATGCTACCTATATACTGTAGTTAACAACATGAATTTGTAACCATGGTGATTTTATATATGCAAGTAAATATAGTTTGTCTCAAGAAAAATTGGTTATAAAACTGTTGATTTGATAATAGAAATTAACTACTACAGTACTGTATACACAAAATTTACACTTCTAATTCATACTACAGTATTTAACCTTATACAGATTCATAAAATCACAGAGTAATGCAAATTCATGTGGCCTACTATACATATGTATCATAAAACTGGAATGTAAATTTGAACTTAACTAAGGAGAACTAAAAGATTGGTTTATATTTCAGTCAGTCATAATTCATATTTTTTTACCAACCAACTTTACTTCTATTTCTATCTATTTACTCAGGCCCAATCCCCACTTTTTCTAAAAAAAAAAAAAAAAAAAAAAAAAAAAAAAAAAAAAAAAAAAAAAAAAAAAAAAAATGGGGGGGGGGTGACTCAAGACAGAGCAAGAACAGGGACAACACAAAACACAACAGAAAACAATGAACAATGAATTTCACTTCTAAACTCAATTAATGAAATGAACAAATACAATGTGGCACTCCAAGGACTAGAACCTAGGATACTGGGCAGGTGCCCAACCCCGAAAGGGGTTGAAATAGGGGAGCTATCCCCCCGCCAAAGTTGGCTTTCTAGGACCTTTCCTAGCTGATGCTGAGAGGATTGGGCTCTAGTCATGTGGTGATGGGCTGGTCTATCAGTGAGAACTGAGCGATCTCTGCCATACCCATAGCTTACTCTGACTGTTCCTTTTACTTACATGTTTTCTAGATCTCAACTGACGGCGTCTCTTCCGTGGATTAACCTCCCAATCTACCTAGATTGGAAGCCAAAGCGTCACATTTTTCCTTTGCCCCTCAACTTTCTCTTCATAATTGCCGAGGGGCACAGGGCCCTGGGTGGGGCTTTGGTTTCCCGGGCGTTTCTGCACCCTCCTCAGCTCCCCGCAATGGAGTGGCTTCGGTCACCCAGGCTTTATTGTGGTCGGCAGGGAGGGTTCTGTGGGGGCGCTCGGTTATGGCCTTGGCCTTGCTTGGGGCCTTGGGGCTGTTTGGCCAGGCAGCTTGGGGAACAACAACAACAACAACCTAGGATACTGAGAATTTTACATTTTGGGGTTATACTTTTATAAAGATAAAATTATGTAATAAATACATTATCATTACCAGTATACTCAAGTCAAACCATAAAATAGGAAAGCCTGTCCCAGTGGTTTAGGTTGTCCCCTGCCAAGCCCAGACCTTCCTCTAATACAAATAATGGTGCTGCAGGTGTTAAGGGGGTAGTCCTCGGTTTTTGCTCTATATATTTATTTATTAATTCATTTTTGAGTTTCCTCGCTATACCTCCATCAAGCTTTAATAAACACCCCCTATATAATATAAATTTGTACATTTTTCAGTAGAAAAATGTCCCGGCCAAAGGCCGATTCCTTTCAAAATGACAGGCTTGCTATCGCTCGCCAGGAAAAAAATAAAACCTAAATGGCATGAAAGGTCTTAATAGTGACAACGAAATGGGGCGAAAGGTCTCAAAATCGCCAAAAGAACGAAAAGAACGTCTAAACATCTCAAAACTAATAAGCTAAACATGAGGGAGAAGGAGGTCCATAAAAACCGACTACCTCCCCCTTAACATTGTCTTTGACCAGCTGTGGCATATCAACTGACGGTAAATTGCAAAGTTCCCATCAAGATTTCTCAGTTATTTTGAAGATTTTGTGGTGAAATATGGTGCTAATTATGAAAACTTTAGATTAATGTGATGCAGAGACATAGAAGATTCATATTTTTCCATTAATTAACAAAAAATTAGCTGCTAAGGGATTCAATTTACCGTCAGATGAAATGAAAGAGTATAGGGTCGCCCAATAACAGCACTATCAGCAATTTCACATGACTGATTACTCTAAATACAGGCTGCATACACACACAACTAATTTCAATACTTTCCATTCCTACATGTAAGCATATTATTCTTGTATATTAACCCCTTCTGTACCAGCGACGGCACGGAGCCGTCAGTAGATAAATCACTCCCCCAGTCCCAGTGACAGCAGAGAGCCGCAGTAATGTACTTTCCTTGTAACTGCCAATATTAGGCCGTGCCTGGTACCACGACCGTTTGAGCACTGCTCCAGAGTTGGCAACACTTCTCAGCTTAAATCCAACCCTCTGCAGGCTGGGAGAGCCAGTATTCCTTCATCTTTTGAGGTGGGAGGTTGTTCTATCTTGCCATTTTGGCTACATTGCTTGGGACTGGGGGGGACTTTTATTACTGTACCCTACAGTACAGTAGGGGTTAAACATATGGTTATGGGATGCATTACCTCTGTCTACACATGCCTGCAATATGTGTAGCCAGGGATAGGGGGGGGGAGATTACATAAATGTATTTGACTGAAAAATGAGACACCACTGGCTGTTGAGGGCTCTTCCTAATACTTTAGAACAATCACAAACCAGCTGAACATTTCATTACAGTATATTCTACTTCTACTACTACTACTACTACTACCACTACTACTATTTTTGTTAACTAATAAACCACTCAGCCTGTGCATCCCCTGCTACTACTACTACTACTACTGCTACTACTACTACTACTACTACTACTACTACTACTACTACTACTACTACTACTACTACTACTGCAACTATGGTACCAATACTACTACTATGTACTCTAAAATAATGAATAATTTGATCTATAAATACTTAGCCTGTACAATGAGAAGGGTTAAAATAACGTGTGTGAGCTAACAATACCCTAGAGAATGTGAGCTTATATTTCTTGGCCTCCGCAGTAAGATGGTGTAAGTTGACACTATCAGCCTGAATGTTGAGGTGGTGAAAGGCAGGGTTGATGATGATGCAAACCAATCTATCTATCTATCTATTGCCTGACGCCGTGATCCCCGAAGGGATGGCCACGAACAAAATGCCCCCATGCACCTCTGTCACCAGTCAGTCGACGCCCTTCCTCCCAACCAGCACCGCCTTCATCCATATACTTCCTCACTCCATCCTTCCACCTCTCTTTCGGTCTACCTCTCCCTCTCTGTCCTTCCACCTCGCTCTCGTACACCTTCTTAGTCATTCTCTCGCTTCCCATACGCTCCATATGGCCGAACCATCTCAAGGTGTTTCTTTTCACACTTTCCAGCACATCTACCTCCACACCACACCTCCTTCTTACTTCCTCATTCGTCTGTCTATCCCTCCATCTAACTCCGCACGCACTTCTCAAGTAACTCATTTCTACCCCTCTCACTCTTGGTCTGAGTCTCTTCTCAAACGTCCATGCTTCGCTTCCGTAAGTCAGTGTCGGGATTACCACACTGTCATGCAAGGACTTCTTCACTTCCATACTGACCACTCTATTTCTTGTTATTGCTTTCAGCGTTCCTACAACCCTCTTCCCCTGTTGCACCCTCTCCCGCACTTCTTCATCCATAGTCCCATCTTTACTCAACACACTGCCCAGTGTCCAGATACTTAAAAGAGCTGACGATCTCCATAGCCTGACCGTCAACTTCACCTCACACTCAATAAGTTCCAAAAATCTACTGTATAATAAAAAATAACAAAAAAAAAAAAAAAAAAAAATACCCTAATACCCTAAAATGTGGGCTTATACTTCTTGGCTTCCACAATGAGATGATGGGAGTTGACGATATCGGCCTTAATGTTGAGGTGATGGAAGGCTGGGTTGGTGAGGATGCGGTTGAAGGTGTGGTGTGCGGTGATGAGGGTCTCCAGGGCGCGCTGCAGCACCAAGGTACCGGTGCGGAAGTTGGTGAAGCACTGCATTACTTCGTTGTTCAGCCTCTCCACCGATTTCTTCCATGTGGCCGCGAACGAACGCACCAGAGCCATCACTTTCTCTGAGGGGGGAAGAGGGAGTAAGTGTTATGAAATAGGGTGAATACTTTTATGGTTGAAAAGAGGTTAATTTCAACCTAACTGATTAGTTTTCCGTATCAAGGAATAAGATAATTGAATGTTTTTGGTGGAAATTAAGTACAGTATATGAGAGAATTTAACAGATGGTATATATAAGCCATGTTGTGTATACTTTTTCTCAACACTCTGCCTCACCAAGTCTATAAACCACTTGCGAGTTTCAGACTATAATCAATTGGTTAAGTTATCACTGGTTGGGATGGTAGGCCTATTGGTTGAGATGGTTACTGGTTGAAATGATAACTGGTTGACTTGAGACTGGTTAGGATGTCACTGGTTGAGGTTGCATGGTTAAACTGACATGGAACCAGCTTTCTCAGCTAAATCGTTTTTGTTTCTACTTTCTCTGCTTAGCCTAATCTTTTCTATTAGGCCTATATCTTTCTCTGATTAATCTTTTTTGTTCTATCTTGTCTACAACACTCATTTATTGAGCTTTTTCTCTTCCTTCTCGCTGCTTTCATCGGATGAGTGGATGTGAATTGACTGCTTGTGATGTTCAGGGCAAAAGGAAGTTGGAGCGGTTGACATCAATATTTAGCAGAATTAACAGCGAAAATACGGTTGTAGATTAAAATATACATAACCATCATAACCCTACATTATTATTGTACTTTTGTTTAGTATTGATTATAGCCTGAAACTCGCAAGTGGTTTATAGGCTTGGTGAGGCAGAGTGTTGAGTGTAAACAATAGGAGAATATCTTATAATAATAATAATAATAATAATATTTATTCAGTTAGCAATTTACAGAGTTGGTACCACATAGTATGTTACAAATATGACATGTACCAGCCTTGCATAATTCCAACTAAGGATAGCCCAATAAGGCCGTTAGGCGTATTTCCATTGGGTTCCTTGTGGGATTAGGTTAGCTGGGGAAATGGGGAGGATAAAGAAATAGATACTTTAGAGAAAGTATTTCTAGGGGGTTATTTTAAGATACCTTACATCCTATAGTAAATATCAGTAATCCGTAATCAGTAATCATTTCAGTTTGGTTTGTCTATCTCTTAATAATAATAATAATAATAAGCATGTTACTTATTTCTCATAAGCGCCAATTTTTCCGAAGAATTCACTAGCTCTCGGAAAGAGAAAGAAAAAAGAACAAAATCAATGAATCAAAAGAAGGCTTATATACAACACACATTTAACAATCACTAGCAGTGGCAAAATAGCCTAAACTCTATAGCCATCTGTCATGACAACCTCTCAAGAGATCATAGCTTCTCTCAAAGAGAAAAGTCTTAAGTTGTCTCTTGAAGCATTCAACAGAACTCAGTTGTCTCATGGACAGCGGCAACCTGTTATACAACCTCGGAGCCATGTAGGAGAATGACCTCTCAAAGAAAGAAGACTGCTGGAAAGCCCTTGGTTCATCAAGACGAAAAGGGTCATTGTCATGACGCACAACTACACCATGGTGTGCCGGTGGGCGCCTGAGCAGCTCCGCAAGGTACCCAGGCTCACCAAATTTGAGAACCTTAAAAGTCACCAAACACAACTTAAATTCTATTCTTGCTCTTACTGGCAACCAGTGTAGTTCTATGTGAAGAGATGTAGTATGAGTTCCAGGTGGAACACCAAAAATGAGTCTTGCGGCCCTGTTAACCTAAGAAGTGCGCATGGGGGTAATTAGAAACGTCTGCCTGTGCTGACGTATTTGAGCTGTTTCCATCACTAAAATATTCATTTTACCATAAATAGCATTAATACTTATCCATATGCGCCTATTATAGGTTGATTATAAAGGTATTAACCTGTTAAAACAATAAAACGAGTGAAAACAGCGTTTGGATGGTCAAAATCGGCGATACAGGCCGCGAGTTACATAATGTATGGGTGAGGCAACCTCCTTTATAATAATAATAATAATAATAATAATAATAATAATAATATTTATTCAGTTAGCAATTTACAGAGTTGGTACCACATAGTTTGTTACAAATATGACATGTACCAGCCTTGCATAATTCCAACTAAGGATAGCCCAATAAGGCCGTTAGGCGTATTTCCATTGGGGTCCTTGTGGGATTAGGTTAGCTGGGGAAAAATGGGGAGGATAAAGAAATGGATACTTTAGAAAAAGTATTTCTAGGGGGTTATTTTAAGATACCTTACATCCTATAGTAAATATCAGTAATCCGTAATCAGTAATCATTTCAGTTTGGTTTGTCTATCTCTTATGTCGCATTTAGTAGTAGACATAAGCTTGGTGCTCCCTTCTCGCAGCTGTCCGGTTCAGGTGTTCCTTCAGGCTACGTCTGAAGGAATACAGTGTTCTCTTTTCACGGACTGACTGGGGTAGGTCGTTCCAGTCTTTGATGGCGGTGAAGAAGAATGTTTGCTTACCTTGTCCTTGGATTCTCGGGACCTTAAAATTAAACATCCTGTTTCTTGTATTATGTCCACTCCTCTCATTTGCTTTAACAAAATCATTCTTTAGGTACTGTGGAGCTCTGTCATAGAAAATTTTGAAGGCATTAGTGAGCCTGATTTGTTTGGCCCTGTCAGCGACATTGAGCATACCTAGTGACTGAAGTTGTTCCTGGCCAACATGTGATCTGGGTCCTAGGTTCAGCATGAACCTAACCATTTTATTTTGAGTGACCTGAAGTTTGTGCTGTGCTGATTTAGATGATGCAGAGTACCAGGATGACACAGAATAGTTAAAATGACATTGAACAAGCGCTTGGCAGAGGGTCTTTTTGGTCGCCGCGGGCAAGTATCCCACCTGTCTATACAGGTATTTTATACGTGCTCTACACTTACTCAGGATAGATTCCAAAATTGTTTCACCTGACAAACTCGCGTCCAGTTTTAGTCCGAGATATTTAACTTGTGACACTGTTGTTATAGGAATATCATTACAGTTGACCGAGAAGCCCACAATGTCTTTCAGTTTGCGTTTTGTTCCACATAAGATGGCTTCCGTCTTGCCCAGGTGAAGAGATAGTCTATTGTCCACTAGCCATTCACTATATGATTCTAGTTCTTTGGAAAGTGAAGCGGCAATACTTATTGGGTCTTTTCCTGAAACCAGGAGCACGCTGTCGTCTGCATACAGTAATAATTTACATGAGACGCTCAGTTCCATGTCGTTCACATAACAGAGAAAGAGTAAGGGACCAAGGATGCTTCCCTGCGGGACCCCACAGTTAATTGGCATAGGATCAGATATATTATCATCAATTTTGACTCTTTGGGTTCTACCACTAAGATAAGATTTAAACCAGTTCACAGATCCTATGCCCATTGCTTGTAGTTTATTACATAGGATATCATGGTCTACTGTGTCAAACGCTTTTTGTAGGTCAAGAAGAACCATACCGGTGTAGTTACCTTTAGACATTTCTTTACGAATGTGATCCGTTAAGTGGATGAGACAGGAGTCTGTCGAGTACATGCATCTGAAACCTGATTGAAACTTGTAGAATAGATCATTTTGTTTGAGGTAGTGTTCAATTTGGGTGTATACCGCTCTTTCAAGGATTTTAGATACAATACATAATATGCTAACTGGTCTGTAGTTACCAACTTCTAGTTTATTTCCTTTCTTGAATAGAGGGGTTACAATAGCTTCCTTCAGTTCAGCAGGTACAGTGTTGGTGTTAATTGACAAGTTGATGATGTGAGTTAGGGGGCCTGCTATACCAATGGCTCCATCTCGTAGAAATTTGGCAGGAATTTTGTCTGGTCCTGTGCTTTTATGTACATTTAGGTTAGACAGCTCGTCAAAAGTGTATTTTGGTGTAACATTTTGCAATCCAAATGTGTTTGGGTGTATGTCTTTATCTCTGTAGAAATTTCGAAAGGTGGCCGTTGTTGTCGTGTATTTATTGAGAGGTTGAGGTAGGTTCTGTGCAAGTGTGTTTGCTATGGAGGTGAAGAAGGAGTTGAAGTAGGTTGAAATTTGTCGTTTATCGTGGCAAATCTGATCATTAATGGTGAGAGCAATATTAGTGTTAGACGAATCCCTTGTCTTGTTGCTGTAGCCTGTTGTTTTTAGGTGCCTCCATAGTTTCTTTGGGTTATTCTGATATTCCTCTGCCTTATTGTGAAAATAATTAGTTTTCGCTGATTTTATTTTCCTACTTAGTTTATTCCTGGCCCTGTTGAACTCATGTTTCAGACCTTGATCCTGTCTATGTTTCGCTAGCCTTTTTAACAGATTGTCTCTGTGTTCCAGATGGTGTAGTATGTCATTGTTGATCCATGGGTCTGACCTTGCTTTAATTCGTATGTCTTTCAGAGGAGCTATTTCGTCTAGAATGTTTGTGATGATGGTTCTGAAGCCAACCCATGCGTCATTAACGTTTGTACTTCCAAACACTGGAGACCAGTCTGTATTCCATAAAATGTCCAGAAATGTTTCTTTATTGTAGTTTCTGAGTGACCTTGTTTTGATAATCTTGTGATTCTCTAGGGTAATTTTTGTGGTTTTTCGTGTGCAATATGTGACGAAGTGATCACTTATCCCAGTCTGTATAACTCCTGATTGGGATTTCCCGCCAATTTCCCCCAAGGCCACTGAGACACTGTCGATCGATACTCTCTCTCTCTCTCTTGCACTCGCTTGCTAACAGTGATGACAATGCCCTGCTTGCAACTCGCTAATGTTAGCACGAAAATATACCTCAGAATAAGGGAATAACAGGGAAAATAGGTGATAACTGAAGGAGGGGAGGAAAGTGGGGAAGGAGGGGAGGTAGAGGACTGATATTTTGCATGGCCCAAGGGCAATTATTATTATTTTTTTTTTTTCGATGTTTAAAATTGATTTTTTTTTTCTCTGACTCTTAAGAGTCTTCCCGCAGTCCGCCGGGGGAACTCTTAAGAGTCTTTCCGCAGTTCCCGGGTTAAGAACAGACTGAACTTTCTTTAAAATATAATTTGGAAGACCCACCAACAGGGCATTGCAATAATCAACACGAGAGAAGACCAATGAGTGAACCAACGTCAGGAGGCAACGTCTGGTTATAAACGGCTTCACCAAATAGAGATTTCTGATGTGCAAGTAACAACTTTTAACTATCTGGTTTACATGCTCTTTGAAATTTAATCGGGAGTTCACATATACACCCAGATTTTGAACAGAGTTGGCCGGTCGCAGCTGAGATCCACCCACATTGATGGAGAGGGCACCTACTATATCATCAGCTCTAATAATAATAATAATAATAATAATATTTATTCAGTCAGCAATTTACAGAGTTGGTACCACATAGTTTGTTACAAATATGACATGTACCAGCCTTGCATAATTCCAACTAAGGATAGCCCAATAAGGCCGTTAGGCGTATTTCCATTGGGGTCCTTGTGGGATTAGGTTAGCTGGGGAAAAGGGGAGGATAAAGAAATAGATACTTTAGAGAAAGTATTTCTAGGGGGTTATTTTAAGATACCTTACATCCTATAGTAAATATCAGTAATCCGTAATCAGTAATCATTTCAGTTTGGTTTGTCTATCTCTTATGTCGTATTTAGTAGTAGACATAAGCTTGGTGCTCCCTTCTCGCAGCTGTCCGGTTCAGGTGTTCCTTCAGGCTACGTCTGAAGGAATACAGTGTTCTCTTTTCACGGACTGACTGGGGTAGGTCGTTCCAGTCTTTGATGGCAGTGAAGAAGAATGTTTGCTTACCCTGTCCTTGGATTCTCGGGACCTTAAAATTAAACATCATGTTTCTTGTATTATGTCCACTCCTCTCATTTGCTTTAACAAAATCATTCTTTAGATACTTCTGGAGCTCTGTCATAGAAAATTTTGAAGGCATTAGTTAGCCTGATTTGTTTGGCCCTGTCAGAGACATTGAGCATACCTAGTGACTGAAGTTGTTCCTGGCCAACATGTGATCTGGGTCCTAGGTTCAGCATGAACCTAACCATTTTATTTTGAGTGACCTGAAGTTTGTGCTGTGCTGATTTAGATGATGCAGAGTACCAGGATGACACAGAATAGTCAAAATGACATTGAACAAGCGCTTGGCAGAGGGTTTTTTTGGTCGCCGAGGGCAAGCATCCCACCTGTCTATACAGGTATTTTATACGTGCTCTACACTTACTCAGGATAGATTCCAAAATTGTTTCACCTGACAAACTCGCGTCCAGTTTCAGTCCGAGATATTTAACTTGTGACACTGTTGTTATAGGAATATCATTACAGTTGACCGAGAAGCCCACAATGTCTTTCAGTTTGCGTTTTGTTCCACATAAGATGGCTTCCGTCTTGCCCAGGTGAAGAGATAGTCTATTGTCCACTAGCCATTCACTACATGATGCTAGTTCTTTGGAAAGTGAAGCGGCAATACTTATTGGGTCTTTTCCTGAAACCAGAAGCACGCTGTCGTCTGCATACAGTAATAATTTACATGAGACGCTCAGTTCCATGTCGTTCACATAACAGAGAAAGAGTAAGGGACCAAGGATGCTTCCCTGCGGGACCCCACAGTTAATTGGCATAGGATCAGATATATTATCATCAATTTTGACTCTTTGGGTTCTACCACTAAGATAAGATTTAAACCAGTTCACAGACCCTATGCCCATAGCTTGTAGTTTATTACATAGGATATCATGGTCTACTGTGTCAAACGCTTTTTGTAGATCAAGAAGAACCATACCGGTGTAGTTACCTTTAGACATTTCTTTACGAATGTGATCCGTTAAGTGGATGAGACAGGAGTCTGTCGAGTACATGCATCTGAAACCTGATTGAAACTTATAGAATAGATCATTTTGTTTGAGGTAGTGTTCAATTTGGGTGTATACCGCTCTTTCAAGGATTTTAGATACAATACATAATATGCTAACTGGTCTGTAGTTGCCAACTTCTAGTTTATTTCCTTTCTTGAATAGAGGGGTTACAATAGCTTCCTTCAGTTCAGCAGGTACTGTGTTGGTGTTAATTGACAAGTTGATGATGTGGGTTAGGGGGCCTGCTATACCAATGGCTCCATCTCGTAGAAATTTGGCAGGAATTTTGTCTGGTCCTGTGCTCTTATGTACATTTAGGTTAGACAGCTCGTCAAAAGTGTATTTTGGTGTAACATTTTGCAATCTAAATGTGTTCGGGTGTATGTCTTTATCTCTGTAGAAATTACGAAAGGTGGCCGTTGTTGTCGTGTATTTATTGAGAGGTTGAGGTAGGTTCTGTGCAAGTGTGTTTGCTATGGAAGTGAAGAAGGAGTTGAAGTAGGTTGAAATTTGTCGTTTATCGTGGCAAACCTGATCATTAATGGTGAGAGCAATATTAGTGTTAGACGAATCCCTTGTCTTGTTGCTGTAGCCTGTTGTTTTTAGGTGCCTCCATAGTTTCTTTGGGTTATTCTGATATTCCTCTGCCTTACTGTATTGTGAAAATAATTATTTTTCGCTGATTTCATTTTCCTACTTAGTTTATTCCTGGCCCTGTTGAACTCATGTTTCAGACCTTGATCCTGTCTATGTTTCGCTAGCCTTTTTAACAGATTGTCTCTGTGTTCCAGATGGTGTAGTATGTCATTGTTGATCCATGGGTCTGACCTTGCTTTAATTCGTATGTCTTTCAGAGGAGCTATTTCGTCTAGGATGTTTGTGATGATGGTTCTGAAGCCAACCCATGCATCATTAACGTTTGTACTTCCAAACACTGGAGACCAGTCTGTATTCCATAAAATGTCCAGAAATGTTTCCTTATTGTAGTTTCTGAGTGACCTTGTTTTGATAATCTTGTGATTCTCTAGGGTAATTTTTGTGGTTTTCCGTGTGCAATATGTGACGAAGTGATCACTTATCCCAGTCTGTATAACCCCTGATTGGGATATTTTGTCCTCTCTGTTACAGTTTATGTGGTCTAATATTGTGGCAGTGTTCTCAGAGATACGTGTGGGGGTTGTGATGAGTTGTTTGTGATTGTGCATTGTCAGTATATGCCTATATTCTCGTACAAGCCTATCATTTCGTTGTTTGTAACACAGGTTAAAATCCCCTAGTATGATGGATTCGTTCCGAGGGTCTAGCGATGACAAAGTTCGTTCAAATTTGGTCAAGAATTGTGTGTCGGCTGGTGGCCTATAGCATACCCCAATTGTGATGGGTCTTGTCCTCGGCAGGTGTAGGTCGATCCACAGAGCTTCGTGATTTTCTACATGGAGGTCGGTCCTAGTTGTGTGTGTGAGGTTGTTTTTTACATACAGACATACTCCTCCCCCATGCCTATTGCGATCATTCCTAACCATGTTGAAACCTTGAATGTTTATTTCACCATCGTTTATACTTGAATCCAGCCAGGTTTCTGTGATTGCAATTATTGAAGCTTTGGCCTTATTAGCTAACAAGTTTATTTCTGACAATTTATGGTACATTGATCTGGCGTTAATGTGGATAAGATGGAGCCCTTTGTTGGTGAACACTCTGTATTCATCTTTGATTTTGAATGTGTCCTGGCTGGATTCTGAGTTGTTAATACTTGGATCATTTACATTAATATTCGGTAATGAATGCAAGGCACACTTATTGCAAAGGAATTCCCGTTCTTCACTGTTGGTCTTCTTAGAGATGCACTTCATGTGAGCTACCTGTTTACACTTTACACAGTTTTGGATCTTCTGACGTCGTGTTATGAGTGATTCACAAATAAAACAAATGGTTTCGCGATGTTGTACAGCTGAGTTCCTACATTTAACACATTCAACTTTGTTTCTACTGTTAATGTAAGTACATCGGTTATGAACAATTTCATTACAACTGTTGCATTGTAAAAGTGAACTCCTATTGTTGAAACCAATATTACAGACTATACATAGTTTTTTCTTACTGTTTATCATACGACTGGAGGTGTGGTTTGGTCCGCGTCGATCAGCTGTTTGTGCGGGAGAGAGTAGGGGATACTCGCGGTCGGGCTGTGGTTGTTTGCTGTTGTTGTTGTTGTTGTTGTTTTCATTGTCCGTTGATGCTGCTTCCCTGTAGATGTATTTGCGAGTGCTACCTGTTTTTATTGTTGTTCTTGTTGCATGTTGTGCTACTTGGGTCGCCGATATCTGTGGTATTAATGGTAATGCTGTGGGTAATGTAGAGTTGGTGGAGTGGGTAATTCCTAGTTCCCTGCATTTATCGCATTCCATTTCTTTTCTGCTGTTAACATAAGAACATCGATCGTGTGCTGTTTCATTACAAATACTACATTGTGATGTTGGACTCCTTTTGTTGAATCTAATATCGCACACTGTACATAGATTCTTTGTATTGTTCGTCGTACGTCTGGCGGTGTGATGATCAGCTGTGCTGCTAGGGTGGGGACTGTCTGTGGCTATGTCTCCCCCTGTGACCCCTCCCTGCCCCACCGGTATTTGCTGTTTGATGATGTTGTCCTTATTCCTGGCTGCTAGTGCTGCTCCATTGTTGATGTTGTTGCGACTGATGCCTTTCTTCCTAGCTGCTCCAGTTACATGTTGAGCCACCGATAGTGTTGGATTGTGTTGTGGGTTGAATTGGAGCGTGACGGCCGGAGGCTGGGGTACCTGCTGGCCCAGTTTGTTATAACAAATTTTACTGCTAGGGACTGTTGAAATGTCGGTGTCTGCCTTACTTGTTTGGTGGTGAGGTTTCTTCAACGTTGAACAAGGGCTGGGGTTGGTCTCTACATCTCCGCAGCTAATTAGAGTGTAGCACAATAGGTGTTGTAGCGAGGTTGTGTCAGAGTACAGTAGGGTCCCGCATAAAACGTGTTCGCATAAAACGAGTCTCGATTAAAACGACCGACCTAAAATTCGCTTTGTACGAAATATCGTCGCTTTGTATGAAATGGCGTTCGCTTTGTACGAAATATAGTTCGCTTTGTATGAAATATCGTTCGCTTTGTACGAAAATTTTCGCTTACAGTGAAAATTGACGATATTGCGCCACCAAAATGCTGTGTTCACATAAAACGAAATCGCATAAAACGCCCTCGTTTATCGACCATAAACTCGTTTTATGTGAGACCCTACTGTATTTGCCCAGTCGCGGCGCCTTCCCGATATATGAAATAGACCAGACAGGAATGGTGACAGAAATTTCACTCGTGTGTGATTTCTGTTCTATTTCCTCGGATGATGAGAATATAAGTTTTACCATAATTTAGTTTAAGTTTTCTCGCTCTCATCCACTTCTTGATATCAGACATCAACAATTCCATCTTACTCCGTATATCAACTATATTTGTGATTCTCACATAAATCTGGGTGTCATCTGCATAAAAGTGAAAGGTGACATTATGTGCACGAAGCAGAAGAGACAAACTGCTGATATAAATTATAAATAGGATAGGACCTAAAACTGATCCCTGCGGAACACCATACTGCAGGGGTGTCGAGTCCGAGACCATTTGATTTACCATCACACTCTGGGATCTACCTGACAAGTACGACCCAAGAAGCAAGAGAGAGGAGTCACGCACACCACAATCATAAAGATCACTCAATAGCAACTCGTGATCCACTGTGTCAAAGGCCGCAGAGAGATCAAGCAAGACCAATAGTGAAGCCACACCATTGCAAATGTTCTCAACTAGATCATTATGTACTCTAATCAATGCTGTTTCAGTTGAATGATGCTGTCGGTAAGCAGACTGAAAAATTGGGATAGTTTCATTCTGCTGAAGTATGTCGTATGTCTTATGTCGTATTTAGTAGTAGACATAAGCTTGGTGCTCCCTTCTCGCAGCTGTCCGGTTCAGGTGTTCCTTCAGGCTATGTCTGAAGGAATACAGTGTTCTCTTTTCACAGACTGACTGGGGTAGGTCGTTCCAGTCTTTGATGGCAGTGAAGAAGAATGTTTGCTTACCCTGTCCTTGGATTCTCGGGACCTTAAAATTAAACATCCTGTTTCTTGTATTATGTCCACGGCTGTAGGCTGTAGGCTACCCGATTTTCGTACAAGTAAAATACAAGAAATAGTATTGGCTACATAAATATGTGTATACTCATGAATATATTTACATTAATATACCCCTGAGTGAAAAGCTTGATAACAGAGTCTGTTCAATAGATTTAAACTTCCCGCCTCAGGAACGGCTGTTCCAACCACTTCCCCCCGCCCCCAACACTACATTTAATAAATTCTATGAACATGTAGGCTACTTTAAATGTAGTACTTGCCTTATATTACATGTACTAAAGTGTTTTACTACCTTTTTATATGCGCTTAAACAGTCAAATGTCATTTAATTTTCAAATAAATTTAGTGTACTGTACTGAACTGCAAGTGTTCGTTTGGGGATCAGTTGACTTTGGTACAGATGCATGTTTGGTTAATGCCTGCTTGTATTGCAAAATATCAATGCTAAACGGCACTTACGAAATTTATAATAGAAGACACTATTATACTTTGTAGATCTATCTATCTATTGCCCGACGCCGTGATCCCCAAAGGGGTGGCCAACTTTGTAGATATGATGAGTCAAATAATTACAATGAAACAGTTATTTTAATGTTTATCACAAACAACCTACAAAATAAAACACATTCACTCCAACCAATCACGGGACATTACCGCGCAGTTGCCACATCCATGATTCTGGAGTATCAGCTGGAAAAAAAAAATCAAGCATAGCCTACTGAGTTTACTAGGAGTTAAGACACCATACTGAGAAACAAACAAACATACTTTCATAATCCTTGAGCGCCTCGGTGTTGTTGTTGGCGATGAGATGGTCAGCCTCCCTCACAAAGGTCAAGAGGCCCCCAAAGTGTGGCGCTAGGACCTCTTCTATGTATTCTCCCGTCCTCTGACCCAGCAGCTCTTTGAGGCGTTCACACTCACGACTGTCTTCACGAGTCTTCTCCTGTGGGGTGGGGACATTTTTAATTTTATAATTTTTGTTTCTTACCATGGTGAAACGTTAAATATATTTGGGTCTCAACTCTGCATTCATGTTTCTATTGCAACTATACCCTGTTCCAAATAAGTAGGCCAGAAATTGTGACCCCTAACCTCTATAACTCAAAAAGGGGCTAGAGCAAATGGGCTGTAAATTTACACTCCTAGTCCCTAGCTGAGTCTTTCTAAATGGTTGTTGTTGTTGTTGTTGTTGTTCCCCAAGCTGCCTGCCGAACAGCCCCAAGTCCCTGAGCAAGGCCAAGGCCTTGCAGAACCCCCCACAGAACCCTCCACAGAACCCTCCCTGCCGACCACAATAAAGCCTGGGTGACCGAAGCCACTCCATGGCGGGGAGCTGAGGAGGGTGCGGAAACGCCCGGGAAACCAAAGCCCCACCCAGGGCCCTGTGCCCCTCAGCAATTATGAAGAGAAAGTTGAGGGGCAAAGGAAAAATGTGATGCTTTGGCTTTCAATCTTAGTTGTTGTTGTTGCTGTTCCCCAGGCTGCCTGGCCGAACAGCCCCAAGGCCCCGAGCAAGACCAAGGCCATAACCGAGCGCCCCCACAGAACCCTACCTGCCTACCACAATAAAGCCTAGGTGACCGAAGTCACTCCATGGCGGGGAGCTGAGGAGGGTGCGGAAACGCCCGGGAAACCAAAGCCCCACCCAGGGCCCTGTGCCTCTCAGCAATTATGAAGAGAAAGTTGAGGGGCAAAGGAAAAATGTGACGCTTTGGCTTCCAATCTTGGTAGATTGGGAGGTCAATCCACGGAAGAGACGCCGTCACTTGAGATCTAGAAAATATATAAGTAAAAGGAACAGTCAGAGTAAGCTATGGGTATGGCAGAGATCGCTCAGTTCTCACTCTGATAGACCAGCCCATCACCACATGACTAGAACCCAATCCTCTCAGCATCAGCTAGGAAAGGCCCTAGAAAGTCGCCTTTGGCGGGGGGATAGCTCCCCTATTTCAACCCTTTTCGGGGTTGGGCACCCACTTTTCAGTGTCAGTTTGTTATCTGTAATTGTTATTTTTGTTGAATAGTCTGAATTCCTACTCTGTAAGAGCAGGCCTGTTATGTTGTAATTAATGATTAGACTAAATTAGCTATTATTGCGACTCTTGTCATAACTTACCGAGAGAACGGAGAGCATCATGTCATAATTATTGATGAGGAAGATGAGCTGGTCCTTTCTGTTGGGAAAGACGGCGGCCATCTTTAGTATGACTTTCTCCACCTCGTCCTGGAGTTGTAACATAAGGCCGTCCACACCCTCCAGGGGGAACTTTTCATGGAGGACCATCACCGCACCGCTGAACTCTGCATACCGTCGCGTTATCTGACAGGAAGAATACAGAGAAACAGTAAAGCAATACTGTATATGGTACAGTCGTGCAAGTAAGTTCTTTTCCTCTCGGTGGTTTGACATATGTAAGTAAAAATATTGTGATTGGCAAAAAATAATAGTTTGTAATAAAACATTAATTTTCCAGTATCTATTGAATGAATTAACTATCATACTGAATAACAAACTGAAATAAACTCCTAATTCAGTTTTACAACTTTATTTACAAATTGTAGGACTATCTATCTATCTATTGCCTGACGCCGTGATCCCCAAAGGGGTGGCCACGAATGAACCGCCCCCATGCACCTCTGTGCCCAGTCAGTCGACGCCCCTCCTCCCAACCAGTACCGCCTTCATCCATATACTTCCTCACTCCATCCTTCCACCTCTCCTTCGGTGCACCTCGCTCTCGTATATCCTCTTAGTCATTCTCTCGCCTTCCATACTTTCCATATGGCCGAACCATCTCAAGTTGTTCCTTTTCACACTATTTCCATGTATACAAACAGGGAGAGTGAAAGAACTCCTCCCACCTTTGGTGAGTGAAGTCAAAGTTAATCCTATTGAAAGAATGACTGAACAACTGTGATCCTCATGACTTCTAACTCAATCCCATCATTTTGATAAAACTGTTCAGGCAATCAACCCTTCAATAGCATATACTGTACAAGTTTAACCCCTTCACCATGATTGCGCCTCTTTACTTTTGATTCTGGCTTAAACTATTTCTTACAGTAGTTTCTTACAGTAGATCCTCTGGAAAAAGGCAAACTAGGCCTGTGTATCCAGCTCAGTGCCAGTACTTGCACTACTGCGGTCGTTCACGGTGTTGGCGGCGGCGGCAGCAGACGCAACATTTTTACTATTCTGTATTTTTGCTTTATAATCAAACTTCAAATCTTGTCTTCCCCATACTTTATCAAGATTACTTTCAAACTTCCTTATTGATTCGGAATCGACTACATACTGGGGCAGTGCGTTCCACTCATTTACCACTCTATCACAAAATGAGTTCTTTGCCTTTTCAAGCCTATTTCTTTCTTTGTAAATTTTCTTAGAGTGTCCTCTCGTTCTTGTTCCCTCCCGCATCAAGATGATACCTTCACACACATCCTTATCATACTTTCCTGACACTATCTTAAAAGTCTCTATCATATCCCCTCTCTTTCTCCTATATGCCAGTGTCGGAAGTCCCAGTGTCCTCAACCTCTGCTCATAGCCCGCGTTCTTCAACGTTGGTACTAGCTTGCTAGCTCTCCTCTGCACTTTCTCCACTGCTTCTATATCCTTTACCATATATGGAGCCCACACCTGGTTCGCATATTCCAGGTGCGGCCTAACCAGCGCTGTATAGAGATTCCTGAAGATTTCTTCGTCAAGTGACACAAATGTCCTCCTTATCAGCCCTACAATTCTATTGGCTTTGTTTATCTTTTCCGCTAAATGTTCTGAGAAATTTAACATATTGTCTATTACTACTCCTATATCCTTTTCTGCATTCACTTCCTCCATCGCTTCATACATACTGTATCCTACCTTGTCTATCTTGCTTGTCCCAATCCGCATGTACTTGCATTTTTTTGGGATGAAAAGGCATTAACCAATGTTCAGACCATCCCTTCATGCCCTCCACATCTCCTTGAAGCAAACCCACATCTTCCTTACTCCTCACTCTTCTATACAACTTAGTGTCATCCACATACAGGTATATTTAATAGGGCCCCTTCATCATTGACGCCTATTAGTAATAATAGTCTCCATTTGAACATCCTGCACTAGCATTTTGAATAGCCCGCGCGGAAGTATCATGGAGTACTCGTCATAAGTGCAAGCTTAATTCCCTCATGGGATCGTCATTTTGATCGGGTACCCTACAGAAAAAAACTCTGTAAAAAATAAAAAATAAAAAATTACTTAATGTCTGTTATCATATGACTTGCCATATTCGTGGATTTCTCATGCTTTGCTTCCCCGACACCAGGCCCCCTAGCGGCCATCTTCGTCCTTCCTACTTCCGTGTCCCTCCTGTCAACAGGGCTCGCGCCGTGTCCGCTTCATTCGACGTTCGCAGAGCTTCTAGTGAGTCCTTACTAATTTGTATACATCTGTGTTGTAGTAACAGGGTTTAGATTAGCTAGCACGGCTGCCAGATTGGTAGGTCCGCAGGAAGTGTGTGTTAAATTAGAGTACCATTGTCACAGGCGTCTACGAGTCCCGGATTGTCGTACCGCGTGTGTTGTTTTTGTGATACGCCTTTAGCTGTTGTGTTTACTTAGCTAGAAGGCGACCACTCTACGAGGCATGATACAGACTGTCAATATTGAGGAAAGTACATGCCATTATTTTCAGATATCAGCAAAAGCTCTGGTTTAAGGGTGTCTTCATGTGGTGCTCCACCTTCTAGGGTTCGTGTTTTGCTTGGGCCCCTTGGGTGGGCCTCCCTCTTCATGGTGCTGCTGCTGGGTGCCGGAGCGTCGCCTGCCGGGATGTTCTTCGGACCACGTGGTCGACCTAGTTAGGGGTCTCCGGCGTAGGCTTCAGGTAATTTAGTTTTCTAAATTTTCTGTCATTATTTTATGCCTATGTATGCCCCCCTTTTTTTTTTTTGGTTCATGCATGCGGGCTTGTTTATTTGGGGTAAGGGAGACGTCCCTATATGTCATTATGTATTTTATATAATATATGTGTGGGACTGCGGGAAAAGGGCTGTGCCAACCCTGTCTCCCGGCAGTTTTTGTCTGTTCCGGCGGCCCCGTGCAGAGGGTCCAAGTTATCCGTCTCTAACGGGTAGGAACATTCAAAAGATCCCGGCGTGGTTTAGCTGAACCACACTCTCCCGGCAGAATTGCATTCCTAGCAGGGCTACAAACTCGGTCCGCCGGGTTAACTCGCCCTGACTGGCCCCGTGACACGTTAAGACTTTCTCGCCTGCGGCGCCACCAGTCGAGTGTACACAAAGTGATAAGATTAGTTTTGCAAACTTGTTCAGTATGATCAGACACTAAAATGGTTAAGGGACCTGTGGCTCTTTGTCACAGGTAAGTTATTGAAAGTCAGCTAGACAGATCCGGCAGAAGGTTAGAGTAGTAGTGCGCTATAGCTAACTTTCCAGCGGATTTGGGTTAGGATGTGTAATACCTCGCAGGTTATCCTTATGAGCACTGATTCCTGGAAATTTTTCTTTCCAGGCCCCAGAGACTGCTTCTCCGGCGGAGTTGGCCACCTATCCCGGCGGAGGGGGGGATCCTCTCATTACAGCAACATGCCTAGGTTTGAACTTTGCGTCACGCCCACTTGCTCCCTTTTACCCATTTTTGCTCACAAACTTTGCATCAAGTGTGCCAAGTGTTTAGATCGCCCTCGAGGCGTGTGGTTATCTAAAAGATGCGCCATCTGCTCTGAATTAAAAACCGCCTTGCTGGCGAAGAAAGATTTATCATGTTTAGCAGCCTTACACGAGATTAAAGCCGCATTTAATTCTTATGCAAAGGACACGGCCCATAAGGCGCTTCAGTGTGATGACGAAGTCCTTTGGGAAAATCTCATTATTAAGTCACCCTTAGTGAAACCCGGCTCCTCCAAATCTGTCAGACCCAAAGTCAAAACAAAAGCCCTCAGCAAAGAGGTAGTGAGTAGTAGCAGTGAGAGCGAAGTCACCGAGGTTCCCCCCCCCTGACCGTTCCAAGAGGAGACGCTCGCCCTCCCCGCGGCGGAAGTCGAGATCTAGGTCGAAATCTCCCCGGAAATACTCTCGCCACTCTGCCTCAGACTCTTCCCGATCTCACAAGCGCCGGAGAGAGGAATATAAGGACACGTCTAGCAGCCGGCAGGACACTCCTCAACCACCTCCCCCCACACCTCCTTCTGACACGCCTATACGTGATTCAGGGGAGTCGGAAGTAGGATCTGAGATATTGGAATCCACACCTAGTCATTGTTACGGCTGGATCGGCAATACATATTCGGGATTCTTGATCGTAGGACAGAAATGGCTTAAGTGACAACGACACGCTCGATTCCAGTCCCAAATACTATATGCTCCAGACAACAAAAGCACCAACGCCCTACAGAGTTATCGTCTACGGTAACGAGGTACCTTAACTCGGCGAAAGTGTACAACAGGGGTAGGCTATGAGGCTAAACTCCCTCAGACATTTATAGGTTACGTTATTACTAAAGAAATGCAATACTCAAGAAACTACGTTAATATTAAGCCTCTAATAATGTAGAATAGAAGCAGGCTAAAGGTATGACAGTGAAATGCTAAATGACAAATGTACACGCCTACTTGAAAGCGCGTGCACTACACTAACTGTCCCCTACTAACATGCACTAGCATGTAGCATACAAGATGTTCATGATCCAGTAGATACCTAATAATACACATGGGAGGAACATAAACAGTAGTCACTTATTATAATAATGAATCTATACTTGGAATAACTAAAAGGTTGCAGGCAACAGTACTGCGCCGGTAGCCTACTACCGCATAGGCTACTTCGCTTCTCTCACTCTGTCTCCCCTCCGAGTCCGTATGCGCCCTACGCAACAGAACTCCGGACACAGCAGCAAAACGACAGTGCAGTTAATTGATACATGAAAGTATTAATAGTGTTGTCTTGTGTGTGAGTAATGTGTATTGTAGTGTTATAGATATATACTTAAAGAGAGCTGCAATGCATAATAAAATAAAGATATATCCCACTCATCATCCCCATGTGTTCTAGCTAGCAGGCCAAGTCACAGGAACAACGAGTCCCAGCACCGAAAGCGAGAACCCAGGAAAAGACTGTAGAGAACACAAGGACAGATAAATTACGTTACTCTACTATACCGGCACTACGAGCGAGCTGTAGTCTCGGGTGCTACACTCGCTCCTGGCTCGGTATGCAAATCAAGGCTAAGTCCTCGTCCCTCTACAGACAACTCCTGGGCATGGTCGGGCTCTTACACATGGCACCAGTCTAGTCACAAATGGGATGATGAGCAGGGCATATAACTCGTGAACATGTAGAACGTTCACCAACTATCCTCATCAAGAAGATCGCTGTTCACATTAACCCCTTAAATCTAATACATGTAAATATATGCTTGTCCTAAGAGTAATACGAGAGGTGAGTGCTGAAACTCCTTTAGGACCTCAAGGGAAGGTTATGCATTTAAATAGAGAGAAGAATGAAATGAGAGTAATGTCGTCAGAGAGAAAGAGTGCAACCGTGAGAAGTGGGGAGAGAGAGCAAGGGATGTTAGAATCTCAAAGGTTCTAGGCAACCTGGTCATAGAACACGCAGCCAACCTCCAGGCAGTGTGCTGTACGACAACATGGGCCCAGCCCAGGCAGGCAACAATGGACTACCAACCCTATCGCGCCTAGCTATAAGCGCAAGGCTGCCAACCAGTCCATACGTCTGGCAACCACCCGGCCGGCAGCGCGGCGCGTTGCTACCCTCTTGCTCTGAAGCCTAACTCACTCTCTCTCTCTGAACTCCCATTATCCTATCTATCAACTTCTCTATTGATACTACATATTAAATGGAAGGTCTCGACATGGCTTAAAACAAAACCCACCACTGGTTAGCACATGACGAGACCTTTGCAGAGATACAAAGAACATAGTTATAAGTTGTCACACTCAATATACATTGCGGCTGACGGTAGCCAGATCACGGGCAGTACAGTCGAGTACCAAGGAGTACAATCAGGTTGCGTTGCACAGCACTGGGGTGCGTCACAGCCCCCCCAAGATTTTAGATAATCGACCTTAGAAGCATTATCAAAATCTGACAGGCAACCAACCGACCTGCTACCCTTAGCTGCCACTAATTGCAAAAGGTGCACAACAACTGAAGTGTGAATTATACATAAAACACAATATCGCATGCATCATGCTACAACAATAAAGACTTACAAAACTAAAAAAAAGAAAGAGTTTTCTCGTTTATTTTATTGTTTTATAATCTTTTTGGACGGCGTTATGATAGCCTAATTTTACTCCTGCTCAACCCACACACCGTGCACGACTATCTTGGATCATCAACCCTTGATAGACAATCTGCTATCACGTTCTCACTCCCGGCAATATGCTGAATGTTGAGATTATACTCTTGGAGCATTAGGGACCACCTGGTCAACCGCATATTCCGATTGTGAAACTGATTTAGGAATTTCAAGGGATGATGGTCCGTATAAATCGTCACTACCGGGCCGTAGGCTGGAACATAAACTTCGAAATGTTTGAGCGACAAAACGATAGCCAGAAGCTCCTTCTCTATAGTCGAGTAATTCCTTTGTGCCGAATTAAACTTGCGAGAAAAGAAGCTCACTGGGTGTTCGAAGCCCTCGGAATCAGTCTGCAGTAACACTGCCCCGGCACCCACACCGCTGGCATCAGTCGCCAGCTGAAAACTCCTGGAGAAGTCTGGGGCCCTCAAAATCGGATGTGTACACAGCAGGTGCTTGACTAGGTCGAAAGCCCTCTGACACTCCGCAGCCCAACAGAACTTCACTGACTTCGACAGTAGATCAGTTAACGGTGCTAAGACAGTAGAGTATCCCCGGATGAAGCGCCTATAATAGCCTATCATACCTAGGAACCGCATGACCTGGCGCTTAGTGGTGGGCCTGGGAAACATATTGATAGCCTGTATCTTGCTCAGGGGGGGGCACACCCGGCCTAACCCGACCACAAAGCCAAGATACTGCACAGTAGCCTTTACAAACTCGCACTTCCTCAGGTTCACCACCAGCCCAGCATCGTGCAACTTCCTAAACAGGGTCTCTAAGTGCCTTAGGTGATTTTCAAAATCGTCATCATATACTATCACGTCATCAAGGTAGACCGTGCAGTTAGGGATTTCGTCACAAATATCGTTCATCAGGTTCTGAAACGTGGCAGGTGCGTTCTTAAGCCCATAAGGCATTACGTTACATTGGTAGGTCTTGCCATCTACCACAAAACCACAAACTTGCTTAGCTCGGTCCGACAGGGGTACTTGCCAGTAGCCTTTTACAAGATCAATTTTAGTAAGGTACTTTGCATTCCCTATCTTGTCCACGCTGTCGTCAACTCGAGGCAAAGGGTAAGGGTTGGTAGTGGTCAAGCCATTTAGCCTACGAAAATCTATGCAGAACCGCACCTTGCCGTCAGGTTTTGGCTGCAACGTGACGGGTGATGTCCACTTCACATAACCTTCAGTGATCATCCCTCTCTCAACCATGTACTTTAACTCCTCCCGTAAAGCTGGCAACTTTACCGGGGGCACACGGTAGGGCACTGACTTGAAGGGCACATTATCACCGACGTCCACGTCGTGCGTTACCTGAGTAGTGAGACCTGGGTGTTCGGCGAAAACAGAGGGGTATGACCTGAACAGGCCTAGGACAGCAGCACCCTGGTGCTCAGGCAGGTGACTTACAACTTGCCTAGCCTCTTGTTCAGTATTCCCCGCCCACTGTTCCGCAGAAATGACACAGTCCCAGCTATCCTCCTCAGCAGCATGACTGTCCCCACCTCCTTCTCCACCCTGGCCGCTGCAGGCCAGCACAGGGACAGTGAGAGGCTCTGAGGGGCGTCTCACATACTCTTTCATGAGGTTAACATGACATAACTGATGTTTTTTCCTACGGTCAGGTGTTGCAACGAGATAATCAAGGTCGGACAGTTTCTTAGCCACCACATACGGCCCAATGAACTTGGCAGAAAGGGGGTGTCCAGGCAAAGGTAAAAGCAACATTACCTCCTGACCCACCGAAAACTCCCGAAGCTTCACCTTGGCGTCATACTGGTGCTTCATGACCGCCTGTGCATTAACCAAGTTATTACCTGCCGCTGCCATGCAACCTATAAGTCTCTCCCGGCTCTCAAGGACATATTTAAGTACAGACCCCGGCTTCTCTTCGCCCTCCCAGATCTCTTTCACCATACTTAAAGGTCCTCTCACATTATGGCCAAAGACTAGCTGATTTGGACTGAACCCCAGGCTCTCTCCTGGGACTTCACGTGCAGCGAACAGAACATACGGCAGACCCAAATCCCAATCAGTGTCATGTTCTGCACAGTAACAGCGTAGCATACTCTTCAGGGTCGAGTGCCACCGCTCCAAGACTCCCTGACTCTCGGGATGGTAGGCTGACGACACTACAGAACATATACCGTGCAACTGAAGGGTTTGCTTGAACAATTTGGATGTAAAATTGCTCCCCTGGTCTGACTGCACCTCACGTGGAAATCCATAACGGGAACAGAACAATAATAAGTTTTTAACAACTGCCTTTGCCGAGCCGTTTCTCATGGGGTATGCGTCCGGGTATCTCGTAGCCACATCCATGATTGTCAACAGGAATTTATTGCCACTACTAGTAGGCGGGAAAGGGCCAACCAAATCTACTACAACTTTGCTGAACGGAGGCCCGGTGACAGGTATGGGAAACAAAGGTGCCTTCGGGATTGTCTGGTTAGGCTTCCCCGTTGTCTGGCAGGTCGCACACCCAGCCACCCATGCACAGACATCAGCCTTGACCCCAGGCCACCAGAAAAACCTGCCCAATGCCGCCAATGTTTTTGTTACCCCCAAATGACCCGCCACCGGCACATCATGCGCCAGACACAATAAGGACTCTCTATACTTATTTGGAACAACCACCTGGTCTACTACCCTCGCACCGCCCTCCCACTTCGATTTGGGGTCTAAAAATCTGCGGTACAATATCCTGTTGAGCCTAAAGAAATCTCCCGGCTTCGCATCCCCATCTTCCTCCAACTCTATGGCACCATTGCTATAACGAGCTAGGCTAGCGTCTTGCAGCTGCTGCTCACTTATGTCCCCGGGCGTCAATGCATCAAGATGGTTTTGTAATAAGACATTACCCCGGCTAGTAGGCTCTACTGCCTTAGTGGCTCTCGCTACAGCTCTTGCCTCACGCGAAGTCTTACCCAACTCTGCCTTGTTACACACCATCTCTGGGCCAGAGTCAACTCCCGTGTTTATTATAGGTCCAAGTACCGAATCACCGAGAAGTGCAGCAGAATCAATGTCCCTTTTCCTGCCCTTAGCAACCTTCTCCTGATCCTTCCTCCACTGTCCCCGAGGTTGAGTGCTAGGCTGTGCAGGAGCCGCAGAGCGAGATCGGGTTACCACAAAGGCCATCTCATCCTGTTGGCACCTCCCAACCCATTCCCGATTCTCACCATCCACGTCGGCCGCCCTCTCGGCAACGACTAAGGGTGGAGTCCCGGAAGTGGGCACCGCAAAGTCGTTGCCGAGAAGAAGGTCGACGCCCTCAACTGGCAAACACTCAACGATCCCTACATCCAGCTCCCTGCACACCTCTCCCACTCTCAACTCCAACCTCACAAGTGGGTATGACCTCGTAGCATTTATACCCTGCACCACAACAACTCTGGCCGCATTTATCGGTTTCCCTGTGAAGTTCCTCAACAAAGTTTGCGAAGCCCCCGTATCCCTCAACAAGTCAACCCTCCGTAGTTCACTCCCCCAGCTCACAAACCCGTGTCCCCGATGGCTACAGAAAGTGTCCCGGACAGGTGTCGAGCCTTCCGTACGCTTCTTTACCGCGTGTGCCTCAGCTGCTGACAACCTACCCCGGGCAGTTGCTGCAGCCTTCAGAGACACACCGATACTGTGAACCAATGACACCGGCTTAGCGGGAGTGTTACTAGGGCACTCACGTGAATAATGGCCTAGCTTCTGACATTTGTAACATTTCACATCCCCAATGGGCTTCTTCCCTTGTGCGGGCGAAGAAGGGGCCTGACCTTTAGTAAACGGGAGAGGCTTGTGTTTGTAGGTGTTATTAGGTGCAATGCTTTTAGTGTGGTTATGTGTGTCATAGGATTTGTTATTATCGAAAACTCTGGTGGGTGGGGTATAGCGCCCCTTCTGCCCTGACTCAGCCCTCTGAGCGGCACCGCAACCACGAATCAATGATAATCTGAGGTCTGCCATCTTGGCAGCCTCCTCTACTGTCTTGGGACATTTTTCCTTAATGTTCAGCGTTAGATCGGTTCCAGTACATTTGTAAAACTGTTCCAGATAGAAAAGTTGCTTAATTTCCTCAGCCGACTCTGCGTGCTCGGACCGAAACCAGTTATTACATGCATCTGTTAAGTCCCGTGCGTGCTCCATAAAACTGACGTCGCTCTTCTTATTCACGCCACGGAACTTCAATCTATAAGTTTCGGATTGCAGTTCGTAGGCCCGGAGCACAGCCTCCTTCACCAGTCCATACACGACACTCTCGTCCAGTGACAGTGCATCGTAGGCTTTCAACCCCTTACCCACTAGACGTGATGAAACTAATGCTGCCCATTTAACCTCCGGCCAGTCATACTCACGACACTTCTTTTCGAAACGAGCAAAAAACTCAGTCACTGCTGTCTCATCAAATGCGGGTACTAACTTAATTAAATGCGAAAGTGAGTCTGTAACCCGGTGCCCACCACCGAGATGACGCCCCGTGGTCTCTACTCTAGACTTCTCGACATCCATTTCAGCCTGGTACCTGGTTGCATCCTGATTGGCTTGGATTCTAGCAACCTCTATGCGTTCTATACTAGCCTGTTGTATCTGAGTCTCCTGCAGCTTAATCCGTTCTATACTAGCCTGTTGTATCTGAGTCTCCTGCAGCTTAATCCGTTCTATACTAGCCTGTTGACTCTCTCGCAACTTAAGCTTAGCTAGTTCTAGCTGAAATAACATCTCAGGAGACAGGCCTGGGGGGGAGAGCACAAAATGGGGGATCCACACCGAGACGTGTTTACGGGTAAGCCAGCTTGCCATTGAGAACCCTCCTGCTGCATCGTGCTAAGACTCGCTGGCTGAGGGCCCAGCTCAGGGGTAGAGTGGAATGGAGGCTTGGAGGGAACCCCCCAAGACCCCACTCCACCCACCGCCCCATCGCCATCACCCAACAAACATGCCACCAAATTCTTCTTGGGCCAACTGTCAGGACAGTCCCGCCCCAAAACCGTGGCTAAACAGCGAAGACCGTAACAATCAATAGCCTGCAGGCGCTGTTCGGTCAAAGGTGTCTGCAAAAATGCCCAGGCATCCCTCTCTCCACTTATAACACTCCCCTCCCTAAATATCTGCTGTACTTGCTGGTCACTAGGCTGTACCGTGTTATCCTCCCCCGTAAATGATGAGTCATTAGACATAGTGCTGGTTATACAATTGCTGTTCATAAACAAAAAAAGTGCTTATTACTAATTGCAGTCTCGACTCACAAAATGTTAAAGATGCTTGAATGACTCTACTCTAGACACCTAACGAAACAATCTGCAAGTCCACCAATACAATAATGACACAATAAAAATTCCTCAAATATGCAAGAAAATTCTAGCCAGCTCTACTAGGTAGCATAGAATAGTTCTCCAAAAAACATGTGATAGGATACTACTGAATCTTGTGCAAGGTCGCCATTTTGTTACGGCTGGATCGGCAATACATATTCGGGATTCTTGATCGTAGGACAGAAATGGCTTAAGTGACAACGACACGCTCGATTCCAGTCCCAAATACTATATGCTCCAGACAACAAAAGCACCAACACCCTACAGAGTTATCGTCTACGGTAACGAGGTACCTTAACTCGGCGAAAGTGTACAACAGGGGTAGGCTATGAGGCTAAACTCCCTCAGACATTTATAGGTTACGTTATTACTAAAGAAATGCAATACTCAAGAAACTACGTTAATATTAAGCCTCTAATAATGTAGAATAGAAGCAGGCTAAAGGTATGACAGTGAAATGCTAAATGACAAATGTACACGCCTACTTGAAAGCGCGTGCACTACACTAACTGTCCCCTACTAACATGCACTAGCATGTAGCATACAAGATGTTCATGATCCAGTAGATACCTAATAATACACATGGGAGGAACATAAACAGTAGTCACTTATTATAATAATGAATCTATACTTGGAATAACTAAAAGGTTGCAGGCAACAGTACTGCGCCGGTAGCCTACTACCGCATAGGCTACTTCGCTTCTCTCACTCTGTCTCCCCTCCGAGTCCGTATGCGCCCTACGCAACAGAACTCCGGACACAGCAGCAAAACGACAGTGCAGTTAATTGATACATGAAAGTATTAATAGTGTTGTCTTGTGTGTGAGTAATGTGTATTGTAAAGTGTTATAGATATATACTTAAAGAGAGCTGCAATGCATAATAAAATAAAGATATATCCCACTCATCATCCCCATGTGTTCTAGCTAGCAGGCCAAGTCACAGGAACAACGAGTCCCAGCACCGAAAGCGAGAACCCAGGAAAAGACTGTAGAGAACACAAGGACAGATAAATTACGTTACTCTACTATACCGGCACTACGAGCGAGCTGTAGTCTCGGGTGCTACACTCGCTCCTGGCTCGGTATGCAAATCAAGGCTAAGTCCTCGTCCCTCTACAGACAACTCCTGGGCATGGTCGGGCTCTTACACATGGCACCAGTCTAGTCACAAATGGGATGATGAGCAGGGCATATAACTCGTGAACATGTAGAACGTTCACCAACTATCCTCATCAAGAAGATCGCTGTTCACATTAACCCCTTAAATCTAATACATGTAAATATATGCTTGTCCTAAGAGTAATACGAGAGGTGAGTGCTGAAACTCCTTTAGGACCTCAAGGGAAGGTTATGCATTTAAATAGAGAGAAGAATGAAATGAGAGTAATGTCGTCAGAGAGAAAGAGTGCAACCGTGAGAAGTGGGGAGAGAGAGCAAGGGATGTTAGAATCTCAAAGGTTCTAGGCAACCTGGTCATAGAACACGCAGCCAACCTCCAGGCAGTGTGCTGTACGACAACATGGGCCCAGCCCAGGCAGGCAACAATGGACTACCAACCCTATCGCGCCTAGCTATAAGCGCAAGGCTGCCAACCAGTCCATACGTCTGGCAACCACCCGGCCGGCAGCGCGGCGCGTTGCTACCCTCTTGCTCTGAAGCCTAACTCACTCTCTCTCTCTGAACTCCCATTATCCTATCTATCAACTTCTCTATTGATACTACATATTAAATGGAAGGTCTCGACATGGCTTAAAACAAAACCCACCACTGGTTAGCACATGACGAGACCTTTGCAGAGATACAAAGAACATAGTTATAAGTTGTCACACTCAATATACATTGCGGCTGACGGTAGCCAGATCACGGGCAGTACAGTCGAGTACCAAGGAGTACAATCAGGTTGCGTTGCACAGCACTGGGGTGCGTCACATCATGAACAATCCTTGCGTGTGCCTCCTAATGTGACTTTTGCCATACCAAAATTGAATGTTGTTCCCCGTAGTGTTAGGTCGACAGGCCCGAGTAGGGTGCTAGCCGACCAATATAGAGGTTTTCCGGCGGGGGCCCATTTAAGCTCACAAGTGACTCATGACTCCCAGTCCATAGCGGCAGGGGGCTATTGGCGTCACTCAGAACCATCTCTCTCTCTCCTAAACGTCATTCCAGAACGGTCTGAGGACGGTAACATAAACGTGTTACCGTCGTCAGTGCCAGATTTGTCTTGGCCCCCGGTGGATAATGAGGTAGAATCACAAGAGACCTTGGAGCAGAGTGAGGAGCCGGCGGACGGAGTGTTCTCTCCGGCTCCTCAGTCTATCCCTAGTAATTATTTTGAGGCTAGTTCACATTCATCCAAAGATCCCCATAGGAAATGGAGGACTTCTTATCAGGTAAATGAGTTGTTACATAAAGTGATACAGCATTATCAAGTCCCTGCCTCTTCGGATCCCCCGGTTACTCCCTTAGCTGCGCCCCCCAGTACCTCTGTTATCAGACCTCTAGAACCTCCAGCTTTCACTCCTTCTTGTCCGACCCCAGTGGTAGCAGCTGCCCCAGGCCCTACAATGCTGGCGACGCTAGCTATGTCCACCCTCAGGGTTGTTACTGATGTCCAACCTCCTCCTTTAGATAAGGCGCCTCTGAGGAAGGGCCCCATGCCCCTCCTCTATGGTACTGACTGCTCTTGGGTACCTGTGGTACCAGAGAATCCCCTTTCGGCTCAACCTTCGGTGTCAGGGGACCCCCCAGTTCCCGGCGAGTGGTCAATTGAGATCAATAAGAACCGTAAATTTAGGGCCAAAGACGAGGCAGGGAGGGTTTTGGATGTACTGATTAAGGGTGTACCAAGTTCACTTAACCCGGCGTACTTTGTTTATTCAGCCGCGCCGGCAGTTCCTTGCGCCGCATCTGCAAGACTATTTGCTGACTGGTCGAAGGCTGATGGCATCAATGATGTCAAAGCCTTGAATGCTCTTACGCCGGAGTTGGCTACAACTCCGGCCCTGGACCAAGCTCAGACTCCGGTACTGCAGATGGGGCAGGTGGGAGTAGGCCCTTGGGTAGATTGAGAGTTAGCTCAGGTTTTTGCCACTACTATCACCTCCAAATCAGATTCCTCCGGATAACCATACTTACTTTTCCCTGCCGGTATACAAAGCAGAAGGGGTGTCACCAGCCTTACTAACATTTCTGGCAGCCCCTAAAGTGTTATTACATGCCCTTGATGAACCTTTTTCTCCCCCCCCCCCCCCGGCTGCTCACTTGGAGCGGGATTTTAAGTTACGCAATAAAGCCTATCGGATGTTCTCTCAGTTCTTAGTGAGTCATCGAATAGCCGCCTCTCTTGCATGCACTATCTCGGCCATAGCTGACCCCCAAATTAGAAAAGCTACTGAGCTGTCTCGTAGACTCTTGCTACAAAATGCCATTCAGTCACTAGGGGACATTAGAATTGCAATTTTGGAAGCGGTTCGAGCCCGCCAAGATCTGAGAGTCCATCTGGTGAGGAAGTTGCCGGCGGACATAGGTCGCCGGGTAACTCTCTCCCCGGTTCTTACTGCCACCCTGCTTAACTCTGAGACTTGGAGTCTAGTTTTTAATATGGTGAGTGGGTAGAAGCAGGTTACCTCCCAAGCTAGGAAGGCCCCACCTAAGAAACCCTTTCATAAATCAAAGGGCGGTAACAAACCGTACCAACCCCAACCTAAGCAGTCACCAAGAGACCCCAGGCCACCTCCTCAGCAGGGAGGTAATCAGCACAAACCCAAACAAGGTAAACAGCACGGGTATAAGGGTAAGGCCCCATACAAAGGTCAGGGCACTACACCAGCCAAAACTAGTCAAGCATCCGATGCCAACCCACCTCCCCCTCCAAAAAACTAGCTACTCAGACTCTCCACATCCCAGGGCCGAGCTCAAAGGACCAGGATTGGAGAGTTGCCTTGAAGGATGAACCCCGGTTGCACCTGGGTTCGTTCCGTTCATTCCGCTCAGCCTGGCCCAAGCATACCTGGGCCAGAAGGTAGTGAGCAAAGGAATCACCTGGCGGTGGCGCCGGCGGCCTCGACTGCGTCGGCCGCAGGAATATACCCCCGGTGTCTCAGGAGGAGGAGGTCATATTACAGGAAATGATTGCCAAACAGGTCCTTATTCAGGTCAATGCCTATCAGCCAGTATTCACGTCAAGACACTTCTTAGTGCCAAAAAGGGACAGTGTGCAGATGCGACCAGTTCTAGATCTCTCGCACCTGAACACCTTTATAGAGAATTCACCCTTCAGGATGTTGACTGTACAGCAACTCAGACTCGCACTTCCGCCGCACGATTGGATGTGCTCGATCAATCTCAAAGATGCCTATTGGCATGTCCCTACAAACAAGAGGTTCCAAAATTTTCTCGCTCCGAGAATCCGGCACGAGTCTTTCAAAGGATGCCGTTCGGGTTGAACCTAGCACCGAGAGTATTTACCAAACTCGTCCGGCAAGCTCTTTTACCCCTGTTAGTTCGAGGCATACAGGTGTTTTGGTATCTGGATGATTGGCTAGTAGTGGCGAACTCTTTAGAATTATGTCAAGACCATGTAAATCAAGTGTTAGCTCATGTACAAACCCTAGGGTTCAAGGTGAACTTGGCAAAGTCGCACCTTGTCCCTTCAAGGACTATTCAGTGGTTAGGACTGGTCTGGGACACCTACGCTCTGACTCTTACTCAGAGTGTGGACAACCGCAACAGGTTTCGCAGGAAACTGTTCCGGTTCCTCCACAATCTGGATACGACCAGGAAAACGTGGGATTCCCTGATCGGTTCTCTCAACTGGGTACAATTAACTGTCAAGTTGGGCCGTTTGAAAGCCAAGAGATTAATCCTGGAAGGCAACAAAGTGTTCCCTCTCTTGCCGGAGAAGAAATTATGGCCAATTCCTCCATTAATCCACAACTTACTATCGGCCTGGACCAAGCACGAAGTCCTCTACTCGGTCGTAACATGGGTTTCTCCCCCTCCTACGGTATGGGTAGACACAGACGCCTCGGGGACCCTAGGTTGGGGGTATCAGTCAAGCCTAGGCCACCAGGGTCAGGGCATCTGGGTGGCAGACAGCCAATCACATATCAACAAGCAAGAGCTCTTAGTTCCCCTGTTCCTTCTCCAAACTCATGGCAGGACATTGAAGAACAAATCAATAGCGTTCAGAATGGACAATCAAACCGCAGTTTTTTGCATTCAGAAACAAATCTCAGTGAGGTCACGAGAGTTGTTGAACGTTTCAGAACAAATTTTTACCCTAGCCGACTCGCTAGGGATTTCCCTGCATGCCACCTACCTCCCCGGCGTGGCGAACGTCTGGGCAGACGCTCTCTCTCGCCGGCGGAGCACTCTAGTAGAATGGACAATCAAACAGGCTATCTTCAACAAGATGATTGCAAAGCCGGCCCGTCCACAGGTGGACTTGTTTGCGTCAATAGAGAACCACAGACTCCCACTCTTTCTTACACGTCACGGGGTAACCCCGGCAGGGGGACCCGATGCATTGCTGATGGACTGGAACAGGTGGACCTCAATCTATCTGTTTCCGCCGCCAGACTCTGTGTTAATGTGCAAAGTCATTCACAAACTGAGGGATTACCGGGGCCGGGTAGCTTTGATCGCGCCGCTTTGGCCGGCCCAGGTTTGGTACCACCAATTACAACAGTGGTGCAGGACCCCGGTGTCCCTCCCGGTCTCCGTTTTCCACTTGGAAACGATTGGCAACCTTCGGACCTCGCTCAGTTTTGCCTTATGGATATTTACTATGCCAAATGGTTAAATCAATTTGGGCCAAGTGTCGCTAAGAAGCTAATGAATCAGTACACACCGTCTACCAGGAGACAATATCAATCTCATTGGAAAACTTTTACCACCTGGATTGTTGAGTCAGGGCAAACGACTGCCTCGGGAGCCTTAATTTTCAAGTACTGTACTTAGACTATCTATTTGAGCAGAAGCATTTTTCGATCATAACGTTAAAAAATCATCTGTCTGCCATTAGGACCCCCTTCCTTGATCTCACCGGCCTTTCCATACTGCAGGCGGAGGAGAAAGGTTTTATGAGGGCGTGGTTCAAGCTTCGTCCACCTCCCCGCCAGCTCATGCCCACCTGGTCCCTTGATAAAGCCTTAGAATTGCTTCAATCGCGCAAGTATAATAATGCGCCGGATTTTGCTTCACTTTTGAAAAAGGCTGTCTTTCTCTTGGCACTTGCCACCGGAAACCGGGTGTCGGAGCTGGCGGCGATGAGCAACGAACCAAACTGTCTCAGGTTTGGGAGACTGCACGACCATGTTCAAATCGCACCGTTTCCCTCCTTTATTGCTAAGAACGAACATTCGGACCATGTTTTTTCTGAATTTTCCGTCCAGGCCTTGAAGAGAGGCCTCATTCATCACATTTTATGTCCTGTGCAAGCACTCACAAAGTTTATGAGGGCTGCGCAACATCGCCAACCAGGTGCTTTATGGGTTAACCGGACAGGTAAACGTGTTACAAAACGGAAGCTAGCTTCCTTGCTTGTCGACGTTATCAGGGAAAGCAATCCTGGCGTGATAGGCAGGGCTCACGATATTAGGAAATGGGCAATATCCATCAGATTTTTGCAAAATCTTTCGATTGATGATATTGCTAAAACCCAACTTTGGGCTTCCAATCATACTTTCCTTACACGCTACCTGTCTGTTGCTCTAGATAAACCAAAGCGTACCTGTGTAGCTTTACGGCAACGGGTACAGTAGGTATTGTTATATTATATGTTGTGTTGTTTTAAAAGGGGGGGGTGGGGTGTGCGGAATAGTCCATATCCCCCCTGTACCCTTGGAGATTGTGATGCATCACAAGCTGTGATAGGACGGGCTCTACAGTCCAGTATGAGTTTTATTTGTTTTAATTTTAAGAAGATATATCACATAGTTGCAACTATGTCTGTTTTACCAAAGTGTACAAAAATATAAAAAAAAGTATAGGGGTATTGGAGGGGGTCTGTCTGATCATTATGTAGTGGTAGCTAAGGTTAGGATACAAAAGAAGTGGGTGAGGAGAGCTGGAGGGAGGCGAGAGGAGGGTGGAATGGTGAGGAGGGTGGAGAGGTTGCAGGAGGAGGAAGTCAGGGAGGAGTACAGGAGAGCAGTGGAAAGACGACTAAGTGGGTTCGACCTGGAAGTTATGGAGGAAGTCGAGGAGATGAGCAAGGTGTTTAAGGATGAGATCTGTGCAGCATGTGAGGAGGTGTGTGGAGTGAGGAGAAGAGGGAGGGGAGTGAAAGGTACAGCATGGTGGACAGAAGAGGTAAGAATAGCTGTGGAAGAAAAGAAGAAAGCATATAGAGAGTGGTTGGGTAGTAGAGGGAATGAAGATTCCGAGAGACAGAAACGAGCGAGGTACGTGGAGAGTAAGAGGGTGGTGAAGAGAGTAGTGAAGGAAAGTAAGAGAAGAGTAGATGAGGAATTTGGAAGGAATCTGAGTGTAAAATGGAGGGAGAGTAAGAAACTGTTCTGGAAAGAAGTCAAGAAAGTTAGGGAAGGTAGCAAGGGAAACAGTAAGGGTGTGAAAGATAAGAATGGGAGAATGCTAGCCGAGAAGCAAGAGAGAGTCGAAAGATGGAGGGAGTACTTCAGTGAGTTGCTAAATGTAAGGAATGAAGAGCCAGCAAACATAGCTGGATATGGTATGGGAGGGAGAAGAAGAGAAGTAGTGGAGGAGGAGGTGGAGGTGGGGATCAGGAGGTCAGAAGTGTGGGAAGCCATGAAAAGAGGGAAGTTGGGGAAAGCACCAGGAACAGATGGAGTGTGGGGAAATGTTGAGGTATGGTGGTGAGATAGTGATAGAATGGGTATGGAAAATGTGCAAACTAGCATGGGATAAGGGGAGTGCACCCGATGACTGGAAGACTGGCATAATAGTCCCCCTATATAAGGGCAAAGGGGAAAGAGGAGTGTGTGGTAACCACCGAGGAATATGTCTTCTAAGCGTAGTAGGGAAGGTATACACTATACAGTAGGGTAGTGATTGAGAGAGTGAGAACGGAGAAATGGATAGGCGACGAGCAAGGAGGTTTTAGGAAGGGAAGAGGATGTGTAGATCAGATTTTTACCCTGAATTATGTTGTGGAGAAGTATCTGGAGAAGAAACAAAAGGTGTATGTTGCCTTTATGGACTTGGAGAAGGCCTATGACAGAGTGGATAGAGTAGGTTTGTGGAAAGTACTTAGAATATACGGAGTAGAGGGCAAGTTGCTGAAAGCAGTGAAGAGCATGTATGAGGGTGCAAAGGCGGCAGTACGTGTGGAGAGTGAGCAGAGCGAGTTCTTTGACCTGAATGTTGGTTTGAAACAGGGGTGTGTGATGTCCCCGTGGTTGTTTACTGTATACAGTATATGGATGGAGTCATGAAAGAAATCCTATCAAGAGCAGTGGATGTTGGTGTATCGCTGAAAAGGGAGGGAATTGAGTGGAAGCTACCTATACTGCTGTTTGCAGATGATACAGTTCTGATGAGAGATAATGAATGGGAGTTGCAGGGTCTGGTAAATGAGTTTGGAACAGTGTGCAAAAAACGGAATTTGAAGGTAAATACGGGGAAGAGCAAGGTTATGGTCTTCGAAAGGGGTGAAGTCACAGAGTGTTAGGTGAAGCTGAACGGTCAGGCTATGGAGATCGTCAACTCTTTTAAGTATCTGGGCAGTGTGTTGAGTAAAGATAGGACTATGGATGAAGAAGTGCGGGAGAGGGTACAACAGGGGAAGAGGGTTGTAGGAACGCTAAAAGCAGTAACAAGAAATAGGGTGGTCAGTATGGAAGTGAAGAAGTCCTTGCATGACAGTGTGGTAATCCCGACACTGACTTACGGAAGCGAAGCATGGACGTTGGTTGAGAGACTCAGACCAAGAGTGAGAGCAGTGGAAATGAATTACTTAAGGAGTGCGTGCGGAGTTACATGGAGGGATAGACAGACTAATGAGGAAGTAAGAAGGAGGTGTGGTGTGGAGGTAGATGTGCTGGAAAGTGTGAAAAGGAACAACTTGAGATGGTTCGGCCATATGGAACGTATGGAAAGCGAGAGAATGACTAAGAGGGTGTACGAGAGCGAGGTGGAGGGACAGAGAGGGAGAGGTAGACCGAATATGAGGTGAAAGGATGGAGTGAGGAACTACATGAACGAAGGCGGTGCTGGTTGGGGGGAGGGGCGTCGACTGACTGGGGACAGAGGTGCATAGGGGCGGTTCGTTCGTGGTCACCCCTTCGGGGATCACGGCGTCAGGCAATAGATAGACAAAAATATTACTGTACAAATTAGTTTAACCCTTAAAGAGCGGCGCTCGACTTAAGTCGTGCACCAATTTGCAGCAAGTTAGGAGCATTATTAAGGCTTTTAAAGGGTTAAAATAGAGTGCAAATGGCCGGGAACGCAGCAGGCCACACGTCCGACACCCAGGGCTTACCGCCACCCACTGACTCACGCTCCCTCTGTTCTCGAGAGGCCGGCAGTGTTACCAGTAGTGAGCGTAGTGGGAAAAAATATGCCGCTATACGCTAAACTCCCATGTTGGTGGCACCACTGCATGAGAACCACGAGTGCTACGTAGCTCGTTCTGGTCTCATTTTGAAGCTTTTAGCGCCTAGTTTTTTGCTGAATACATTTCTTTTCATGCATATACTTGATTGATCATTCAGGAGGGCCTGAATATGCCCAAAATAGCCCAAAACACCCCGCTAGACAAGGGTTAAGGAGAGAACGAATAACTACTGCAGAGTTATAGTTCTACAGGACACATGCGTGTCAACCTTTTTTTCATGCATACGATTGATTGCAACGATCTGACCATGAAGCAAGTAGTTTCTTAATGCCATGCACTGCTAGCAAATCTTTTACACCTTTTTCTATTTTTGTATTGCATACAATAAAACTTAAGAAAATGTTATCCAGATTCTTCTTCCCTAAGGTTAGGATATTTTGAGAATGTCCCGCCTCCAGGCTTGATATTCAGGCGAAGTCGTCAATGATGAAGGGCCCCTTCATCATTGAATTAAATTAAATTATAGATTTGATTCCCGAAGGGAAGTAGAGATAACCTAATATTTAGTAGGGCCCCGTAATCATTGACGACTCGGGCCCTCCCAACCATCCCACTTCCCATTCGCTGATTTCTATAGTTTATTCTTGGTATATCAGTGAAGGACGAAGATGGCCACTAGGGGGCCTGGTGTCGGGGAAGCAAAGCATGAGAAATCCACGAAAATGGCAAGTCATATGATAACAGACATTAACACCTAACGAGCGGCCTAGGCGGTAAATAATATGTAGCCACCAGCGGGGTGTTTTTACCCAAAATAGGGTTGTTTACGTGATCATTTTCATGCCTAAATAAGACCCAGAGCGTAAAACCAGTATCTATCCCTGAAAGGGCATAAACAGAGCTTTCCAATGACACCCCAACGATCCTTGTACGACCGCTAGTTTTCTTGCAACAATCGCGCAACACGAGTGCAAAAACCATGTAATTCGGTACTTTCCCTACACAATACACTGTGTAGCGAGTGTGAGAGGGTGGAGGAGGGTGGGATTCATGTCAGTTGGTCCACCGCGGTGGTCTGGAGCAGTCATACGCTCGCTACTCTCCTGCCACCACTTGTCTCTCTCTCTCTCAGCAACATTACGTGCTGAAAATGGCACACGACTTATGTTGTGAGCCGCCACATAGTCCAAATTTCTTTCACTCGACTTATGTTGTGCGCCGCCAGTTAAGGGTTAAGTTATTTTTTATTTTTTATTTTTTACAGTGTTTTTTTCTGTAGGGTACCCGATCAAAATGACGATCCCATGAGGGAATTAAGCGTGCACTTATGACGAGTACTCCATGATACTTCCGCGCGGGCTATTCAAAATGCTGGCGCAGGATGTTGAATGGAGACTAGTATTACTAATAGGCGAAGTCGTTAATGATTACGGGGCCCTACTAAATATTAGGTTTTCTCTACTTCCCTTCGTGAATCAAACCTATAATCTCACTTCCATTGGTTATAACTTCAGGTAAGTCGTTGATAAATATAACGAACAGTAGTGGTCCCAACACAGGTACCTGAGGTACCCCACTTGTAATTTCCCTCCTACCCGAGCCTATTCCATTCACCAGTACCCTCTGTCTCCGATCTTTCAGGAAGGCTTCTATCCATTTCACACATTTCTCCCCTATACTATAGCTTCTAATTTCCTGGGTCATTTCTCTTTCCCTTCTTAAATATAGCTGTTATGTTCGCGTCTCTCCAGTCCGTCGGGATTTGTCCTGTATTAAAAGATACCTCAAATAACATTTTTAATGCCTCTACTAACATCTCACCTCCTTTCTTTATGATTTTATGCAGTTTAAGAAGGACCTGTATTATTCAGAGGGTTTATTGAGATCTTATTTACCTATTTGAGTTATAGAGGTAGATTATAAGCTGAAGAAAATTGGCTTATGGTAACCAGCATATGATGAAAACTACGTCCTCGTGCTGAAGGGGTTAAAGACCACTTCGTCCACAGAGTGTGGTTACAGTCTCTGATTTTGATTAGTTGTTTTGTCTTTTTACTGTGTTCGTATAAGTTTTGGTTTGTTTATTTAGCAAGTATTACATTATAATCCTAAATGATGGCATTCCAGTCTTGGTTTTAACTTCAACAGGAGCTATAGTGGGAAGGAACTTTGGCTTTTACATACATACATACAAGTTTAAAGACCGTTTGTCTACAGAGAGTGTGGTTACAGTCTCACGTCCTTTTACTGTACAACAGTTGGCACACCTAAGAAGCACACACTATGATGACAAATTTGACACAATTATTTGAAACACTTTGTAATTGGTTCAAAGAGACCTATTCAGTAGTTTCTGTAAGCAATTTTTACTATTTTAGATTTATCGTCAGGTAAACACAATGATGGCAATCCAAAACAGCTTTTTCAACAGAGTTCCTAATGGGTACAGAATGCAATCTAATACAGTTTTATGCTCTACAATCGTATGATCAGATCCAAACTTGAAAAATATGATAAGTGAGGAAGCCCAAAAGAGAGCTGACTGGAACGATGTCATTAGAACACAAAACTGAAACCGCACCCCTATTGGACCACTCAGTCTTTAATTAATGTACAGAACTGGTAGTATACTTACATAGTGCGGTCTCATATCCAGAGCAGCCATTTTGGATGGGTCACACTCCTGAATGCTCTGTATATTCATCTTCACCACATACTCAAACCTGTTGAGTATGACACATGTTAAGGGGAGGCAGACCGTTTTTCTGGACCCCCTTCTCCCTAATGTTTAGCCCCACCCACTTCGTTGTCAATTTTAAGACCTTTTGTGCCATTTAGGTGTCGATTATTTCCTGGCGAGCGATAGCGAGCCTGCAATTTTAAGAGGAATCGGCCTTTGGCCGGGACATTTTTCTACAGAAAAATTTACAAATTTATCTTGAAGGGGGAGGGGGGGGTCTAGGGGGGGTTTTTCTAAGCTTGATGGAGGTCTAGGGAGGAAACTAAAAAAATATATTTGTTAGTAGTCTTGGCAAATCCAACGTCAAGGCTATTAACCTAATTGCAATGACGACTTGTCTATTTTGACTGCTATGTCGTCATTCCAACCGCGGTTAAAAAGAAAACGTCTAGAGTCTACTCCTTATCTTGCTCTAGGAGACGTTGTACATTAACCAAAACTACCACCGAAGGTGAAAAAGCATAGAAGAGAAGAAAAAGGAGTTTACCTTAGTTACCGCTCAAGGCCCATCCCGTGTTCCGTCATGCGCCGATCCCTGTCGAACGTGCGCATGAGCGACCCTCTCTTGTCATCATTTTTTCACGCGTCGCCATTGTTGAGTCCGCTTTTGTTGTGCTCCTTCAATTCACCCTGTTTTAGGTTCGTTTCGGCTTATCTGGCCTTCTTTTTGTTAGACAGATGTTACGTGATCTAGGGCACACGTAAATGGGCTCCTCAGTGTGTATAATGGAGACGCGTGTGGAAATAGCTACCGAAGGTACGGGGGCGCCTGGCGTTCCTCGTCTATGTTTTTTCATTTCTTTTTCTTTTCATATTCTTTTTTCCTGTTAGTCTGGGCATAGTTTAACTTTTAGCTTATTTTAGCCGAGCTTGTTTTCTCATTCAGGATTTGCTATGCCCCTATGAGTTTTCATTTTTTCATAGCCTAGGTGTACAGTTGGTAAACAATCTGAGATTTCGTTGGTGGCGGTGCTGTTTGTAGGGTTTGTGTCGGCCGCATTATTAGCGTTATTCCCGAGTCCCCCCTTTCGAGCCTTCACTGTGTCTCAAGGGCCTGGGCGACAGGTGGTTCGTGATATCCAGGGGTACCCCACGGGGGCCTCTCCTTCACACCACAGGGTTTTTCGCCCCTGACACATTCTCTCCTCACGGCTAGGCCACCCTTTTTCTCGCCAGTTTCATTTACTGGTTTTTGTTTTCCCTTCCTGTTTTCACCTCCATCCTTTCATAGTCTTTTGCCCAATCCAGGGGTACCCCACGGGGGCCCCTGTTTGTGCCACACCACCCTCCCTGCCACTTCTCCTCATGGGCTTTGCTCTATCTCTGTGGGTTGGGTGGTTCCTGGGGGATGTGCCTCCTCTCCCCTGGTGTGTCTTCCTTGCCTCTCCCTTGACCGGTTGAGTCAGGATATTATCAAGGAAGACACTGCTCAGCTTGATGGCCATCGTCGCTTGGAGTTCATAAGGAGATGACGCTTTTTTATTGGGCCTTGTTTGGTATTCCCTAGACGCTCCTCTCGCTTTTTCGGCGCCGGACCATCTCGGCCGGTCCCGCAAATTTGCGGAGAGCTCGATTCGGTCCTCAGGGACGTTTCGGCTCCCCGCAAATTTGCGGAGATCGCTGGGGGGTCCCGCGGAGATGCGGGAGGGTTGTGTCGGTACGGTTATGCCTCCATTGGCCCGCAAATTTGCGGTTATAGTTGGCTTTCACTGTTGACCTTTTTTATGTCATATTGTTGCCTGACACTATATTGGTGTATGCACTTTACTGGTGTTATGGACCCTGCATGTAAGGTGTTGAGTGGTGGTTAACACTTTCTCCATCTTTGCAGGTTCTGCTTGTGCTCTTCCACCTCGCCCGCCCTCCTCACCTACCTCGGTGCTCCCGGTCTAGAGTGAGTACGGATACCGGTTTGCATGTGTGTTCCTGTTTACCCATGCTCATTCCCTGCTTTTTATTGGACATTATCTACACTTACTCCGTCGACGTGCTGCTTATGGTGTGTGTTCTTCCGTTGCAGGTGGGATGCCTTGCTTTCGCCAGGGCTGTGGCTCCCCGTGCTTGGAACGCCACAGGTCCTGCTTACGCCACTCACAATGCGTGTCCTCTACGGCCTACCTCCCTGCTCTGTGTGGCCCGTGTATGGACCTGGTGGCTGTGGTGGACCATCACCCTGGTTCCTCAGACGCGGCAGTGGCCTCTGCTTCCCTTCAGTCTGTGTGGGCGGTGGTCTCCCACCACATTAGGACTGTGGGCCACCGTTCCCCGGCCTTTGTTGACGACCGGATCCGCGTCGCCCTGGGCATCCCTGACCCATCTGGAGGCCGTTCACCTGGCCCTCTCCCTGCTCGGGCCCTCCTCCCTGGGTCCCGTGGTCGGTCGTCACATCGTCGGGAGGATCCCCAGCTCCGTCCACGCTCTCGCTCGCCTCATCGCCCGTCCTCTACTGCCCCTCATCGTCCTCCTGATCGCCTTGACTCCGCCCGTCGCCCTCGTCATGGTTATCGCCCTGAGGCCGGGGTTAGCGTCTCTGCCCCTGTACGCCCTCCCCTGGCCTCTCCGGATAGGGGCTCTACTACCTTCCGCCCGCTTCCCCTGCACAAAAGACGTCCTCTTCATTTGTCCTCTACGCGCGCGGATGTTCATGCTGTAGCTGGCCCTCTGCTCCCTCCTCCTACTCTGTCCAGTGGGGTCCGCCAGGATGTAGTTGCTTCTCCTGCTTCGGTGCCTATTCTTCCTTCACGGTCTCGTCCCAAGGTGGAGGTCCCTCCCTCCTCCGCCTCGGTGTCGGGCCGCCCTGTTCTCTCAGCCCCGGGGATCCATGCTCTGTTTCCCCCCCGCGGCTCCTTCTGACCTCCTTTCACCCGGCCAGCCTTCCCACTCCCGTCATCCTGCTCCTCTTTATTCTTCTATCCCTGATCTTCACTTACCAGCTCGCCAGGGGGGTACCCCGCCGCTTGACTCGGTGGAGTATAGCGAGGTTTCGGGGTTCCCTTTCTCGGGAGCTGACGTGTCGCTGGAAGAGGGGGATGGTGATGTTTCCCCCTCGGGCGTTAGTGATCGGGGACGAGACCCTCAGGGGCGCCACGGCCGTCGTCGCTCGCCTTCTTTGGGCCGCGACGCTGCTGTTTCGTGTCGTGGGTCTCGCTCCCGCTCACGCTCGCCCCTGCGGGCCGAACAATCTTCGGGGGGGTCGCCTCTCTCGGATCGATTTTCGGCTATGCAGGGGTGGGTTGTGTCACACTTCGACGCGCGCTTTGAGGCGATGCAAGATTCCCTCTTGTCGCGCTTCTTGGCGGTGACACAACCTCAGCGCCTCACCCAACCTGCCCCTGCTTTGGTCCCCCTCCCTTCTGCGGTGGACCACATTCCTTCTCGCCCTGCTTCTCCGCCTGCCCGGTCGTCGGCTAGTACTGCTCCTGCCCTAGCTCAGGTGGTTGCCCATGCTGTCTCCCATGCGGGGGTTTTCCGTCTGCTAGGGCAGGGTCCGCGCTTGCCCCCCATCCAGAAGGCCAAGGTCCCATCGCGGACTATGCCGCTCCTCTATGGCTCCTTGGCTGTTTGGAAGGGGGTGCAGGCCTCCCACCCGGAGCGTGCTACCGGCTTCCCGTCAGGTGAGAGGGCCCTACCTTCGGACTGGTCGGTGCAAATTAATGATAAGATGCAGTTCAGGGCGATCAGGGTGGATGGTCAGGTGGCCGACGTGGAGGTGCGGGCTTGGCCGACGTGGAGGTGCGGGCTTACCCGACGAGGACTGACCTTCAGTACTTTTCGGTGAAGCCCAAGCCCCTGTCTGCTCCTCGGACTAAGCTCTGGTCAGACTTCAGCCGCCAGGATATCCTTCAGGATGTTCAGTCCCTGGCTGTGTTGACGGGACTGTCCTCCTATGGGACGGGTTTGTGCGACGACGGTAAGCCTGGCTTAGCCGTCGTGCTCGATAATCCTCTCCCATTGAAGGCCTGGTTTGCTGAGGCCTTAGAATTCGCCAACCGTTCCGTCGACAGATCTGTTTCAGTTCCTCCCCCGGAGTCATCACTGCTTTTGCCTCCTCTTGTATCTGTCGGCGGCTTGGATGGCAAGTTCTGGTCCTGGATCAGCGCGCCCAAACTTGAAATTTGTGCTATTGCTAACCCGTTCTTCTCTCACCCAGATAAGTCCTCTGTCGACAGGGATTTTACCTTGCGGCAGAGGGTGGCGAACTTATTATCTTGTCTTTTAGGTTCCCTCCAGACGTCTGTTCACCACCTGAGGCTTATCGAGGCGACTGCACCAGGCGATCTTTGCGAGGGTTTGGACCACGTTCGGCGGATCCACCTTCAGCTCGCGGTGTCTTTGGTTCCCGAGCTGAAGGCGGTTTTGTGCGAGGCAACTCGACAACGCCAGACGGTAAGGTCCTCGTTCTGCCGGAAAGCCCCCTTGGATATTCGTCAGGGTTTGTTGTACTCTGAGCTCTATACATCGGGGCTTTTTGCGCAGGATGCTTGGGAGCGCTACGCTTCTCTGTCAGCGGACCCTGCTTACGACACGCAAAGACGCGCTGTGTCGCGACCAGGGTCTTCGCAGTCCCGTCCTTCTGACGGTCCTCTTCGGGGTGCTGCTGGCAGTGCTGCCGCCAAGAAAGGGTGCAGGAAAGGGAAGTTGCCGGCCAGAGCGTCGGTTCCGCCTCGCCCTTCTGCTCCTGCTCCCTTTCATTCCCGCCGAGAAGCGGCTGGCCAGCCTTCCACTTCCGGCCGCACTTCGACGGGGTCAGACGCGAGACGGACAGGGGATGGGGTGACCCGCCCTTTTCGACGAGGTGGGGGGGGGTAGAGGAGGTCAACGTGGCTCTTATGACCGCAGGGACCGTACCGGGGGACCCTCCACGTAAAAAAATGTGTAGGTTCTCCAGGTCGGTCTCCTCCTTGTTCTCCTTCTCGCCTAGCCGAAAGGGTCGCTCACCTCGTCTCGGGCTCCCACAGGTTGTTTTCGCCCTTGCGCCCCTCGGTGGCCGCGAGGGACGTGGGGGCGGAAGATTGCACGGAGGGGTCTAACCTGGAGATGGAAGTCCAGACCCCCACTCAGGTCTTGTCAACGAAGCCGGCCTGTCTCTTCGGAGGCGGCCGACGTGATAACATCCATGCACGAGCAGGGAATCGTCAAGGAGGTGGAAGCCGGTCAACTGGTTTTCCTCTCCCGTGTATTTGTGGTACCAAAGAAGGACTGCGACGCGATGCGACCGGTGGTGGATCTGTCGGCCCTCAACGGGCACATCGTGAACACACGGTTTCGGATGCTGACGGTGCACCAGGTACGACTGGCCCTGCGACCTCTGTCGTAGGTAGTGTCGCTGGACCTCAAGGATGCGTATTGGCACGTTCCTATCCATCCTCGTTTCCAGCGATTCTTGGCCGTTCAGACTTCCGATCGTGTGTTCATGTTCGACAGACTTCCCTTCGGTCTCAACATCGCGCCGCGGATCTTCTCGAAACTGGTGAAGCAGGCTCTGGATCCTCTCCTCAGGGGCGGCCTCCAGATCCTGTTTTACTTGGACGACTGGTTGATAGTTTCAGACACCCTAGAACAGTGCGTCCACGACACCCTCACCGTAGTTCAACACATCACACAGTTAGGGTTCAAAATCAATATTCCCAAGTCACGCCTGACCCCGTCGCGTGTCGTGACGTGGGTAGGTCTCGAATGGGATCTGACCAACGCTACAGTGACCCAGAGTCAACCAAACGCGGTGAAACTTCGCAGGAAGGTCTTCGCCGTGTTGCACTCGGTCTCCCTCACGAGGAGGATCTGGGACTCGTTAGTGGGTTCACTGAATTGGGCCGCTCTGACCATTCCCTTAGGGAGGCTCAGGCTGCGCCGCCTAATACTCATGGGCAACAAGGTGTTTCCGTTGGCCCCTATGGATCGGCTCATGCCGATCCCGCGTACCATTCACAGACACTTAGGACACTGGGTTGCTCGGGGCACGCTCTCTGCGGCTGTGCCCTGGACCGCGCCCCCCGCCGACGATCTGGGTAGATACAGATGCGTCGAGCGAGGTAGGGTGGGGTTACCAATCCAACCTGGGACATCAACATCACGGCAGATGGGTGGGACACACACACCTACACATCAATGCCCTCGAACTGTTGGTTCCCTTGTTCTTCCTGAGGGACCACGCGCTGGCCCTTCGGGGCCGGTCGGTGGCCTTCAGGATGGACAATCAGACAGCTGTCCACTGTATCCAAAATCAGGGGTCCTCCAGGTCTTTGACTCTGTTGGGGATCTCCGAGAAGTTGTTCTTCCTCGCGAACCGACACAACATCTCCCTGCACGCCTCCTACCTGCCCGGGACTGCCAACCTGTGGGCGGACGCCCTGTCGAGAGGACAGGGCGTTCTTGTAGAATGGGCAATGAAACAGACTGTATTCGACGACCTCGCGGTTTCCTGGGGTGTTCCGGAGGTCGACTTGTTCGCATCGAAGGAGACGCGCAAGTTGCCTCAGTACCTATCCCTCCGGACTCGTACTCCGGAGGGGGGTCCGGACGCTTTTATGGAAGACTGGAGCAGGTGGCAGTCGATATACAGTCAGGCCTCTCAATACGCGAGTATATGGGCGACACACGAGGGCGCGGAATGGAAATTCGCGTATTAGCAATAGAGTATTATATGGGAATAAATCGATATGGGTGGCACTGACTCCAAGTTGTCTACTTTAGGCCTATTTATCTCCGTCAATTGCCACAAAAGGTACATATATGTATACATAAACATCCAAATCATAAGAAAATATAACAATAATAAGTTTGTTCTTGCGAGGGGGCATGATGATGGGGGCAAAAAACTATATCACTGCACACGAGTCTGACTGCGTGGACTGAGGGTAGACTGGCGTCCCTGCGCAGATGGATGCGCGGAATGGTGGGGGGCCTCGCGTATTAGCTGAACTCCCCGGAAATGCCCTTATATCGGCCCCGGATTCGCGTTTTAAAGGTACATCACACATTTTGAAAGTTTTGGGTATGATTCGACCCCCTCCTCGCGTTTAAGGTGAATCGCGTATTAAAAGCTCGCGTATTGGCAGGCCAGACTGTACATATTTCCGCCACCAGACGCACTGTTGATGTGCAAAGTCCTCGCAAGGCTGCGGCTGTACCGCGGCAGAGTCTGGCTAATAGCGCCTCTGTGGCCGGCCCAGGCTTGGTACGCCCAGTTGAAGCGGTGGTGCCCGAGTCCGGTCCCTCTCCCTCTCTCAAGCTTCCACTTGAGCCAGGTTGGAGACCTGCGGACCTCGTTGGCCTTCGCATCGTGGATGTTCGTGAGGCACGGTGGCTCCCAGTCCACGGACGGGACCTGACTGACTTCCTGAAGCGTTCATGGACGTCTTCGACTTGGGGGACTTACGAGTCCCACTGGAGGTCTTTTACTAGGTGGATACAGGACACTCGCCAGACAGTTAGCTCTCCTTCCCTCATACTACACTACTTGTTTCACCTCTTCCGTACGCGTCACTTTCAGGTCAACACTATACGTAACCAGTTGTCTGCCATCCGGGAGGTCTTTGAGTCCGTCACTGGGCTGGTCGTTCCGCCGAAGGAGCTGGATTCCTTCATGAAGGCTGCCTTCAGGGAGCGACCGCCTCCGCGCCAGATCCCTCCTCAGTGGGATCTGGGGCGTGCTCTGGACCTTCTGGCTTCACACACATATACACAGGACTCTACACCGGTTCAGTTGCTGGAGCGTACACTCTTCCTTGTCGCTCTGGCCACTGGGGATAGGGTGTCTGAACTAGCAGCCATGTCACAGTCCCAGGAATGCATGCGATTCTCCCCATCCTTGAATGTCGTCACGTTAGCCCCCTCCCCTCATTTTGTTGCCAAGAATGAGAGAGAGACTCACGTTTTCAAGCCTTTCACCATCCAGGCTTTAAAGCGTGGGCATACTCACCATGTGTTGCGCCCGGTGCAGGCCTTGCACTCCTATGTTGAGTCTGTGGCGCCGACTTCGGGTACTGCTGTGTGGGTGTCTCCTCGGACTGGTGGGAGGCTCTCGAAGGTACAGATAGGCCGCCACATTTGTCGGGTCATTCGTGCCAGTAACCCTGATTGTAGGGGTTCTGCGCACGATGTGCGGTCCTTTGCTGCCTCCTTACGGTTCCTGCAGAGTCGATCGTTGCCTGACGTCGCCTCGGCGGGTTTGTGGTCTTCTGTCCATACCTTCGTATCCTCCTACCTCTCCATGTCCATTGTTAGACCCCCTCGGCCTGTGATAGCTCTCGGGAGTCGTGTTTCCTAGAGCTCTAGCGAAGATGCCTGGTCTTCCCCCCTTGTCACTCTTCCTTTTACTTTGTTTTATTTGGAAAAGGGGGGGGGGGGGGAGTACGGGTTTGCAACACTGGATTGCAAGTTTGGGATTATGTTTTATGTATACAGTACATAAGTGTTTTTGCCAAATTGAAAATTGTGTTTTATTTTTGTGTTCAATGTTTTTGTTGGTTTTGGAAGAAAAGGGATTTTGGGTACAGTACTTTTTGGTTTAAGACAAGTCTATGGTTTTGCATTACTATGAATGACGGGCACGTGTTAAAACTGCTCTTTTTAGCTACTCCTCAGTTTTTCACTCTTTTATTAAACTCTCTTGTTTAAATTGTGTTTCTTTGTCATTCATAATTTTGTCTTATGCATTGTTTTTTTTGGTATGTTGGGCTTGGATGTCCTCCTCCTATTTGTTATGCAGCCTTGACGTTGGATTTGCCAAGACTACTAACAAATTGGGAGGTTTGACGTACCTCCCAACCTACCAAATAGGAAAACATACTATTTGGTAGTAGTCTTGGAAAATCCAACGTACATAATACCCTCCCTCACGCCGGACCCCTGCCCATCCGCGTTCTTCTGCTGACGTGAGATGTGATGACAAGAGAGGGTCGCTCATGTGCACGTTCGACAGGGATCTGCGCATGACGGAACACGGGATGGGCCTTGAGCGGTAACTAAGGTAAACCCCTTTTTCTTCTCTTCTATGCTTTTTTCACCTTCAGTGGTAGTTTTGGTTAATGTACAACGTCTCCTAGAGCAAGATAAGGAGTAGACTCTAGACGTTTTCTTTTTAACCGCGGTTGGAATGACGACATAGCAGTCAAAATAGACAAGTCGTCATTGCAATTAGGTTAATAGCCTTGACGTTGAATTTTCCAAGACTACTACCAAATAGTAGGTTTTCCTATTTGGTAGGTTGGGAGGTACGTCAAACCTCCCAATGAATAAATGAATTAATAGACCAAACAAATTATCATCCTTCCCTTAAGATAGAGAATGTACTAAAAGTAATATATTAAATGAAACATATTCGTATTATCACCAACCCACCAATTGACCACTTGCGAGTTTCGTTCTATAAGGAAGTTGGAGCTGTAGACAATGATATTTAACAAAATTTACAGCTAAAACACGGTCGTAGTACATTTATAAATACATAAAACCCAATTCAACATACCATTTATCTATCAGAAACGTACATTATTCTTGCATTTCTGTTTAATATCGATGTTCACGGCTCCAACTTCCTTATAGCCTGAAACTCGCAAGTGGTCAAGTAACTTACAAACAACCCTAATTAATGAAATCAATTAAACTAATGAATACATGTGGTTCTCCAAGGATTCGAACCTAGGATACTCACACCGAAATTCCGTGCACTAACCACTACGCTATCAAGGCAGTTAATGGTTTATGAACATAAGAACATAAATAAGAACATATATAAGAACAGAAGAACCAGGAAATCTGCAGAGGGCCCATCAGCCCAAATTAGGCAGATCCCTTTCACACCCTACCCATTTCATTTATCTATCCACCTATCTATTACCGGATGCCTTACTCCCCTTTATGAGGGTGGCCATAGACAAAACGCTTCCAAGTAGACCTGTTCCCCTGCGAGGATAACCCGTGCCAGTTTATTCTAGGACTTACAGCATTGACCACTCAACTTAGGGTCTGTCCGACTCCGAATTCCTCTATGTATCCTTTTAGCACTATTTTTTCAACAGTGCATACCCATACCCATGTGCAGTGTGTGGAAAGGGAGTGGGCGTTAACTCAATTCAATGTAGCATCTGTCGATGTTGGGTACACCATGGGAGTAAGTGCTGTAGTAGAACAAAAAATTACCCCTGCCGAAGGATAAGTCAGAAATAGAGAAATTTGAGTGTGTAGTGTGCAAAGGCGAGCTTGTGTTAAGTGATGATCCTGTGGCTGTGAATTTTGGAAATGAGTCATTGGAGCTGGTGAACAAGTTTTGTTACCTAGGAGATACCATCTCTGCCGGTGGTGGGGACAAGGCTGCCACTGTTGCTAGAATTAGGTGTGGCTGGGGGAAGTTCAGAGAACTGCTGCCAATCCTGACCATGAAAAGCATGCCACTCCTCCTGAAGGGAAAGGTGTATGCCTCATGTGTTAGAAGTGCAATGACGTATGCCTCAGAAACATGGGCCGTTAAAGTAGAGGATGTCAACAGAATGGAACGTAATGAGATGAGAATGGTGAGATGGATGTGTGGGGCCAGGCTACAGGATAGAATAACAAATGTTGAGCTGAGGAGACGTTTAGGTATAAAGAGTATTAGCGAGGTGATGCGTACAAGTAGACTGGGATGGTATGGACATGTGGAGAGAATGGATAAACAAAATTGGGTGAAAAAATGCAGGTCTGTGATTGTGGAGGGAGCTGCACCAAGGGGTGGACTGAGGAAGACCTGGGATCGGACTATACGTGCCAATCTCAAATCCAAGAACTTGACAAGTGAAGCAGCCCTTAACAGGGTTGCCTGGAACGCCGCCATTAGGACAAGAAACTGAAACTGCACGTATGTGTGGAACACTTAGTCTTAAAATTTTATGTATGTATGTAGTAGTGAGTGGCTACTCCATCCATCAACCTGCTACATCCTTAGGTGGGCAGTAACCCTAGACGTGTTGCCGATCAAAGCTGACGAGTTACATCCACCCGGACTTTTACAAGGTTGTTTCCTAGGGTTGCCGACCAAGGCTAATGAGTACCATCCACTCGACTATCCAAATTACGTTTGAAACTTTCAATGTTTCTGAGCTGATTAAAGTACAGTACTACACTGTACTAGGGAATCTATTCCACATATCTAGGCTACAACCCTATTTCCAAACCAATGCTTGCCTATATATTTTCTAAAGCGGAACTTATCTACAGTAGAACCCCCAGTATCCAGCTTAAGTTCAGGTTTCATTATAGCCTGAAACTTAAAAAATATGATTACTTGAAAGGTATACCTATAGAAGTATAAATTACTACAAAAATCAATTAAAACATATTCATACATATAATATATTATATGTATGTATTTATTAGTGGCCCCTCCATCATTGACGAACATGTCTATTACATAAGGCATCCTCTTCAAACACTAATCCGCCGTAGTTTTGAATCTACCGCGCAGAGCATTTAAAAACTGAGGAGCCTTCATCATGAGCGCACGCGACCTCACTCATGGCTTCAGTCATTATGAATTGGGTTCTCACTACGAAAAAACTTCGTAAAAAATAAAAACAAAAAGAAAATAAGAATAACTATCCAATAAGCTTTCCATCATATCGTGGATGTACTTGTGTGGATCTCTGACCAGACGCTGATTCAGGCGTCATTCCTCCTTCTCTGCTCTGCGTTCAGCCTGCCCGGACGTGCCTCCCCACGCTCCGCTAGTTCCGCATTCGTTGCGTCCCTAGTGAGTTTTTTCTCATTTGTTTACTCCAGGATGTATCGAGTAAGGTTAGGATAGGCGTAGCAGGAGTGTCCTGGGCTGGTTGCCCGCAGTGCAGTGTATTTTGGGTCGAGTGTATGGGGCATCTATTTCGGATGTACCCTCGTGGTCCCGTTGTGGACATGTGAACTTTTTCACAGTTGAGTTAGTTTGTGATGCAGGCGGCTTTCACTACGCGTTAGTTAGTGCTGCCTTTTATCTTTCTGATGAGGTAAGCTTTGTTTCTGACGTTCCCAGCGTATTTTTCTTCACTTGGTGAAGTTTTTTCTGGGTCCCGAGTCAGTCTTCCCTTGGTCGGAAGTATGTGCTACGGTGGTGTGTTGGCGGTGGTTCCTGTTGTGATATTTCCAGTGTTTGTGTATATTTCAACTTTTATTATGCCGTCTACCTAGGCCTAGCCAGCCGCTCGTAGCTTTGCCACATGTACTAGTGTTATTGTTTATTATTTATAAATATGCCCTACTGTGTCATGTGTTTCCGGGTTTTAGTTGTGTATTGGCTAATTCCTCGGACTATAATTGTTTCCTGGTTTAGTTGTGTATTGGCTAATTCCACGGATTATTGAGTGACCTTGGGTTTGTCGTGCGTGGCTCTCCTCGTGTCTCTTGTTGTTCAGATGGTGTCTGTTCAGGGTGGGTTGCCTTCCGGCGGGGTTTTCTCGGTTTCACCATGAAAATCCCGGCCGCGAGCCGTGTTGGGCCACACGTGGTTGTTAACACTGGCTTGTTTCCCCGGCGTTGGGGTGTCTGTGGCTCTCCAGGACTGCGTCTCTGTGGGTGCCTGGTTTCAGGCCTCCTTTGATTCCCGGCGGGATGGCTGTTCCCATCTATAAAACGTTGTTCATGCGGACATACGTTATGTAGTTTTTCTACCCGGTTTTACAAAAAACCACATGAAAAACCTAGCTGTTGTTTTAGGCTTTCCTCCCCGGCGATCTTTTACAAAGAAGTGGGGACAGGAACTTATGGGGTTAACGTTTGGACATCTCACCCGGCGGGTGCACCTGGGTAGGGTGGGATGAACGACTTATGTCTTTCAGTTAGTTAACCAATCCATTTTAAGTGATACTATGTGTATCGCCGCCTTTACTCTTACGGCGATTGAAGGTTCAAATTAGGTTATATATCGATTCTTCTCACCCGGCGGGTGCTCCTAGGTGGAGGAACTAAGGAATTTACAAAATTCGATTTCGATTTAACCACTTAATTTAGTGATACAATTAGGTATCGCCGCCTTCAAACTTACGGCGATCTTTTGTGACAATTCGTTAGACATCAGATCTCGTATCATCCTGCCCTGTGCTATTCTACTAAAATATTTCAAGGGCCGGCGTCTTTATGGGGGGTTGCTTTGTTACAAAATTGAATCTTGAGACAGTCACCACCACCAAGAGACTATAAGCGCCATGCTGGACCGTTATATTATATCAGAGGGTATTCTTCACTTTCTTTAACAAAAGATTTGTTTAGATTTTCTGAACCCCGCCGCGTAGCGAGCTGTGTTCTTTGTGTCATTACATCTCGTTACCCGGCGGGTTATTAACACTTATGTGCGAACATGTTGGGTTAACCTTATGAGCATTAATTCCTGGAAATTTTCTTTTTTTCCAGAGCTGAGCTCCGGCGGACCAATACAGACCCGGCGGTAGTTTTCTCCCACCAGTCTCTGTCATGGCTACCGTGGCCCCAGTTTTTGCTTTGTGCACTACCCCTGCTTGTGCTGGTATCCCTATTTTTGCGCATACCCGTTGCATAAGGTGTGTTAAATGTCTAGACCGTTCAAGGGGTCTCTGGGTTATGCGTAATTGTTCTTTTTGCTCCCAATTAGCTATAAAGGTCCTTTGTGATAATGATAAGACCGCGGCGGTAGCGTTGAGAGAGGTTAGGCAACAGATGTCAGCCTACACTACCATTGTTGCGCATAAATCACTTCAATGTGACAACGTCCCACTTTGGGATAGATTGCTCTCCGAACACCCTCCCCCTAAACGTTCCTCTAGAGTCACGAGTATTAAGCCGGCGGAGACTGGTCAGGGTTCTGTATCTTCTGCTGCTACACCTAAACGCCCAAGAGAGCCTACACCCCCGGTATCCGCCTCCTCGTCTCGGGCGAGATCCCGGTCTAGGTCTCCTCTTAGACACCAGTCATCTAGTCGTGCCTCTTCACCGGCGAGTAAGAAGAGTAGGACGGAAGGTTCCACCAGTGGTCACGGCGAGGATTCCTCCAGATCTAAGAATAGTTCGCGGTCACACCGTAGCCATAAATCCTCTAAAAAGGATTCACATAAACGGAAGTCCTCTCGACATTCACCAACTTCTAGTGCATCTCATCGTACCTCTACCCCAGACAGAGTTTGTGTTAAGGCCCAAGAGTCCAGTGCAGCGCCTGTCCCACAAGAGGATTTGCCACTTAATATTTTAACCCTGGAATTGGAAAGTTCAGGGGGTTCAGTAATTGAGAATGTTTCAGACTCTCAAGAGAGCGTAGGCCAGGGCCTCGGTGTTTGGCGGTTTGCTCAACCAGGGTCTGACCACCCACGTCCGACTCAAACGAGTCACACAGTAGCCGATGTCCACAGGGACGCGGCGATCCCATCCTCTATCCCAGACTTATCTTGGCAACAAGGTACCCCTGCCTCGGCGGGGTCTTCTCAGGAGGATCAGGAGGAGAAAGACGAAGTTTCTATAATTTCGGAGACGGAAGGACAAGGGTCAGGCTCAGGCTTGGACGCCGCACAGGATACTAATGATTCACCTGTAAGGTCTTCATCAAACCAGTTTGTTACGGCACAAGAAATTAATGGGCTGCTTACTCATGCTTTATCTAAATTTTTTGGCCAACAACAGGAAAACCCCACAATGGACTTGGGGGCTCCCAAGACAAGTTCTACGGTACGGCCTCTGATGACTTCGATTGATTTATCTAAGATCCCTAACCCTCCCACTCTGTTAACCTCAGGGATCACTAGGCCTGCTACGGCGGCATTGACAACTTCAAATGTCAGGGTCATAACGGATGTCAATCCACCCCCTCTAGACAAAGCGCCTCTTAGAAAGGTAGCTATGCCCTTACTTTATGGGCCAGACGAGTCATGGGTTCTTTTGAACTCCTCTAAACCAGAGCTTGCCCAACCTACTTTGTCAGGGGAACTCCCGGTACCGCGTGAGTGGGTCATCCAGGGCAATAAGTCAAAGAAATTAAGGGCCGTGGATACTTTGGGTAATGTTCTGGACGTAAACATCAAGGCTATACCTAGTTATTATCACCAAGATTATTTTGTGTATGCTTCTAAGCCTGCTTTACCCCCTGCCTCAGCTTCAAAACTATTTTCAGACTGGTCTAAGCTGGATGGGTTTAATGATATTAAGACTCTGTCAGCTCTCACTCCTGAACTAGATTTACAGACCGTCACAGACGACGCAGCTAATCCAGTTTTGAAGGTGGGACAGTTGGGACCAGGACCTTGGGTAGATTGGGAGGTAGAGGCTCAAAACTTTGCAACCACTTTCACTTCTAAATCTTCCCACCAGATACCTCAGGATACTCATTCATGGTTCTCCATGCCAGTGGGTTCTGCCGGCGGAGTCCCGTCAGCTTTGTTTTCATTTCTAGCTGCCCCTAAGATTAATCTTTGTGAGCTGAAGGACCCGTTCACTACCCCTACCCCTACTCACCTAGACAGAGAATTTAGGCTACGGGGAAAAGCTTTTCGCCTGTTCTCGCAGTACATAGTATCTCAGCAGGTGGCTAAGTCTTTACTACGGTCCACTCAGGCAATCGCAGATGCGGATGCTCGAAGATCGGTTGAGTTATCCCGGCGACTGATTCTTCAGTCGTCAATCCAATCCTTGGGTGACATACGTACCGCCTTGCTTGAGGCGGTACGAGCACGACAAGATCTTAGGATGTCGTTAGTTCGCAAGCTACCTGATCGCATTGCTAATCAGGTGGTTATGTCACCAGTGCTTACTCCCTCTTTAATGACCCCTGAAGTGTGGCGAACAGTGTTCAATATGGCACAGGCCGTTAAGCACAGTCCCACCCCTTCTAAGAAACCTGCATTTAACTTCCCCAAACCCAGGCCTACTACTAAAGCTCAGCCAGGGGGATCTAAACCTTTTCTTCCGCCTAAGTCCTCCCACTCCCCCCAGGGTCAGTACAGGCATAGACAGAGTAGGTTTTCAGGTCAGAGAGGACGCGGCCAAAATAAACCAGGTCAGGGCCGGTCTTCGGCCAACACCAGCCAGCCGGCGAAGCGTCCAGCACCAACCCCACCATAAAAAAACTAAAGTCTCTCTCACTCCCGGCGCCTACCTTAAGGCCGGAGGAACCGAGGGTAGTACAGCCGGCGAACCCTTGTCTGCTAACTGGGTCGTTCCGAACGTGTCACCAAGCATGGCTGTTAAACACTTGGGCACGGATGGTGCCACGCAAAGGCATCACCTGGCAGTGGCTCCGGCGACCTCGATTACGTCAGCCGACAACGGCGAATTTTGTTTCTTTAGAGGTGGAGTCACTAGCCCAGGAAATGATTGCCAAGAATGTCATCATCCCGGTCCCCCCAAATTACCCTGTATTCACGTCCAAACTATTTTTGGTTCCCAAAAGGGACAGTGTTCAGATGAGGCCGGTCGTAGACCTGTCTTATCTGAATCTTCACATTCACAACGAATCTTTCAGAATGTTAACAGTACACCAAATCAGGCTAACACTTCCGCCGGGAGGTTGGATGTGTTCACTAGACCTGACAGACGCCTATTGGCACGTATCGGTCAACAAAAGATTTCAAAGGTTTTTGGCCTTACGGATCAGGCACCAAAATTTTGTTTTTCAGAGGATGCCGTTCGGCTTGAACCTGGCACCTCGATTATTCACAAAACTAGTCCGGCAAGCCCTGATGCCATTGTTAAAACAAGGGATCAGAGTGTTGTGGTATCTGGACGACTGGCTGGTGGTGGCAGACACACAATAATTATGCATAAAACATGTCAATATCATTTTAAATCATGTCAAAACTCTAGGCTTCAAGGTAAATCTGGTAAAGTCAAACCTTGTTCCCTCACGAGTAATTCAGTGGATAGGGCTGGTCTGGGACACCGCCGCTCTCACTCTGAGTCAGAGTGTGGACAATCGCAACAGGTTTCGCAGGAAACTGTTCAGGTTTCTTCACAGTCTGACTACGACACGAAGGGTCTGGGAGTCTCTGGTCGGCTCTCTCAACTGGATTCAACTAACTGTCAAGTTGGGCCGGTTGAAAGTAAAACGATTAATATTGGAAGGCAACAAATATTTCCCGCTCTTACCGGCGGGAAAATTATGGCCCATCCCGAAATTAATCCACACCTTACTAGCGGTCTGGGCGAAGAGGGAAACATTGCACTCAATAATGTCATGGACCTCTCCTCCACCAACGGTATGGGTAGACACGGATGCGTCAGGCACAATAGGGTGGGGATTTCAGTCAAATCAGGGGCACCAGGGTCAGGGGCTTTGGTCCCACTTAGAAATCTCTCACATCAATGTCAAAGAATTACTAGTCCCCTTGTATTTCCTTCAGGCTCAAGGCCCGGCGTTACGGGGCAAGTCGGTGGCCTTCAGAATGGACAATCTGAATGCAGTCCACTGTATTCAGAAACAAGGGTCAACGAGGTCAAGGAAGTTGCTAAACGTGTCGGAAGAGATTTTTGCTCTAGCCAACAGTCTAGATATTTATCTTCACGCATCTTATCTCCCAGGCGTAGCGAACGTCTGGGCAGACGCTCTGTCCCGGAGACAGAGCACGACAGTAGAATGGGAGCTCAAGCAACCCATTTTCAACCTAATGATTGCAGAGCTCTCCCATCCACAAGTGGATCTTTTTGCGTCCGAGGAGACTCACAAACTCCCTCTATACCTCACCCGCCGGGCGAAAACGCCGGCAGGGGGGCCAGACGCCCTAGTGACAGACTGGAACAGATGGAGCTCCATCTATCTGTTTCCACCGCCAGATGCGTCACTAATGTGCCACGTAGTGAACAAACTACGAGATTATCGAGGCTTAGTCTCGCTAATCGCGCCACTGTGGCCGGCGCAGTTGTGGTACCAGCAATTGAAAATGTGGTGCCCGGACCCGGTATCGCTCCCGGTCGGGTATTTCCACTTAGACACGATTGGCAACCTAGCGACCTCGCTGACTTTTGCATTATGGACATTCAGGAGGCCAAGTGGCTAGCACCATACGGTAGAGATGTGACCAATAAATACTCAATCAATATACTCAGTCTACAAAACGACAGTATCAATCACATTGGCAAGCCTTTACTTCTTGGATCGTTAGGACAGAACAAACTGTACCCTCAGTGGCATTAGTTTTTAATTATTTGAATTATCTGTTTGAGCAGAAACGTTTATCTGTGGTAACATTAAAAAATCACTTAACTGCGATTAGAGTGCCCTTTTTAGACCTTACGGGTCTTTCCATACCGGTAGCGGAGGAAACAGGTTTTATGAGAGCATGTTTTAAACTCCGCCCACCTCCCCGTCAGCTCATGCCTACTTGGTCTCTGGACAAAGCTTTGTCTTTGCTTCACTCTCGTCTGTACCAAAATACTGCAGACTTTGCATTACTCTTAAAAAAGGCGGTTTTCCTTTTGGCTTTGGCCACCGGAAACAGAGTGTCTGAGCTGGCGGCGATGAGCAACACACCTAATTGTCTTAGGTTTGGTAGACTTAATGAATGTATTTCCATTGCACCCTCCCCAGGTTTTGTAGCCAAGAATGAGCATAGTGCACACGTGTTTTCTGAGTTCATGGTGCCGGCGTTAAAAAGGGGAAAGGTGCATCATAATCTATGTCCAGTGCAAGCTCTAACCAAATATTTGAGAGTAGCTCCTCGAAACCCCCAAGGTGCTTTATGGGTAGCAAGTACGGGTAAACGCTTACTTAAACGGCGATTAGCCTCTCTTCTGGTAGAAGTCATTAAAGAAAGTAATCCCGGCGTTGTGGGTCGGGCCCACGATTTACGCAAATGGGCAGCCTCTTTACGTTTCCTGAACAAAATTTCAGTCGAAGACATAGCGTCCACGCAGTTGTGGGCGTCTAATCATACGTTTCTGTCTAGATACTTGTCAGTTGCTCTAGACAAACCTTCCTTACTATGTATAGCTTTAAGGCAGAGGGTCTAGGTGGCCCTGCAGTCACTTTTGTTTACTTTCACGGGAGAGGGGGGGGGGGGGGGGGGTGCAGTCAGTTGACATAGGACACCCTAGACCCCGCCGGAGTATGAGAGCTGTGATACAATTTAAGGTTAAAATGTGATATGAAAATTTCTCAGTGAGAAATTGTGCTAGTACAATGTTAAGTACAAAACAACGGTGTTGTTAGAGTAGTTTAGCTGCGAAAGCAATTTAATATTAGAACAATGGAGTTCCTTTGCAATTTATCTCCATGTTTATGTTGGGGTTTATTATGTGCACATATAAACTTATAACTTGTTATTTTTTTGTCACCACTCGTTGAGTGGGGTGCCTTTGTAACTACAGATCTGTGTTCAGAATCTTCAGGCTTACCCATTTTTTGTCAGGCAGGCTTCTTTGAAGCACGCACCTGCCTGAACCCCCTTTTTCTTGTATTTTTTCGGCCTACGCCGTTGTTAAATATATTTTCAAAAGTAAGAATACTATGTGGTTGTTTTTATTATCTGCTTTTCTAGAGTTATGATATGATTACGAATGTCCCCCTCCAGTCTTAGAAATCAGGCATGTTCGTCAATGATGGAGGGGCCACTAATAAATTATAGGTTTGACTCCTGTAAGGAGATAAAGAAAACCTAATATTTAGTAGTGGCCCCGTAATCATTGACGACTGGGGCCCTCCCGACCGTCCCCTTCCCATTCGTTGATGTATTGAGGATTTTGGTTTACTTGATATGTCAGTGAAGGAGGAATGACGCCTGAATCAGCGTCTGGTCAGAGATCCACACAAGTACATCCACGATATGATGGAAAGCTTATTGGATAGTTATTCTTATTTTCTTTTTGTTTTTATTTTTTACGAAGTTTTTTCGTAGTGAGAACCCAATTCATAATGACTGAAGCCATGAGTGAGGTCGCGTGCGCTCATGATGAAGGCTCCTCAGTTTTTAAATGCTCTGCGCGGTAGATTCAAAACTACGGCGGATTAGTGTTTGAAGAGGATGCCTTATGTAATAGGCATGTTCGTCAATGATTACGGGGCCACTACTAAATATTAGGTTTTCTTTATCTCCTTACAGGACTCAAACCTATAATGTATGTATGTATGTATGTATGTATGTATGTATATACTCCGGCACATACCCCATAACTGGGGGTGGCAGACTCGAGACACAGCCCGAACAGGGACAACACAGAACAACATAAAAAACAAAATGCAAAATTCACACACATCTAGGTCGCCCAAGAGAAGACCCAGAGACCAAATATTACTAAGGCCTCCCCTGGCCCCAGGCATCCCGGAGAGGTTCCGGTCTCAGCAGGCAGACACGCAGCGGAGCACACCACAATGCCCGCCCACCTCACATCCAGGCATGACCCTTCATATACACCGGCTCCTCAGGCCAAGGGCATGCCGGACTATTATCTAGTCCAACTGGCGCCCGACCGAGTGCTCCACACCAAGTGCAGTTCTGGTCTTATGCCCTAATGGCGGCGCTCCAGGCAGTCCTGTTCAGAGCTACCTCACTTGTCAATTTTTTAAAAATCAAGATGAGACCGTAAAGTCTGATTCCACATCTTTCTTTGTCTGTCCCTTGGTGCAGCTTCCCCCACATTCACGGACTTGCATCTTTTCACTTGTACAGTATTATAATATTTGTTTTAGTTTTACAGTAGTTGCATATGATAGATTCAGGGTTATCCAATGTCATCACTGCCAAGGCTTTGGGTACAACAGAGACAATTGTAACAAGAAACATGACAAACCAAAGTGTGTTTTTTGTGCTGGTGGCCACAGCTGTAAGGACTGCACGAATAAGCGCGGTCCTCCACTGTCAGATGATTCAGTTGCTCACTTTGCATCTAGCAGGCATTGCCCTATTATGATTTCTCAACTGAAGAAATTAAAAGAAAATACAAACTTTACCTGTTTATTATTAAACAGGTAATAAACAGGAATGAATGGAGAATGCTTGTGAATAGATGAGTGAACACGTGGTCATTTGGGGGAGGGGGGAGGGTGCAAGTTGGACTAGATAATAGTCCATCAGGTGCTTGGCCCGGGAAGAAGGTTTATATGAATGGTGTGCCTGGAAGTGTGGTGGGCGGGCTTGTGGTTTCGGCTTCGCTGCATGTCTGCCTGCTGAGATCGGAACCTGACTGGGTGGTTGGGGGCCGGGGGGAGTGCTGGAGGGACCTTGGTGAACCTGGTCTCTGGGTCTTCTCCTGGGTGACCTAGATGTGTGTGAATTTGTAATTTGTTTTTGTGTGTTCATTGTTTTCTGTTATGCTGTCCCTATTTGGGCTCTGTTTTGAGTCGTCCCCCCCCCCCCAAAAAAAAAGCAAAAAAAAAGTGGGGATTGGGCCTGAGTATATACTGTACATACATATATACATACAAACTTTACCAACTTAAACAACTTCTAACACCTCCCCAGAATCAGTTAAGAGCAGTTCTGCTAAACATTTGTTCCATTCGTAACAAGATGGATCATATAAAATGAGATTTTAAGTGATTTCAAGCTCAATATCGTGCCAGACAGAGACTTGGTTGTGTGAATTCGACATCCACATTATTCGTAGTGCCTTGCCGAAGTCATATTCTATTAATAGTGTGCCCAGACCTTCTGCAGATCACCCTGGTGGAGGAGTCGCACTCATATAGAGTAGAAAGGAGTAGAAAGGAGGGAGAGATCAGGGAGGGGAGAGAATGTGATGAGAGTTGTGACGGAGGAGGAGAACGGGGTGGAGGTGTCACAGGGAGAGACAGGAGACAAAGAGGCAGACCCAGTAGTGCTAACAGGGGAGTAGGGTACGGACTGGAGGAGCGGGATGGTGTAAGTGCTGGAGGAATGGTAGATGGATTAAGGATTATGTTTAGTAATGTGGATGTGTTTACTCAGGACAAGAAAAGAGAACTGATATGTAGGTTGCAGGATGAAGAGGAAAAACCTGATATCATAGCCCTACAGGAAGTAAGACCAAAAAATGTTAGAATTGAGAGGGAACTGGTGGAATATAGTTTAGAGGGTTTTGAGTTATATGAGAGAAATGCTATTAGAGCAGAGGTTGGAAGAGGACTGTTTATTTATGTAAGAAAAGAGCTCAAGGTTAATGAGGTGGATATGAGACAGCAGTATTGTGAGTATTTGTGTATTGAAGTAAAATGTGTAAGAGGATCAATTCTAATTGCCTCTATATATAGAAGCCCAAATAATAGCAGGGGAGAGGATGATAACCTACTGAAAGCAATGGAGGAGATAGATAATAGAGAGAACAAATATAAAAAATGTATTGGAGATTTCAATTTGCCAAGGATCAACTGGGCAAATTGTACTACTCCAGCGGGACAGGGTAGCATGGAAAATAAGTTTATAGAGAAAGTGAGAGATTGTTTTTTAACACAACATATTGTAGAGATGACAAGATATAGAGATGGGACGCAGGGGAGTGTACTTGATTTGATTTTTAGCAATGAAGAGGATATAGTGGAACATGTTAATGTGGATAGCCCTATAGGTCGTAGTGACCATGCCTGTATAAGCTTTAGTTGTAACATTAAATCGGAGAGGGATAATAAAAGCAATAGAAAAATATACATGTATGATAGAGCAGATTATGAGCTGCTGAGACGGTGTTTGGACATTGACTGGGAGGAATATTTGAACGGTGAAGACGCTGAAGGAATGTGGAGGAAAATTAGAGTCAAACTGGAGAATGCTGTATCCAAAAGTGTACCAGTAAGGGAATATAAGGATAAAACAAAATTGAGGAAAAGAACTAACCCAGAATTGCCAATGAAAAGAAAGCTTTGGATATTGATTAGAAGAAAGAAACGATTGTGGGAAAGATTAAAATTGTTAAAAAAGAACAGGGGGTCTAGTAATTATTTCATAAATGTTTATACATATTTTAATAATGCATCACTTAGCTCTACTCCCACTAGTTCTGTATATTTTGATAGAACTAAACTTAAAGATGCCCTTAAATTCCTCCTTTTCAATACTTATGTTAGATTCGGGCCGTACATTTTCAAACAAATATTAGGAATTCCTATGGGTGGAAATGCTAGCCCTTTAATTGCAGACTTATTCTTGCTTGCTTTAGAATTTAAATATATAAAAGACTTAGTTGACAGTAGCAAGAAAAATAAAATTCCAGAAAAATTAGCACTTGCTAAACTGTTAAGTAATAATAGTAGATATATTGATGATATTCTTGTTTGCAATTTGTTAAATTTTAATCAAGTTGCTAAACTTATTTACCCTAATTCTATTCCCCTCACACAATGTAACGTAGATTATAAGGTTGAAAATTTTCTTGATATAAATATAGAGATTGTTAATGAACAGTGCATACTTAAAGTATATCACAAAGTTGATGATTTTAATTTTAACGTAATAAACTTTCCTAGTAGTAATATCGATAGTAAAATCACTTATAATTGTTTTTATTCCCAATTAATAAGATTTTGTAAAATCTGCACTAAAGTAGATGACTTTTGGGCTAGAGCTAGGTTACTATACAGACTCTTAGTGGACAGAGGTTTTGAGGCAAGTAAATTGTTCCATAAATTTAATCTTTTTAGGGTCAATTATTGTGACTGTATTCTAAAATTTGACATCAATAATTTTAATCAAGCATTTTTAACTTGAAGTTTCTTGTATAACCTCTGCTTACTTTTTGTCTGTATTTATTGTTTATCTTTTTCTTTTTCTATTATTATTATTATTATTATTATTATTAATATTGATGATTTTTTAAATTTATTGTTCTTGTTAAAAGAGTACTCTTTGTTTAAATCTGTTGTTACTTCATATTTTGCAATTATTTCTCTTTATATTATATGTATTCATTGTCGATAGTATCAATTGCTTACTTTTGCGATTTCCTTAGTTTATTTGTGCTATAAATGTAGGTTATTTGTAGGGTAGTTATTGATAGGGGTCACTTGAGGCATGCTATGCTTACAGGTACCTACCCGATAGCACTATCGTTAGTGAGTGCTGTACTGTATTTTATATATTATTTTGTAATAGTATAGATATCTTATCAATATTTGTATTTTTTACTATTGTTAATGTCTTGTCATGTTGCAAATTTGATTTTAAATAATATTTTGACATTTAACATGTAGTTTCTTTATTCATGCAGAGTTTAGTAAAATTTGCCAGAACGTCCCGGACTTCCCAAACTTGACTACTTCCTTTAACGTGACGATAGTGCGTTGTTATATGTGCGATTGGTTTGCTTGGGAAACAGATTAACTTGCTCATGTAGTGATGTACACCCTATGTGGTGGATTGTGTTCTTTTATTTAATAATTTTCATTTTAGTAAGCGTTGTTTCCACATAGCGATTTTGATAATTTAATTTGACTTTATATTGTCCTTGTCCCAATTTTGGTTTGTTTAGTTTGCAAGTTTTACATTTTAATTAATAGAGGCTAAGGAAGTGGATCTGGAACGTAGACAAATAAACAATAAAATAAGGTGGGAAACAAGGAGGGGGGTGAAGGAGAGGGAGAGAGAGATAGATAGAAATGTGAAGGATAATCCAAAAATATTCTGGAAGTACATTCAGGAAAAATTAACAAGAAGAGTAGGGATCCCAGAGCTGGTGGGGGGGGTTGAATGATGGGAGTAGAGCGGAGACTGATAAGGAGAAAGCAGAGGTGCTGGGGAAATACTTTGGGGGGGTACTAACAGTGGAGTCGGAGGATGCAGTGCCTACTATTCCCATCAAACAGGCACCGGCACTAGAACTAGTAGAGTTTTCCCATGCTAGAATAAGAAGGGCTATAGAAAAAATGAACAGAAGTAAGTCACCGGGACCGGATGGGATACACCCAAGAATCATAAAGGAAGGAGGGGAGATGTTAGTAGAGCCATTGAAAATGTTATTTGAGGTATCGTTTAATACAGGACAAATCCCGATGGACTGGAGAGAGGCGAACATAACAGCTATATTTAAGAAGGGAAAGAGAAATGACCCAGGGAATTATAGACCAGTCAGTTTGACAAGTGTTGTGTGTAAACTAATGGAAACGGTAATTAGAGAAGGAATAATGGATCATATGAAGTCAAACCAACTTTTCAGTGGGAGACAGTTCGGATTCTTGCCGGGGAGGTCGACGGTACTACAGCTAATTAAGGTGGTAGATGATTGGATGCAAATTCTAGAAGATGGTGATGTAATAGACGTGGTATATTGCGATTTTATGAAGGCCTTCGATAAGGTCCACATAAAAGGTTAATAGAGAAAGTTAGAAGCTATAATATAGGGGAGAAATGTGTGAAATGGATAGAAGCCTTCCTGAAAGATCGGAGACAGAGGGTATTGGTGAATGGAATAGGCTCGGGGTGGAGGGAAATTACAAGTGGGGTACCTCAGGGATCTGTGTTGGGACCACTGCTGTTCGTTATATTTATCAACGACTTGCCTGAAGTTATAACTAATGGAAGTGAGGTATACCTGTATGCGGATGACACTAAACTGTATAGAAGAGTGAGGAGTAAGGAAGATATGGGTTTGCTTCAAGGAGATGTGGAGGGCATGAAGGGATGGTCTGAGCATTGGTTAATGCCTTTTCATCCAAAAAAATGCAAGTACATGCGGATTGGGACCAGCAAGATAGACAAGGTAGGATACAGTATGTATGAAGCGATGGAGGAAGTGAGTGCAGAAAAGGATATAGGAGTAGTGATAGACAATAAGTTAAATTTCTCAGAACATTTAGCGGAAAAGATAAACAAAGCCAATAGAATTGTAGGGCTGATAAGGAGGACATTTGTGTCACTTGACGAAGAAATCTTCAGGAATCTATATACAGCGCTGGTTAGGCCGCACCTGGAATATGCAAACCAGGTGTGGGCTCCATACAGTATATGGTAAAGGATATAGAAGCAGTGGAGAAAGTGCAGAGGAGAGCTAGCAAGCTGGTACCAACGTTGAAGAACGCGGGCTATGAGCAGAGGTTGAGGACACTGGGACTTCCGACACTGGCATATAGGAGAAAGAGAGGGGATATGATAGAGACTTTTAAGATAGTGTCAGGAAAGTACGATGAGGATGTGTGTGAAGGTATCTTCTTGATGCGGGAGGGAACAAGAACGAGAGGACACTCTAAGAAAATTTACAAAGAAAGAAATAGGCTTGAGAAGGCGAAGAACTCATTTTGTGATAGAGTGGTAAATGAGTGGAACGCACTGCCCCAGTATGTAGTCGATTCCGAATCAATAAGGGAGTTTGAAAGTAATCTTGATAAAGCATGGGGAAGACAAGATTTGAAGTTTGATTATAAAACAAAAATACAGAATAGTAAAAATGTTGCGTCTGCTACCGCCGCCGCCAACACCGTGAACGACCGCAGCAGTGCAAGTACTGGTACTGAGCTGGATACACAGGCATAGTTTGCCTTTTTCCAGAGGATCTACTGTACTGTAAGAAACTGTAAGAAATATAATCACTCGCAATAACTATAAAAATTAGCTCAAATTGTGACTTATTCTTATTTTCCTTTGAACTCTTGGAAGTGTTAATAAACCTTCATCAGTAAACCTTTAGTCGCAATCGTCTATCGACCAGAACACCGAGGCTTCAGTGGCTTTAGTGGTTTATCTGAAGAAAAAAATAACATGTCAGTCTTCTTGACTTTAAAAACACACCAAGGAAATAGCTCTGGGCAATGAATGCAAAGTATATAGTTGAATGGATATAGAATTAAAATGTAAAACTTGCAAACCAAACCAAAGTACTTTACGGTGGTAGACATATGCAGAGAATGGATGAAGACAGGCCAAGATTTATATATTAAATTTAAGTAAAAAGGACAACTAGTAGTGGAAGTCCATCAATAGTTTGGGAGAAGAAAAGGTAAACTTTAAAATAAGAGCATTATGGCACAGGCAATAAGAGCCTGTCTGGACAAGTTACTTTGAGGGTATATCTGCAATGTCCCTGCTTTAGCTTAGGTTTCCCAGGAGGGAGCAAGGGATTGGAGATGATAAGATGATTTTTACAATGTCTTTTACCGTGGCCAGATCATGTGCAGCAGCTGGTCCCAGTGAGCATCAAGAGCCGGCACAGCACGTTTATGACAGAGTAGCCGGTACTGGTGGATGAGGTGCACACACAGGTACAGAGCGATGGAGTCATAACAACCCATCACAACACCACACACCTCTTTCTGTAATATGAAACAAGTTGTTATCAAAAGAGGAAATGTACCATATTTACCTTGTGGAATACTATCTATCTATCTATCTATTGCCTGACGCCGTGATCCCCGAAGGGGTGGCCACGAACGAACCGCCCCCATGCACCTCTGTCCCCAGTCAGTCGACGCCCCTCCCCCCAACCAGCACCGCCTTCGTTCATGTAGTTCCTCACTCCATCCTTCCACCTCATATTCGGTCTACCTCTCTGTTCCTCCACCTCGCTCTCGTACACCCTCTTAGTCATTCTCTCGCTTTCCATACGTTCCATATGGCCGAACCATCTCAAGTTGTTTTTCACACTTTCCAGCACACTACCTCCACACCACACCTACTTCTTACTTCCTCATTAGTCTGTCTATCCCTCCATGTAACTCCGCACGCACTCCTTAAGTAATTCATTTCCACTGCTCTCACTCTTGGTCTGAGTCTCAACCAACGTCCATGCTTCGCTTCCGTAAGTCAGTGTCGGGATTACCACACTGTCATGCAAGGACTTCTTCACTTCCATACTGACCACCCTATTTCTTGTTACTGCTTGTGGAATACGCACCCTTAAATTTGGCTGTGAAAAAATTATGGTGGAATGACGAGGTTGAAAATGCAATAACGGAGAAAAGAAGATGTTTCAAAGCATGGAAGAAAGGAGGCAGAAAAAAAAATATATCTGACGGCTAAGCGAATTGGAAAAAAATATATATATATATACTGTATACGAGGCAAAGAAAATTATATAGGATATGGTCATAGACCAAGTGAGTAATGCAGAAAATCCTAATGGGATCTTCAACTTAGCTAGGCGAGTTAATGATGACAATAAAGACGTTGTACAAGAACAGTGTGTTAGGAATGATAATGGGATAATTGTTTATGCTGATAAAGAAATCAGTCATGCTTGGAATGTACAGTACGAAAGATTACTCAACGTGGAATTTGAGTGGAATGGAGAGCAGCTTAGTAACAAAAAGCCAATACTCCCCCCAGTTTGCATTAGAGTCCACAAGGGCTCTGTGTTAAGCCCTCTCCTCTTTGTTATGGTTCTGAAGGCACTCTCTGGAGACTTTAGAGTTGGGCTCCCCTGGGAACTGCTATACAAAGATGACCTAGTACTTATCGCAGATAGTGTGCGGGATGCCGAGGCCAAGTTCAGAAGATGGAGAGAGGGCATGGCAAGGATTAGAGTTGTTGTTGTTCTTGTTGTTGTTCCCCAAGCTGCCTGGCCGAACAGCCCCAAGGCCCCGAGTAAGGCCAAGGCCATAAACGAGCGCCCCCACAGAACCCTCCCTGCCGACCACAATAAAGCCTGGGTGACCGAAGCCACTCCATGGCGGGGAGCTGAGAGGGTGCGTAAACGCCCGGGAAACCAAAGCCCCACCCAGGGCCCTGTGCCCCTCAGCAATTATGAAGAGAAAGTTGAGGGGCAAAGGAATAATGTGACGCTTTAGCTTCCAATCTTGGTAGATTGGGAGGTCAATCCACGGAAGAGACGCCGTCACTTGAGATCTAGAAAATATATAAGTAAAAAGAACAGTCAGAGTAAGCTATGGGTATGGCAGAGATCGCTCAGGTCTCACTCTGATAGACCAGCCCATCGCCATTAGAGTTAATATAAATAATACCAAGGTTTTATACAGTAAATTAGGGCTTGGAAAAGTAGAAAAAAGTGGTGTATACCCATGCGCAGTATGCAGAAAAGGGGTGGGAGCGAACTCAATTCAGTTTAGTGTTTGCCGCTGCTGGGTACACCACGGGAAGAAGCCCTGCACTATATAAAGGGACCTTACCAAGGAAGAAGTCCGAAGTTGAGAAATTTGTATGCATTTTATAAAAAGGTAAGTGTGTGATCAATGATCGGCTTGAGTGTTAACTTTTGCAATGAGGCACTGGAGATTGTGGACAAGTTTTGCTACTTAAAAAAATACCATCTCCGCCGGTGGTGGGGCTGAGATGCGGCTGGGGAAAGTTCAGAGAACTGTTTGCTTAATTATTGCTCAGGAAGAATCACTTTTAGTCAAAGTGTTAGAAAGCTTTCTCTTAAACTTATTGAAGTTAAGTTCAAAGATAATTGTATTATTATAAATAATATAAAAATTTAATTTCCGCACCCACCTGGATATGCTGGAGAGCCTTGCCCATGACAGTCATGAACAGTTTCAGGGAATCTGCATCCTTGACCATGAAGAACTCTGAGAGGAATATGTATTCCCGGCACCCGTTGTCCATCAGGGCGTACTGCTGACTCCGGAATAACACTTCAAATGCATACTGGTAAGGGGTACAGTTCTGGATTAGCTATGAGATCAGTTAAGAGATAATCTGTCTATCTTCTCTTTGTTTCTCTCTTGCACACTCTCTTTCTCAGTTATTCTCTCCCATTCTTTGTTTACCACTCAATCTCATTCTCTCTCTCTCTCTCATTATTTCTTTTATGCTCGATCTCTTTATCAGTCTCTTAATATTTTTCAGTTTAATTATCTCAATTTGTCTGTGTATCACTCTGAATCAATCAATCTCAATCTCTCTCTCTCTCTCTTGTACTGACCTTAGCATCCCCCTTGCCAGCAGTATGAGGCACAATAATATCCTGCATAAGCCCCTGGGGAGAGAGCAGGGAGTCACGGGTACCCAGGGTAAACACAGTTCCCCGACTCTTTAGGCTCTTGGTGAAGAAACTGTTGGAGCGTGTGTCCTCCACCCCCATCAGGTCGTCCCGGGTCACGCCTTCCTCGTACTGAAAATGAACATTGTGTTTTAGCAGAACACTAACGTTGCCACTGCAATAATGTCAGAACTTGCCAGGGACGTAAATCATGAGGAGTACACCCCTGGGTTGACATGTCACCTCCCCCAACTTTTGAACAGGTTTAACATTTTAATAGGGTTTGTCCCCCAAATTTTTCAGCTGGTTTTACTGATAAATCCTGCTTACGTACATTAAACAGAGGAGGCTACAATAGGAAACTGCTGATGGAAAATATGTCTTTTATTTATTATATATTCTTGTATTGATATACCGTATGCAAGAGCATTGGAAATATTCATCCCCTCGCGACCCTCAACCCCAGTGCACCGTGTGCGGTACGCGTTTAACGATCCGCCACATTTTCACTGACTGTCGTCGGTATTCCCGTCTCCGATCACTTTATTTTGGCAATTCTGATTTAACTCACATTTTCGAAGATTCTCCTTCCTTTTCCCTTTACCGTATTTTCTGTTTCCTCAAAGATGCTTCTCTTCTTGATTTGATTTAATTCTCTCTTAATTACTTTCTTCTTTTCCTTTAGATCTAATTCTTCGGGCCAGCCCTATGGGAGCTCTTTTGGGGAGCTCAGTGGTCTGGTTAACCCCTCCCACCCGGGCAGCATTTTAAAATGACACCGCGGCAGATGGGCAGGAACCCGGGTGTCCTTTTAAAATCCGTAAGCTTGAAAGCCTTTAACCCTTCCTACCCGGGCTGCCTTAGGTAAGGACAGCTCGGAATAAGGGCCGCTACCCGGGAGTCCTTACCTAAGACGGCAGCTTAATAGCCTAATTAAGCTTGGTCTGAACGCCGTGCGTACGACGTATGTCAACAAACCCAAGCGTTGCGTCACCGCACCTCCGAAAACAAGAAGGAGAAGACTCTTCAATGTTATTGTTCTGACGTAAGACGAAATTAGTGTCTGAAAAGCCCCCATATTGGCAACATCTCTGCAATATTTGCTCCACTGAAATCGTCATCACAACTGAACCAGTTGACTTACAGAGCTCTACTCAACGCCAAAATACAGATTGAAAACCGCACTACGATTATAGATGAGTGGGAAAGTTATAGCAGTGAAAATAAACATAAATACGGTAGCCTAGGCCTAGACGTTTTTCAGCCATTTCGCCCGGGTACGGGCGACCGTCCCTAGGTAAGACTGCCCGGGTAGGAAGGGTTAAGCATGGTTTGAAAGTCGTGCGTCGACCGTATGTAAACAAAGCCGGTTATTGCGACACCGCACCTCCGAAAACAAGAAGGAGACGTAGGATCAATGTTGTTGTTGTTGTTGTTTGCTATGACGAGATTATTGTCTGAAAATGTCCGATATATATTTTGATAGAACTAAACTTAAAGATGCCCTTAAATTCCTCCTTTTCAATACTTATGTTAGATTCGGGCCGTACATTTTCAAACAAATATTAGGAATTCCTATGGGTGGAAATGCTAGCCCTTTAATTGCAGACTTATTCTTGCTTGCTTTAGAATTTAAATATATAAAAGACTTAGTTGACAGTAGCAAGAAAAATAAAATTCCAGAAAAATTAGCACTTGCTAAACTGTTAAGTAATAATAGTAGATATATTGATGATATTCTTGTTTGCAATTTGTTAAATTTTAATCAAGTTGCTAAACTTATTTACCCTAATTCTATTCCCCTCACACATGTAACGTAAATTATAAAGTTGAAAATTTTCTTGATATAAATATAGAGATTGTTAATGAACAGTGCATACTTAAAGTATATCACAAAGTTGATGATTTTAATTTTAACGTAATAAACTTTCCTTTCCCTAGTAGTAATATCGATAGTAAAATAACTTATAACTGTTTTTATTCCCAATTAATAAGATTTTGTAAAATCTGCACTAAAGTAGATGACTTTTGGGCTAGAGCTAGGTTACTATACAGACTCTTAGTGGACAGAGGTTTTGAGGCAAGTAAATTGTTCCATAAATTTAATCTTTTTAGGGTCAATTATTGTGACTGTATTCTAAAATTTGACATCAATAATTTTAATCAAGCATTTTTAACTTGAAGTTTCTTGTATAACCTCTGCTTACTTTTTGTCTGTATTTATTGTTTATCTTTTTCTTTTTCTATTATTATTATTATTAATATTAATATTGATGATTTTTTAAATTTATTGTTCTTGTTAAAAGAGTACTCTTTGTTTAAATCTGTTGTTACTTCATATTTTGTAATTATTTGTCTTTATATTATATGTATTCATTGTCGATAGTATCAATTGCTTACTTTTGCGATTTCCTTAGTTTATTTGTGCTATAAATGTAGGTTATTTGTAGGGTAGTTATTGATAGGGGTCACTTGAGGCATGCTATGCTTACAGGTACCTACCCGATAGCACTATCGTTAGTGAGTGCTGTACTGTATTTTATATTATTTTGTAATAGTATAGATATCTTATCAATATTTGTATTTTGTACTATTTTAATGTCTTGTCATGTTGCAAATTTGATTTTAAATAATATTTTGACATTTAACATGTAGTTTCTTTATTCATGCAGAGTTTAGTAAAATTTGCCAGAACGTCCCGGACTTCCCAAACTTGACTACTTCCTTTAACGTGACGATAGTGCGTTGTTATATGTGCGATTAGTTTGCTTGGGAAACAGATTAACTTGCTCATGTAGTAATGTACACCCTATGTGGTGGATTGTGTTCTTTTATTTAATAATTTTCATTTTAGTAAACGTTGTTTCCACATAGCGATTTTGATAATTTAATTTGACTTTATATTGTCCTTGTCCCAATTTTGGTTTGTTTAGTTTGCAAGTTTTACATTTTAATTGATAACATCGCCTCATAACTCTCTCCACAGAAATCATCATCACAACTGAACCAGTTGACCTAGAGAGCTCTACTTAATGCCAGTCTACAGATACAAAACAGGGCTACGTTTTGAGATGTACTTACACTAGTTGTACTTACACTAGTTGTATTTGCGGGAGTGAGCATGCTCGTTAATTCCCGCCTCCTAAGATATGTTTGTCATACCGTGCTTTGAAACTATGCACTGATGGTGCAGACACTACTTCGGCTGGCAATTTGTTCCACCCACTAATCGAGTTGGTAGAAAACCTTTTACTTTTCAGATCAGATTTACTATTTAGCACTTTTAGTTTGTAGCTGTGACCTCTTGTCCTCTCACCTCCATCCCTCTCTATGAAGTTTTCTTGGTCGATTTTGTCAATACCTCTAACACATTTATATATCTGAATTTGCTGTCCTCGTTTCCTTCTCTGTTCCAGTGTAGGTAGATTCAATCTCTCGAGCCTCTCTTGGTACTCCAAATTTTCCAAACCTGGGATCATCCTCGTAGCTGCTCTCTGTACCCTCTCAATTTTGTGGATATGTTTCTTCAAGTGAGGGGACCACACTACAGATGCATATTCCATCCTGGGTCTTATTATTGCCGTTATTATTTGTTTCATGGTGTTTTCATTAAGATAATTGAAAGACATCCTGATATTTGCCAATAGTGCTAGTGATTCTCTCACTATCTTATTTACGTGGCTTTCTGGAGACATGTTATCCCTAAATTCTATCCCCAAGTCTTTTTCTTTTTCTGCTTTGGGAAATCACTTCGTTTCCTAGTTTATAATATTTTCTAGGTCTGTACTTGCTTTTACCCATTTCTAGAGTCTTACATTTCCCTGCATTGAACTCCATATTCCATTTGATGCTCCATTCATGGATCTTTTGCAAATCTGCTTGGAGCTCAAGGCAATCCTCCTGGGTTCTGATCGTTTTAAGCAGCTTAGCATCGTCCGCAAACATACTCATGTAGCTTGTTAGTCCCTCAGGTAAGTCATTTACAAATATTAGAAACATGATTGGGGCTAGAACAGATCCTTGTGGTACCCCACTCGTAATTTGAGTCCAGTTTGACGATTTCCCCCTTACTGTTGCTCTCATCTGTCTTCCGCTAAGGTAGCTCTCCATCCATTTCAGCAGTTTGTCTCCTACTTTTCCCTCATGTTTTAATTTCCACAGCAATCTCTTGTGTGGAACTTTGTCAAATGCCTTTTTAAAGTCTAGGTAGGCACAGTCTACCCATCCTTCCCTCTTGTCCACTATGTCTATTACTCTAGAGTAAAAACTCAACAAGTTGCTTACACATGATCTGCCACCTCTGAATCCAAATTGTCGGTCAGTAATTAATCTTTTGGATTCCAGGTAGTTCACCCATTTGTCCCTTATTAATCCTTCCAGAATCTTCATGAGGATGCTCAATAGTGATACAGGTCTATAGTTCAGTGGTTTATCTCTGCTTCCTCCCTTAAATATAGGAATAATGTTTGCTCTTTTCCATTCTGTAGGTACTATCCCTGTGTCCAATGATTTGGTCATTATGTCATATAACGGTATACTCAGTTCCATAGCATTTTCTTTAATAATCCAGCCTGATACTCCGTCCGGTCCAGCGGCTTTGTTTGGATCCACCTTACTAATTTTGTCTATGAGCTCTGGTCTGTTAAATGTTACTTCCGGCATTTCCTCTGTACCTATCTCATTTGTTTCTGGTGCAATGAATTATCCTTCTTTTGTAAATACTGATGCAAAATTTCTATTTAGTTCTTCCGCAATCTCTGTATCCTCTTCTATGATTCTGTTTCCACTTTTAATCTTAACGATCGTGGCTTTTATCTTCCTTTTGCCGTTTACAAACTTGAAAAACATTTTTGGATTCTTTTCATAGTTCTCCACTATCCCTTTCTCATGGTTTGCCTCTGACCTCCTCCTCATTTCTGTGTATTTGTTTCTCTCCTCTTTATACTTTTGCCTGTTATCTTCCGAATCCCAGTTTCTCATCTTTTTCCAGGCTTTGTTTTTTGCTTCCTGTGCTTGCCTACATTCGCGGTTAAACCATACTTTGCGATTACTTTTTTTTCCTTTTATTAATGTACTTAGGGACAAAAGTTTTTATACCAGTATCATAGATCTCCATGAATGCCTTGAGTTTTTTGTCTACCTCACTTTCAGATAACACCTGATCCCAATTTTGTGACTTGAAAAAATCCCGTAGTCCTACGAAATCGGTTCTGGAATACATCCAGTGATTTTCCTTGTGTTTTCCCTTCCCTTGGGTAGATTATACTTCAATAGTAAGTCTATGTCTAGAACTGCATGGTCGCTTTTTCCTAGTGGGCATAGGTACTGAATACTTTGAACCTCCTCCTCCCTTCTTGTGAATAGAAGGTCCAATCTAGCTGGTTGATCACTTCCCCTTACTCTTGTTGACTCTTTTACATGTTGGTATATAGAATTTTCCATGGCCATACTTAAAAATTCATAGCTCCAACTTTCCTCCCCTGCTCCGGCTTCAAGATCTTCCCAATTCACTTCCTTGCAGTTAAAGTCCCCACACATGACTATTTCATCCTTTGAAGCCAAGATATTTCCTAGCACACTAATTGTTTTCCTTACGCATTAGGCTATGCTCCTCCTTACCCCATGTCTTCGTCTTGGGAGGTACATACGCTACTATCACCACTATTTTTTCGTTTTCACCAATCTCTATTGCTAAAACTTCTGCTGTTGAAGTTACTAGTTTTATCTCAGACACAATCAAATCTTTCCTAGTAAGGATGCACATTCCACCTCCATGTCGAAATTTTCTGTCCCTCCTCCAAATCCTGTATTCAGACCATCCTAGCAAATTTATATCGAGGTCTTCTCTTAGTTTTGTGTGTGAATTCTTTTGCAATTAAAATAACACAGATAGGACTAGGCCTATTAAGAAATTTTTCGGCAAGATCGCCCGGATCTCAATACTGTCCTTAGGAAGGCGAGCCCGGGCAAGAAGGGTTAACCCTTCCAGCCCGGCTGTCCTTATATAAGGACACCACGGCAGATGGGTAGGACCCCGGGTGTCCTTATAACAGGAAGTAAGCTTGAAAGCCTATTCAGCTTGTTTTGAAAGCCGTCTGTCCGACGCATGTAAACACAGCCGGTTGGACCGACGCCGCGCACCTCCGAACACAAGAAGGAGAGGCGTGGCTTGTTTTTGTGTATCTGTATGTTGTTATTTCAGTAGTGAAAAGTCTCATATGGCTAAAATCGCGGAAAAATGCGCTCCACGGAAATCGTCATCACAACTGAACCAGTTGACTTAGAGAGCTCTACTCAACGCCAGTCTACAGATTGGAAACCACAGTACGTTTAGACATGCGTGGGAATTTTCTAGCAGTTAAAATAACAACGATACGGTAGCCTAGGCGTAGACGTATTTTGGCCATATCGCCCGGGTCTCAACAAAGTCCTTAGGATAGGGCCCCCGGGGGGGGGGGGGGGGGGGGGGGGGGGGGGGGGGGGGGGGCGGGGGGGGTTAAACTTCGCACAAAAAAAAACAAAAATTGGTAATATTTCTTTTTCTTCCATATTACTATTAACCCTCAGAATCCGGGATGCTTCATATGAGGCAAAATGCGCTCCTAAAAATCGCTGCTATAATCATCAGAACTCGGCAACCACGCGTTGTAGCGACGTCATCTCTACGGCATTCTACAGACAACAAAAAGTTCTACAATTTGCAAAAAACATTGACTGCTCTAGGTGGTCTCAATCAGTAGCTACTGAATTATGAAGTTTGAATATACCAAAATTCATATGAGCCCCCCCCGGATCCCAAGGGTTAACTTCCTTATTACAGTGCTATACTGTACAAATTTCTCCTAAAATATGCATTTCTAATGCATATTTTCTTTTGTTTCATTATTCTTATAAAAGATAAAACATAGTTTTAACTAACCTAAAAAATTATACACTATTAATTTTCATTTACAATTGTCTTATATCAAAGTAAATAAAAAAGTATATGAGGCAAGTAAATTGTTCCATAAATTTAATCTTTTTAGGGTCAATTATTGTGACTGTATTCTAAAATTTGACATCAATAATTTTAATCAAGCATTTTTAACTTGAAGTTTCTTGTATAACCTCTGCTTACTTTTTGTCTGTATTTATTGTTTATCTTTTTCTTTTTCTATTATTATTATTATTATTATTAATATTGATGATTTTTTAAATTTATTGTTCTTGTTAAAAGAGTACTCTTTGTTTAAATCTGTTGTTACTTCATATTTTGCAATTATTTCTCTTTATATTATATGTATTCATTGTCGATAGTATCAATTGCTTACTTTTGCGATTTCCTTAGTTTGATGATTTTAATTTTAACGTAATAAACTTTCCTTTCCCTAGTAGTAATATCGATAGTAAAATCACTTATAATTGTTTTTATTCCCAATTAATAAGATTTTGTAAAATCTGCACTAAAGTAGATGACTTTTGGGCTAGAGCTAGGTTACTATACAGACTCTTAGTGGACAGAGGTTTTTGAGGCAAGTAAATTGTTCCATAAATTTAATCTTTTTAGGGTCAATTATTGTGACTGTATTCTAAAATTTGACATCAATAATTTTAATCAAGCATTTTTAACTTGAAGTTTCTTGTATAACCTCTGCTTACTTTTTGTCTGTATTTATTGTTTATCTTTTTCTTTTTCTTTTTCTATTATTATTATTATTATTATTAATATTGATGATTTTTTAAATTTATTGTTCTTGTTAAAAGAGTACTCTTTGTTTAAATCTGTTGTTACTTCATATTTTGCAATTATTTCTCTTTATATTATATGTATTCATTGTCGATAGTATCAATTGCTTACTTTTGCGATTTCCTTAGTTTATTTGTGCTATAAATGTAGGTTATTTGTAGGGTAGTTATTGATAGGGGTCACTTGAAGCATGCTATGCTTACAGGTACCTACCCGATAGCACTATCGTTAGTGAGTGCTGTACTGTATTTTATATATTATTTTGTAATAGTATAGATATCTTATCAATATTTGTATTTTTTACTATTGTTAATGTCTTGTCATGTTGCAAATTTGATTTTAAATAATATTTTGACATTTAACATGTAGTTTCTTTATTCATGCAGAGTTTAGTAAAATTTGCCAGAACGTCCCGGACTTCCCAAACTTGACTACTTCCTTTAACGTGACGATAGTGCGTTGTTATATGTGCGATTGGTTTGCTTGGGAAACAGATTAACTTGCTCATGTAGTGATGTACACCCTATGTGGTGGATTGTGTTCTTTTATTTAATAATTTTCATTTTAGTAAGCGTTGTTTCCACATAGCGATTTTGATAATTTAATTTGACTTTATATTGTCCTTGTCCCAATTTTGGTTTGTTTAGTTTGCAAGTTTTACATTTTAATTTATATAGGTTCAGGGACAGTATAGATGTGAGGACGGTCTGTACTAGTGGCAACATTAGTATACGACGTGTTCCCCATGTACTGTCCCTTCCTTTACTTGTACTCGTTGACGAACCAGGACCGGCCACGGACTACGTGTCAGAAAATTCTATGTACCCACGCACCCGGCAAAATTATAAAAACTTAAATAATGAAAAATAAAAATGAAAATAACCGGCGTCTTTTCGTTGATAACTGTAAATGTAAACTCTGTGTGAATGAATTTGATTTTGAACATCAAACATTTTTTAAAAGTTACATTACCAATACAAAATTTTTGTTTCTAAATTCTTCTGTTAATGTAACATCTCCATGTAAAGTAAAGAATGTTATCTATTTAATAACCTGTGAGAAATGTGGTATACAATATGTTGGAAAGACGGAGCAATGTTTAAGAGAAAGAGCCTACGGGCATAGATCAGGAATTAAGAACGGCATCGACTCCAAGATTCTTCTATATAAGCATTTTAACACAGATTGTACTAAATTTGATTGTAAATACAAAATTATAGAAATTGTTCAAAGTAATCAAAATGTTTTAGATAGAGAAAATTATTGGATTGGAAATTAATGACCATCTATCCATTTGGACTTAACAATCAAATAAAAAATGTAGGCAACATTTTGTATAAAGATTTATTAAAAAACGATTTTAATAACCCATATTTTAACTTCCCTGTTTTAAACAGAAGACCTGGTAGACACGGTAATAGAAGACTAAATACATTTAATAAAAAGAAAAGCAGGTCTGATATTATATATATTGTTAATAATTTATATTCATTATATCGAAATTTCGGAATTAAAAAATTAAAAGATTCATTGAAAGGCCTACAACAATGCTCCTTTTATAGAAAATATTCTAAATAATAAACATAATTTCACAAATAAATTTAAGAATATAGTCTTTGCTTTTATGGGATATATTAGAGCTAATTCTAAGAAATCCAAAGATAACCGTATTAAAGATAAAGTCCTGTCCACTTTAAATTATTCCTCTAAAATTTTAGACAAAATTAATGTTAACAGTCTTATTAATTCAAAGAAAGTTAAGTCCATATTACCAGATGGTTGTAAAGATTTCAAACCATTAATAGTGTATTCATATGAACGACCTGTTGGGTCTATTATTTGTAATTATAATAAAGTTTTAGGAAATCTTTCAGATAATGATATTTTCAATAATAATAAATGCGTGTGTGAAAGAGTCATGGATATGCCAGCTAGCAGACGTGATGCACTAGCAAAGTTCATTTATAGTCCGATATGTCACATATTAACAGGTGATGTAGAACTAGTTAAACATTTTGCAAACGACAAATTAGCGGAGCTATGTCGTAAAGGGTTTAAATTTAGAATAGGGAGTAATAAAGTAACATGGGACATAATTTTAAAAGATATTGTTTTTTCAGTCAATAAATTAAAAGATAAATTGTTAAAAATTGCGTGCTGCAATGCGAGAGAACTAGAAGCATGGTCTAAATTATTAATTAAGTTAATTAGAAATAAAATTTTCTCGCTTAAAAATGAATTTAATCTTTCAGATTTTATAGACTATAATTATAATAAGCTTAAAGCTGATTTAATAAATTTACATAAACATTTTGTAATCACTACAGTAGATAAAGCCAGCAATAATTATAGCTTCACATGTAAGAAATTTTATCTTGAAAATATGAAAAAGAATTAGGTATTAAGGGTAACATATTACGTAAAAATATTTGCGGTAATTCTGTTTATGAAATTCAAAATAATCTGAATATTGATAACTTAATCGATGAACATACCAAGAAAAATATATTTGATATTAAACTTTCTGATAAGAACAAGTGCATTGCAAATTATACATGTTACCTAAATTTCATAAAAGACCTTATAAATATCGCTTTATTGCCGGAGCAAAATTTGCTACCACTAAAACTCTATCAGAACAAGTAGTAAATTGCTTAAAATACATTAAAAGTACTCATAAAAGATATTGTAATACCATCATGAGAAGAACTGGCATTAACTATTATTGGAGTGTTGACAATTCGTTAGAAGTTATTGATAAAATAAATACCATGCCGAAAGTTACCTCGGTACATAGCTTCGACTTTTCAACTTTGTATACCAATTTGCCTTTAGATTTAGTATATTCAGAGCTTTGCTTTATTATAGATTTTCACTTTGACAGGTTCGTTAGGAATGGTAATTATTTCATAAATGTTTATACATATTTTAATAATGCATCACTTAGCTCTACTCCCACTAGTTCTGTATATTTTGATAGAACTAAACTTAAAGATGCCCTTAAATTCCTCCTTTTCAATACTTATGTTAGATTCGGGCCGTACATTTTCAAACAAATATTAGGAATTCCTAGGGTGGGTGGAAATGCTAGCCCTTTAATTGCAGACTTATTCTTGCTGCTTTATGAATTTAAAATATTAAAAACTTTGTTTACAGTAGCAAAAAAAATAAAATTCCAGAAAAAATTGCCCTTGCTTAACTGTTTAGTAATAATAGTAGATATATTGATGATATTCTTGTTACAATTTGTTAAATTTTAATCAAGTTGCTAAACTTATTTACCCTAATTCTATTCCCCTCACACAATGTAACGTAAATTATAAAGTTGAAAATTTTCTTGATATAAATATAGAGATTGTTAACCCGGCAAGCGCGATAGGCCTCACGGAAGGCTCATATAAAAAAAAGCCTTCCATAAAAAAAAGGGCCTATCAAAACAAAGGAATTTGTCTCTAGGTGAGATAATTCCCCTCCAGTACTCAATCCTTGTAAATCTCACCCACCCCCTTCCCCTCCTTCCCCACCTTATTCCCCCCTCCCCCCCCCCCCCAATTATCACCTATTTTTCCTCTTATTATCATCATTTTTCGGTTATTTTTCTCTTCCCCGATAATGTAGCACAAGTGGGTTGCATAAAAGATCGTTATGCAACACCCAGACACCGGCACACACCGCCCCGCTCTTCTCAGTTGACTCCCAGACAGCGAGAGGGGAGGGCTGCCTGTCTCTCTCTCTCGCCTGAGATTATGACCGGGTGGCCAATATCTTCGTTTTTCACCACCCAAATGCTTTTCCCACTTATTTTAGCACTCCTGAAGGTTCATATATACATCATATATGTAAAATAAAAGCATACCGAAAACAAATAATGGTTTATATTGTAAATATAACGAATTCTGTCAGGATCCACTACTGTCATATCGCGCTTGTAGGTTAATGAACAGTGCATACTTAAAGTATATCACAAAGTTGATGATTTTAATTTTAACGTAATAAACTTTCCTTTCCCTAGTAGTAATATCGATAGTAAAATAACTTATAATTGTTTTATTCCCAATTAATAAGATTTTGTAAAATCTGCACTAAAGTAGATGACTTTTGGGCTAGAGCTAGGTTACTATACAGACTCTTAGTGGACAGAGGTTTTGAGGCAAGTAAATTGTTCCATAAATTTAATCTTTTTAGGGTCAATTATTGTGACTGTATTCTAAAATTTGACATAAATAATTTTAATCAAGCATTTTTAACTTGAAGTTTCTTGTATAACCTCTGCTTACGTTTTGTCTGTATTTATTGTTTATCTTTTTCTTTTCTTTTCTATTATTATTATTATTATTATTAATATTGATGATTTTTTAAATTTATTGTTCTTGTTAAAAGAGTACTCTTTGTTTAAATCTGTTGTTACTTCATATTTTGCAATTATTTCTCTTTATATTATATGTATTCATTGTCGATAGTATCAATTGCTTACTTTTGCGATTTCCTTAGTTTATTTGTGCTATAAATGTAGGTTATTTGTAGGGTAGTTATTGATAGGGGTCACTTGAAGCATGCTATGCTTACAGGTACATACCCGATAGCACTATCGTTAGTGAGTGCTGTACTGTATTTTATATATTATTTTGTAATAGTATAGATATCTTATCAATATTTGTATTTTTTACTATTGTTAATGTCTTGTCATGTTGCAAATTTGATTTTAAATAATATTTTGACATTTAACATGTAGTTTCTTTATTCATGCAGAGTTTAGTAAAATTTGCCAGAACGTCCCGGACTTCCCAAACTTGACTACTTCCTTTAACGTGACGATAGTGCGTTGTTATATGTGCGATTGGTTTGCTTGGGAAACAGATTAACTTGCTCATGTAGTGATGTACACCCTATGTGGTGGATTGTGTTCTTTTATTTAATAATTTTCATTTTAGTAAGCGTTGTTTCCACATAGCGATTTTGATAATTTAATTTGACTTTATATTGTCCTTGTCCCAATTTTGGTTTGTTTAGTTTGCAAGTTTTACATTTTAATTTATATAGGTTCAGGGACAGTATAGATGTGAGGACGGTCTGTACTAGTGGCAACATTAGTATACGACGTGTTCCCCATGTACTGTCCCTTCCTTTACTTGTACTCGTTGACGAACCAGGACCGGCCACGGACTACGTGTCAGAAAATTCTATGTACCCACGCACCCGGCAAAATTATAAAAACTTAAATAATGAAAAATAAAAATGAAAATAACCGGCGTCTTTTCGTTGATAACTGTAAATGTAAACTCTGTGTGAATGAATTTGATTTTGAACATCAAACATTTTTTAAAAGTTACATTACCAATACAAAATTTTTGTTTCTAAATTCTTCTGTTAATGTAACATCTCCATGTAAAGTAAAGAATGTTATCTATTAATAACCTGTGAGAAATGTGGTATACAATATGTTGGAAAGACGGAGCAATGTTTAAGAGAAAGAGCCTACGGGCATAGATCAGGAATTAAGAACGGCATCGACTCCAAGATTCTTCTATATAAGCATTTTAACACAGATTGTACTAAATTTGATTGTAAATACAAAATTATAGAAATTGTTCAAAGTAATCAAAATGTTTTAGATAGAGAAAATTATTGGATTGGAAAATTAATGACCATCTATCCATTTGGACTTAACAATCAAATAAAAAATGTAGGCAACATTTTGTATAAAGATTTATTAAAAAACGATTTTAATAACCCATATTTTAACTTCCCTGTTTTAAACAGAAGACCTGGTAGACACGGTAATAGAAGACTAAATACATTTAATAAAAAGAAAAGCAGGTCTGATATTATAATTATTGTTAATAATTTATATTCATTATATCGAAATTTCGGAATTAAAAAATTAAAAGATTCATTGAAAGGCCTACAAAAGAAAAGTTTTGCTCCTTTTATAGAAAATATTCTAAATAATAAACATAATTTCACAAATAAATTTAAGAATATAGTCTTTGCTTTTATGGGATATATTAGAGCTAATTCTAAGAAATCCAAAGATAACCGTATTAAAGATAAAGTCCTGTCCACTTTAAATTATTCCTCTAAAATTTTAGACAAAATTAATGTTAACAGTCTTATTAATTCAAAGAAAGTTAAGTCCATATTACCAGATGGTTGTAAAGATTTCAAACCATTAATAGTGTATTCATATGAACGACCTGTTGGGTCTATTATTTGTAATTATAATAAAGTTTTAGGAAATCTTTCAGATAATGATATTTTCAATAATAATAAATGCGTGTGTGAAAGAGTCATGGATATGCCAGCTAGCAGACGTGATGCACTAGCAAAGTTCATTTATAGTCCGATATGTCACATATTAACAGGTGATGTAGAACTAGTTAAACATTTTGCAAACGACAAATTAGCGGAGCTATGTCGTAAAGGGTTTAAATTTAGAATAGGGAGTAATAAAGTAACATGGGACATAATTTTAAAAGATATTGTTTTTTCAGTCAATAAATTAAAAGATAAATTGTTAAAAATTGCGTGCTGCAATGCGAGAGAACTAGAAGCATGGTCTAAATTATTAATTAAGTTAATTAGAAATAAAATTTTCTCGCTTAAAAATGAATTTAATCTTTCAGATTTTATAGACTATAATTATAATAAGCTTAAAGCTGATTTAATAAATTTACATAAACATTTTGTAATCACTACAGTAGATAAAGCCAGCAATAATTATAGCTTCACATGTAAGAAATTTTATCTTGAAAATATGAAAAAAGAATTAGGTATTAAGGGTAACATATTACGTAAAAATATTTGCGGTAATTCTGTTTATGAAATTCAAAATAATCTGAATATTGATAACTTAATCGATGAACATACCAAGAAAAATATAATATTTGATATTAAACTTTCTGATAAGAACAAGTGCATTGCAAAATTATACATGTTACCTAAATTTCATAAAAGACCTTATAAATATCGCTTTATTGCCGGAGCAAAATTTGCTACCACTAAAACTCTATCAGAACAAGTAGTAAATTGCTTAAAATACATTAAAAGTACTCATAAAAGATATTGTAATACCATCATGAGAAGAACTGGCATTAACTATTATTGGAGTGTTGACAATTCGTTAGAAGTTATTGATAAAATAAATACCATGCCGAAAGTTACCTCGGTACATAGCTTCGACTTTTCAACTTTGTATACCAATTTGCCTTTAGATTTAGTATATTCAGAGCTTTGCTTTATTATAGATTTTCACTTTGACAGGTTCGTTAGGAATGGTAATTATTTCATAAATGTTTATACATATTTTAATAATGCATCACTTAGCTCTACTCCCACTAGTTCTGTATATTTTGATAGAACTAAACTTAAAGATGCCCTTAAATTCCTCCTTTTCAATACTTATGTTAGATTCGGGCCGTACATTTTCAAACAAATATTAGGAATTCCTATGGGTGGAAATGCTAGCCCTTTAATTGCAGACGTATTCTTGCTTGCTTTAGAATTTAAATATATAAAAGACTTAGTTGACAGTAGCAAGAAAAATAAAATTCCAGAAAAATTAGCACTTGCTAAACTGTTAAGTAATAATAGTAGATATATTGATGATATTCTTGTTTGCAATTTGTTAAATTTTAATCAAGTTGCTAAACTTATTTACCCTAATTCTATTCCCCTCACACAATGTAACGTAAATTATAAAGTTGAAAATTTTCTTGATATAAATATAGAGATTGTTAATGAACAGTGCATACTTAAAGTATATCACAAAGTTGATGATTTTAATTTTAACGTAATAAACTTTCCTTTCCCTAGTAGTAATATCGATAGTAAAATAACTTATAATTGTTTTTATTCCCAATTAATAAGATTTTGTAAAATCTGCACTAAAGTAGATGACTTTTGGGCTAGAGCTAGGTTACTATACAGACTCTTAGTGGACAGAGGTTTTGAGGCAAGTAAATTGTTCCATAAATTTAATCTTTTTAGGGTCAATTATTGTGACTGTATTCTAAAATTTGACATCAATAATTTTAATCAAGCATTTTTAACTTGAAGTTTCTTGTATAACCTCTGCTTACTTTTTGTCTGTATTTATTGTTTATCTTTTTCTTTTTCTATTAATATTATTATTATTATTAATATTGATGATTTTTTAAATTTATTGTTCTTGTTAAAAGAGTACTCTTTGTTTAAATCTGTTGTTACTTCATATTTTGCAATTATTTCTCTTTATATTATATGTATTCATTGTCGATAGTATCAATTGCTTACTTTTGCGATTTCCTTAGTTTATTTGTGCTATAAATGTAGGTTATTTGTAGGGTAGTTATTGATAGGGGTCACTTGAAGCATGCTATGCTTACAGGTACCTACCCGATAGCACTATCGTTAGTGAGTGCTGTACTGTATTTTATATATTATTTTGTAATAGTATAGATATCTTATCAATATTTGTATTTTTTACTATTGTTAATGTCTTGTCATGTTGCAAATTTGATTTTAAATAATATTTTGACATTTAACATGTAGTTTCTTTATTCATGCAGAGTTTAGTAAAATTTGCCAGAACGTCCCGGACTTCCCAAACTTGACTACTTCCTTTAACGTGACGATAGTGCGTTGTTATATGTGCGATTGGTTTGCTTGGGAAACAGATTAACTTGCTCATGTAGTGATGTACACCCTATGTGGTGGATTGTGTTCTTTTATTTAATAATTTTCATTTTAGTAAGCGTTGTTTCCACATAGCGATTTTGATAATTTAATTTGACTTTATATTGTCCTTGTCCCAATTTTGGTTTGTTTAGTTTGCAAGTTTTACATTTTAATTTATATAGGTTCAGGGACAGTATAGATGTGAGGACGGTCTGTACTAGTGGCAACATTAGTATACGACGTGTTCCCCATGTACTGTCCCTTCCTTTACTTGTACTCGTTGACGAACCAGGACCGGCCACGGACTACGTGTCAGAAAATTCTATGTACCCACGCACCCGGCAAAATTATAAAAACTTAAATAATGAAAAATAAAAATGAAAATAACCGGCGTCTTTTCGTTGATAACTGTAAATGTAAACTCTGTGTGAATGAATTTGATTTTGAACATCAAACATTTTTTAAAAGTTACATTACCAATACAAAATTTTTGTTTCTAAATTCTTCTGTTAATGTAACATCTCCATGTAAAGTAAAGAATGTTATCTATTTAATAACCTGTGAGAAATGTGGTATACAATATGTTGGAAAGACGGAGCAATGTTTAAGAGAAAGAGCCTACGGGCATAGATCAGGAATTAAGAACGGCATCGACTCCAAGATTCTTCTATATAAGCATTTTAACACAGATTGTACTAAATTTGATTGTAAATACAAAATTATAGAAATTGTTCAAAGTAATCAAAATGTTTTAGATAGAGAAAATTATTGGATTGGAAAATTAATGACCATCTATCCATTTGGACTTAACAATCAAATAAAAAATGTAGGCAACATTTTGTATAAAGATTTATTAAAAAACGATTTTAATAACCCATATTTTAACTTCCCTGTTTTAAACAGAAGACCTGGTAGACACGGTAATAGAAGACTAAATACATTTAATAAAAAGAAAAGCAGGTCTGATATTATAATTATTGTTAATAATTTATATTCATTATATCGAAATTTCGGAATTAAAAAATTAAAAGATTCATTGAAAGGCCTACAAAAGAAAAGTTTTGCTCCTTTTATAGAAAATATTCTAAATAATAAACATAATTTCACAAATAAATTTAAGAATATAGTCTTTGCTTTTATGGGATATATTAGAGCTAATTCTAAGAAATCCAAAGATAACCGTATTAAAGATAAAGTCCTGTCCACTTTAAATTATTCCTCTAAAATTTTAGACAAAATTAATGTTAACAGTCTTATTAATTCAAAGAAAGTTAAGTCCATATTACCAGATGGTTGTAAAGATTTCAAACCATTAATAGTGTATTCATATGAACGACCTGTTGGGTCTATTATTTGTAATTATAATAAAGTTTTAGGAAATCTTTCAGATAATGATATTTTCAATAATAATAAATGCGTGTGTGAAAGAGTCATGGATATGCCAGCTAGCAGACGTGATGCACTAGCAAAGTTCATTTATAGTCCGATATGTCACATATTAACAGGTGATGTAGAACTAGTTAAACATTTTGCAAACGACAAATTAGCGGAGCTATGTCGTAAAGGGTTTAAATTTAGAATAGGGAGTAATAAAGTAACATGGGACATAATTTTAAAAGATATTGTTTTTTCAGTCAATAAATTAAAAGATAAATTGTTAAAAATTGCGTGCTGCAATGCGAGAGAACTAGAAGCATGGTCTAAATTATTAATTAAGTTAATTAGAAATAAAATTTTCTCGCTTAAAAATGAATTTAATCTTTCAGATTTTATAGACTATAATTATAATAAGCTTAAAGCTGATTTAATAAATTTACATAAACATTTTGTAATCACTACAGTAGATAAAGCCAGCAATAATTATAGCTTCACATGTAAGAAATTTTATCTTGAAAATATGAAAAAATAATTAGGTATTAAGGGTAACATATTACGTAAAAATATTTGCGGTAATTCTGTTTATGAAATTCAAAATAATCTGAATATTGATAACTTAATCGATGAACATACCAAGAAAAATATAATATTTGATATTAAACTTTCTGATAAGAACAAGTGCATTGCAAAATTATACATGTTACCTAAATTTCATAAAAGACCTTATAAATATCGCTTTATTGCCGGAGCAAAATTTGCTACCACTAAAACTCTATCAGAACAAGTAGTAAATTGCTTAAAATACATTAAAAGTACTCATAAAAGATATTGTAATACCATCATGAGAAGAACTGGCATTAACTATTATTGGAGTGTTGACAATTCGTTAGAAGTTATTGATAAAATAAATACCATGCCGAAAGTTACCTCGGTACATAGCTTCGACTTTTCAACTTTGTATACCAATTTGCCTTTAGATTTAGTATATTCAGAGCTTTGCTTTATTATAGATTTTCACTTTGACAGGTTCGTTAGGAATGGTAATTATTTCATAAATGTTTATACATATTTTAATAATGCATCACTTAGCTCTACTCCCACTAGTTCTGTATATTTTGATAGAACTAAACTTAAAGATGCCCTTAAATTCCTCCTTTTCAATACTTATGTTAGATTCGGGCCGTACATTTTCAAACAAATATTAGGAATTCCTATGGGTGGAAATGCTAGCCCTTTAATTGCAGACTTATTCTTGCTTGCTTTAGAATTTAAATATATAAAAGACTTAGTTGACAGTAGCAAGAAAAATAAAATTCCAGAAAAATTAGCACTTGCTAAACTGTTAAGTAATAATAGTAGATATATTGATGATATTCTTGTTTACAATTTGTTAAATTTTAATCAAGTTGCTAAACTTATTTACCCTAATTCTATTCCCCTCACACAATGTAACGTAAATTATAAAGTTGAAAATTTTCTTGATATAAATATAGAGATTGTTAACCCGGCAAGCGCGATAGGCCTCACGGAAGGCTTCCTATAGGGAACGCGATAGGCCTCACGGAAGCAGGACCATAAAAAAAGCCTTCCATAAAAAAAAAGGGCCTATCAAAACAAAGGAATTTGTCTCTAGGTGAGATAATTCCCCTCCAGTACTCATCCTTGTAAATCTCACCCACCCCCCTCCCCTCCTTCCCCACCTTATTCCACCCTCCCTCCCCACCTCAATTATCACCTATTTTTCCTCTTATTATCATCATTTATCGGTTATTTTTCTCTCCCGCGATAATGTAGCACAAGTGGGTTGCATAAAAGATCGTTATGCAACACCCAGACACCGGCACACACCGCCCCGCTCTTCTCAGTTGACTCCCAGACAGCGAGAGGGGAGGGCTGCCTGTCTCTCTCTCTCGCCTGAGATTATGACCGGGTGGCCAATATCTTCGTTTTTCACCACCCAAATGCTTTTCCCACTTATTTTAGCACTCTTGAAGGTTCATATATACATCATATATGTAAAATAAAAGCATACCGAAAACAAATAATGGTTTATATTGTAAATATAACGAATTCTGTCAGAATCCAGGGCTAGAAATGCACAAATAACTACCCTAGCACCTACTGTCATATCGCGCTTGTCAGGTTAATGAACAGTGCATACTTAAAGTATATCACAAAGTTGATGATTTTAATTTTAACGTAATAAACTTTCCTTTCCCTAGTAGTAATATCGATAGTAAAATAACTTATAATTGTTTTTATTCCCAATTAATAAGATTTTGTAAAATCTGCACTAAAGTAGATGACTTTTGGGCTAGAGCTAGGTTACTATACAGACTCTTAGTGGACAGAGGTTTTGAGGCAAGTAAATTGTTCCATAAATTTAATCTTTTTAGGGTCAATTATTGTGACTGTATTCTAAAATTTGACATAAATAATTTTAATCAAGCATTTTTAACTTGAAGTTTCTTGTATAACCTCTGCTTACTTTTTGTCTGTATTTATTGTTTATCTTTTTCTTTTTCTTTTTCTATTATTATTATTATTATTAATATTGATGATTTTTTAAATTTATTGTTCTTGTTAAAAGAGTACTCTTTGTTTAAATCTGTTGTTACTTCATATTTTGCAATTATTTCTCTTTATATTATATGTATTCATTGTCGATAGTATCAATTGCTTACTTTTGCGATTTCCTTAGTTTATTTGTGCTATAAATGTAGGTTATTTGTAGGGTAGTTATTGATAGGGGTCACTTGAAGCATGCTATGCTTACAGGTACCTACCCGATAGCACTATCGTTAGTGAGTGCTGTACTGTATTTTATATATTATTTTGTAATAGTATAGATATCTTATCAATATTTGTATTTTTTACTATTGTTAATGTCTTGTCATGTTGCAAATTTGATTTTAAATAATATTTTGACATTTAACATGTAGTTTCTTTATTCATGCAGAGTTTAGTAAAATTTGCCAGAACGTCCCGGACTTCCCAAACTTGACTACTTCCTTTAACGTGACGATAGTGCGTTGTTATATGTGCGATTGGTTTGCTTGGGAAACAGATTAACTTGCTCATGTAGTGATGTACACCCTATGTGGTGGATTGTGTTCTTTTATTTAATAATTTTCATTTTAGTAAGCGTTGTTTCCACATAGCGATTTTGATAATTTAATTTGACTTTATATTGTCCTTGTCCCAATTTTGGTTTGTTTAGTTTGCAAGTTTTACATTTTAATTTATATAGGTTCAGGGACAGTATAGATGTGAGGACGGTCTGTACTAGTGGCAACATTAGTATACGACGTGTTCCCCATGTACTGTCCCTTCCTTTACTTGTACTCGTTGACGAACCAGGACCGGCCACGGACTACGTGTCAGAAAATTCTATGTACCCACGCACCCGGCAAAATTATAAAAACTTAAATAATGAAAAATAAAAATGAAAATAACCGGCGTCTTTTCGTTGATAACTGTAAATGTAAACTCTGTGTGAATGAATTTGATTTTGAACATCAAACATTTTTTAAAAGTTACATTACCAATACAAAATTTTTGTTTCTAAATTCTTCTGTTAATGTAACATCTCCATGTAAAGTAAAGAATGTTATCTATTTAATAACCTGTGAGAAATGTGGTATACAATATGTTGGAAAGACGGAGCAATGTTTAAGAGAAAGAGCCTACGGGCATAGATCAGGAATTAAGAACGGCATCGACTCCAAGATTCTTCTATATAAGCATTTTAACACAGATTGTACTAAATTTGATTGTAAATACAAAATTATAGAAATTGTTCAAAGTAATCAAAATGTTTTAGATAGAGAAAATTATTGGATTGGAAAATTAATGACCATCTATCCATTTGGACTTAACAATCAAATAAAAAATGTAGGCAACATTTTGTATAAAGATTTATTAAAAAACGATTTTAATAACCCATATTTTAACTTCCCTGTTTTAAACAGAAGACCTGGTAGACACGGTAATAGAAGACTAAATACATTTAATAAAAAGAAAAGCAGGTCTGATATTATAATTATTGTTAATAATTTATATTCATTATATCGAAATTTCGGAATTAAAAAATTAAAAGATTCATTGAAAGGCCTACAAAAGAAAAGTTTTGCTCCTTTTATAGAAAATATTCTAAATAATAAACATAATTTCACAAATAAATTTAAGAATATAGTCTTTGCTTTTATGGGATATATTAGAGCTAATTCTAAGAAATCCAAAGATAACCGTATTAAAGATAAAGTCCTGTCCACTTTAAATTATTCCTCTAAAATTTTAGACAAAATTAATGTTAACAGTCTTATTAATTCAAAGAAAGTTAAGTCCATATTACCAGATGGTTGTAAAGATTTCAAACCATTAATAGTGTATTCATATGAACGACCTGTTGGGTCTATTATTTGTAATTATAATAAAGTTTTAGGAAATCTTTCAGATAATGATATTTTCAATAATAATAAATGCGTGTGTGAAAGAGTCATGGATATGCCAGCTAGCAGACGTGATGCACTAGCAAAGTTCATTTATAGTCCGATATGTCACATATTAACAGGTGATGTAGAACTAGTTAAACATTTTGCAAACGACAAATTAGCGGAGCTATGTCGTAAAGGGTTTAAATTTAGAATAGGGAGTAATAAAGTAACATGGGACATAATTTTAAAAGATATTGTTTTTTCAGTCAATAAATTAAAAGATAAATTGTTAAAAATTGCGTGCTGCAATGCGAGAGAACTAGAAGCATGGTCTAAATTATTAATTAAGTTAATTAGAAATAAAATTTTCTCGCTTAAAAATGAATTTAATCTTTCAGATTTTATAGACTATAATTATAATAAGCTTAAAGCTGATTTAATAAATTTACATAAACATTTTGTAATCACTACAGTAGATAAAGCCAGCAATAATTATAGCTTCACATGTAAGAAATTTTATCTTGAAAATATGAAAAAAGAATTAGGTATTAAGGGTAACATATTACGTAAAAATATTTGCGGTAATTCTGTTTATGAAATTCAAAATAATCTGAATATTGATAACTTAATCGATGAACATACCAAGAAAAATATAATATTTGATATTAAACTTTCTGATAAGAACAAGTGCATTGCAAAATTATACATGTTACCTAAATTTCATAAAAGACCTTATAAATATCGCTTTATTGCCGGAGCAAAATTTGCTACCACTAAAACTCTATCAGAACAAGTAGTAAATTGCTTAAAATACATTAAAAGTACTCATAAAAGATATTGTAATACCATCATGAGAAGAACTGGCATTAACTATTATTGGAGTGTTGACAATTCGTTAGAAGTTATTGATAAAATAAATACCATGCCGAAAGTTACCTCGGTACATAGCTTCGACTTTTCAACTTTGTATACCAATTTGCCTTTAGATTTAGTATATTCAGAGCTTTGCTTTATTATAGATTTTCACTTTGACAGGTTCGTTAGGAATGGTAATTATTTCATAAATGTTTATACATATTTTAATAATGCATCACTTAGCTCTACTCCCACTAGTTCTGTATATTTTGATAGAACTAAACTTAAAGATGCCCTTAAATTCCTCCTTTTCAATACTTATGTTAGATTCGGGCCGTACATTTTCAAACAAATATTAGGAATTCCTATGGGTGGAAATGCTAGCCCTTTAATTGCAGACTTATTCTTGCTTGCTTTAGAATTTAAATATATAAAAGACTTAGTTGACAGTAGCAAGAAAAATAAAATTCCAGAAAAATTAGCACTTGCTAAACTGTTAAGTAATAATAGTAGATATATTGATGATATTCTTGTTTGCAATTTGTTAAATTTTAATCAAGTTGCTAAACTTATTTACCCTAATTCTATTCCCCTCACACAATGTAACGTAAATTATAAAGTTGAAAATTTTCTTGATATAAATATAGAGATTGTTAATGAACAGTGCATACTTAAAGTATATCACAAAGTTGATGATTTTAATTTTAACGTAATAAACTTTCCTTTCCCTAGTAGTAATATCGATAGTAAAATAACTTATAATTGTTTTTATTCCCAATTAATAAGATTTTGTAAAATCTGCACTAAAGTAGATGACTTTTGGGCTAGAGCTAGGTTACTATACAGACTCTTAGTGGACAGAGGTTTTGAGGCAAGTAAATTGTTCCATAAATTTAATCTTTTTAGGGTCAATTATTGTGACTGTATTCTAAAATTTGACATCAATAATTTTAATCAAGCATTTTTAACTTGAAGTTTCTTGTATAACCTCTGCTTACTTTTGTCTGTATTTATTGTTTATCTTTTTCTTTTTCTTTTTATTATTATTATTATTATTATATTGATGATTTTTTAAATTTATTGTTCTTGTTAAAAGAGTACTCTTTGTTTAAATCTGTTGTTACTTCATATTTTGCAATTATTTCTCTTTATATTATATGTATTCATTGTCGATAGTATCAATTGCTTACTTTTGCGATTTCCTTAGTTTATTTGTGCTATAAATGTAGGTTATTTGTAGGGTAGTTATTGATAGGGGTCACTTGAAGCATGCTATGCTTACAGGTACCTACCCGATAGCACTATCGTTAGTGAGTGCTGTACTGTATTTTATATATTATTTTGTAATAGTATAGATATCTTATCAATATTTGTATTTTTTACTATTGTTAATGTCTTGTCATGTTGCAAATTTGATTTTAAATAATATTTTGACATTTAACATGTAGTTTCTTTATTCATGCAGAGTTTAGTAAAATTTGCCAGAACGTCCCGGACTTCCCAAACTTGACTACTTCCTTTAACGTGACGATAGTGCGTTGTTATATGTGCGATTGGTTTGCTTGGGAAACAGATTAACTTGCTCATGTAGTGATGTACACCCTATGTGGTGGATTGTGTTCTTTTATTTAATAATTTTCATTTTAGTAAGCGTTGTTTCCACATAGCGATTTTGATAATTTAATTTGACTTTATATTGTCCTTGTCCCAATTTTGGTTTGTTTAGTTTGCAAGTTTTACATTTTAATAAAGACATTTTGTCTCATACCTAATTAAGTAAAAATAAATGGAAGTTTGTGTTTTGCAAATTCAGACAGGCGACAGTTGTATCTGTTGTACAACTATTCCTTCCAAAGTCAATGAAGTTAAATTATCCAGCCTTCAGTTATTAGGACATACTAGTCTTGTTAATGAAGATACTGTATATTTCTTCATGCAAAACTCAGTACGGGTAATCACACTACACTCTTCCCGACAGTCACTGCGGTCGATCGTATTTATGAGGCTTATTTGATTGTGGTATAATAAAGGAGATGTGTCAATTTGATTGGTCGGTCATTAAGCTCCTACGAAAGTTAGGTCATGAATGCATACATACAATTGAGAATATGGGCCTTAATTCAATATTTTGACATTTTGGAATTATTATGATATTTAGTTTAAACTATTGTTTTTGCAATTTTGAGGAAACAAAATTTATTTTTGCCCCTAGACTAAAAATAATGCCTCCCAGTCTTCCTCCAAGATAAAACACGTCCCCCAGATTCCCTTCAAGCTTTACAGGATATGTACACTTTATGGTGAAAAAACAAAAAGGCCAGGTACTCTTAACCTCTCCAGTCCCAGCGACGACTATAGCCGTCAATAGATAAGTCACTCCACAGTCCCAGCGACGGTTATAGCCGTCAGTGATGTATTATTCTTGTAACTGCCTGTAGGCCTACAAGGCTTATTTTTTTTGTTTTTAAGCCTTGTAAAAAAAAAAAAAAAAAAAAAAAGAACACAAAAAAAGGTGAGAGATCCAGTCTTGCCTCATCTCTTGAGGTGAAAAGGTGGTCTCTCCTGCCATTTTCGCCACAGTGCTTGGGACTGCTGGGGACTTTTATTACTGTATCCTACGGTACTTAACGGGTTAATTTGCGGGCTTGCTTTCGCTCGTCATGATCAAAAATATATATATATTTTTTTTTCTATGTGGATGAGGGAGACAAAAGGCAAAACTGCCTGTGATGAGTGCCTCCCACAGAGTTGAAAGAGTGACAGGGTCAAAATCAAGGAATGTACAGTACTGTACAAGCCAAAATGCCTGGACACACAGAGCTTGAAGCAATTTAATTCATAGGATGAGGGAAAGATGGATTCAGGAAGAGAGTTACAGAGTTCAGCTGTTGAATAGAAGAAAGATTGGGAATATCGTTTCACTCTTAGGTTGGAGAATTGCACAGAGTAGAGGTGGGATTGTGTTGCAAGTCAGGTGCTACGTGCTCTACATAGAGGAGGTCCTTTCCTTTCACTTAAGCATTAGGCTGTTCAGTGTGTAGTTGGGTTTGAGTACATGATTAGATTGATATCCAGTATTCGATACATGGATATAAAATCGTAGTCATGTACAGTACTTAACCTTTAACTGCCTTGATGGTGTAATGATTAGTGTTTAAGATCTGTATGTGGTAACCCAGGTTAAAATCCCGGTAGAATCACAAGCTTCCATTAATTTAATTAGGAAGTGTTTGGTGTTGGGAGTGAAATTAATAAATTAGATTATACACTGAGAGAGCTCTGAGGAACACTGATTATTTAAACAGTGGTAGAATAGCGAGAGAGATGCAACATTGCGGTGAAGAGAGATAGATTGTAGAGAATCAGTGAGTGGATGTTAGTTAAATAGAAAAAAAAAATCTTTTCTACATTGTCTAGAAGTGCTGTATGAGAGGATCCCCCCCACACATGCAAACAATACTCAATACGTGGACACACTGTGCCCCTGTACAGAGCAAGTAGCTGTGCATGGGTAAAGAACCCCCAGAGGCGGTTGAGAACACCCAGCTTCTGGGAAGCTGTTTTAGCAAGAGTGATAATATGATCTTTCCAGGAGAGATCAGAAGAAAAAGAGACACCGAGAATATTAGGAGAAGATAAAGGGTTAATTTGTATGTTGTTGAAGAGTAAGTGATAGTTTTCTGTAAGATTATGATGAGAAGACAGATAGACATTTAGTTTTGGAAGCATTGAAAGCAAGAAGGTTATCTCTGCCCCAATAAGAGATAGAAGAAAGATCAGAAGATAGGTGTGTCAAGGCCCTGTTATGTGAGTTTTGGAGTGATTGCATGCTGGATTGTTGTGTAAAACTAGTTGAATAGTGTAAGGTAAGAGTCATCAGCATATGAGTGGAATATCTATCAATACAACCAGACTATAATTAATATGTACAAACTTGCAAAACAAAACAAAACAGGAATCGCACAATATGAAGACAAAAGAACTTAAACACAAAACCACCACTAGAATGTACTGTACATTACTAAATGATAAAATAAAGTTAATTTGTTTCCCAAGCAAACTAGTTGTACATATATTAACATACTCTTGTCATATTCAAGAAATGAGTTTATCACAAACTAGGAATACACACCTGCAATTTCCAGAGTTGCTTGGTATAAGACTGAAAGTAAGAACTGTAGACCTTGCTCATGGTTTCAATGTACTCGTCATGGACCTCAGCCGCGATGGTTCTGGCATGTAGCAGTAGAAACTCAAAGAAAAACCTGAGACAGAGAAATACTTTTAATTTATATATAAATTAGCCCCTTCAGCATTATGACACCTAACAACATGCATAATCCGCTTTATTCTTGCATATTGATCCATTACATATGGAATTTAACTTCGAAAAGTTGAAAGAATGAATAGAAACACCATTTGAGTAGGAGCACTTTATCAACGTTTCGCAGATATCTTCTTCAGTGACTTGAAGAAGCTATCTGCGAAATGTTGTCAATTAAGTGCTTCTCCTCAAACGGTGTTTCTATTCATTATATGGATTTCTTTTGAATCATTATTGTAATGCCCGCACCCCAAATATAAACAACTGCAACACCACGAGCACCAAGAATTGTACCCCTCATTATCTCAACAACCAGGGAATAGGATAAGATAGTCTAGGAAGTCGCCATCTTCTATGAGGGCCAGCCTCACACCACCCACACTGCAGACAATGATCAACTTCAATGCCTACAAAAGTGGGGACATTAGCTCAGGGGTGCAAGCCGATGGGCTGACGATACCCTATCCCGCTGCCTTCTAAGAGACAGATTTCATCTCACCCTGGCCCCTTTGGGGGCCCGAGCATCTGGCTCGGCTTCGGTCAACCAGATTCGGGACTGCTCAGCAAGACAGTCTAGGGAACTAATAATAATAATAATAATAATAATAATAATAATAATAATAATAATCTGGTCTTTTATTTCTCGCAAGCGCCAGTTCTTCCAGAGGAATTCACTAGCACTCGTAACACATTGCACCACAATCAAGAGAAGTGTGGTGCAGTTCAACTGTAGTTCAAGCAACAACAACTATTTAACATGGCAGCAGTTAGAGTCTGTAACGACCTGTCACTGTGCCACTTGCAAGATCATAACTCCTACAGAAGAGAAAGGTATTCAACTGTTTTTTTAAAGAGTCTATGGAGTTCAGCTGTCTAATTGATAAAGGCAATTAATTATATAACCTAGGAGCCGTGAAAGAAAAGGACCGATCAGAGAAAGAGGACTGCTGGATAGCTACCGGTTCATCAAGACGCAGCACATCATCACTGCTTCTCAGGATCGCACCAGAATGTGCCAAAGGGCATCTCAAGAGGTCAGCAAGATACCTAGGTTTGCCAAACATAAGTGCCTTAAAAGTCATAAGACACAACTTAAACTCTATCCTAGCTTTAACTGGCAACCAGTGCAGCTCTATCAAAAATGAAGAAGTGGGGGATCTTGGAGGTAATTCAAATATGAGCCTCGCTGTTCTATTTAGTATGGACTGAACTTTTTGTAGCAAGTAATTAGGAAGGCCAACCAATAAGGCATTACAATAGTCCACACGTGATAGGACAATTGAGTGAACCAATGTTAGAAGACAGCGCTTGTTAAGAAACCGTCTCACTGAATACAAGTTTCTGATTTGGAGATTACAAATTTTGATGACCTGATTGATGTGATTCTCATAGTGCAATTTAGAGTTAAAGTATACTCCAAGGTTTCACACTGAGCTTACTGGGTGAAGTTGAGAACCTCCTATATCCAGAGTCACTACATTTTTAGCATCATTTCCTCTTCTATTTCCATGAATGATAATGATCTCTGTTTTGTTCTCATTCAGTTTGAGTTTCCGCTTTGCCATCCAGATCTTAATGTCAGACAATAAAGATTCCATTTTGGTCTTAGTATCATTAATGTTTTCTATCTTCACATACAACTGAGTGTCATCAGCGTAAAAGTGATAGGCAACACCATGAGCATCTAGCAAGGATGCCAAGCTGCTAGTGTAAACTATAAAGAGGATCGGTCCCAGAACCGATCCCTGAGGAACTCCAAACAACAGGGGGGCTTGGTCAGAGATGGTATGGCCAATCACCACACGCTGAAATCTATCTGATAAATATGATTTGAGGAGCAAGAGTGCTCTTTCACAAACACCGTAAGAGTGCAGATCTTTTAACAGTAGGTCATGGTCCACTGTATCGAAGGCCGCAGAAAGATCCAACAAAACCAAGAGAGACGCCTTCCCATTGCATGTGTTCTCCACCAAGTCATTCTGAATCTTACATAAAGAGGTCTCAGTTGAATGGTATTTCCTATATGCAGACTGAGCAAGAGGAACAGCTTTGTTCTGTTCAAGCAATGGTAACAATTGATCAAGTATGGCCCGCTCAATTATATTTTTGAAAGAAATGACAAGTTTGAAACGGGTCAGTAATCTGACATATCCTCAGCATCAAGTCCAGGTTTCTTTAGAAGAGGCACCAATAGAGCTTGTTTCTCCGATTGAACAAAGTTACCCTCCATGAAGCATCTGTTTACAATTTTACAGATGAAATCTGCGACATGCAGATAGACAAATGACATCTTGGATACATTAATAGGATCAAGCTTGCAGAAAGTTTTATTCATGTCTCTAACATAACTAATAATTTTACTTGTGTCCGCTGGATGAAAGGACACGATTAATTACATATGGAGGTTGGAAATCCACCGAAAACTCGTCATTGATCAATGTATTATCTAACTCATTTCTAATGCGTGTTATCTTAGTCCTGAAAAATGAAGAAAAATCAGAGGCCAGTCGAGCACTTGGCACGGAGGCAGGACAGGGAGCCTTGTTCTTCCGACTTAACAAACCATTTACAACCTCAGCAAGCTTCTTTTGATCATTACCACAGGAATCGACTCTGTTTTGATAATACTAAAGACTTTTCAGCTTTCACTGCACATACTACATCTTTTCTTGCCGATATATATTCCAGTCGAGTTTCCTCCGTTCGTTGCAAGCGCCACTTTCGTTCTGCTCTCCTACGTTGTCTGCGGAGAGAGTTAACTGGTGGGCCATACCAAGGTGAATCATCACGCACAATAATTGTCTTCACAATCTCCGGGCAATGATGATCAAAGACAGATTGAAGTACCCTGTTATGAATCTCAGTTAGTTCATCGGATGAAAGAACAGGGCAGCTGATGGCATTTAGAGACTGGCCAATTTCATGGCAAATTTGCTCTTGATCAATATTTTTTTAATTTCTGAACCTAATTTCCATTTTATAAGAAGAGACTTTGGGTACGCTGATATAAAAAGTAATTAAAGCATGGTCAGAGACTGTAGGATCTATCGGATCAACAACAACTATCCCTGCAACAGCAACGGGGAAAGCTGCAAACAAGAAAGGGGGAGAAAACACCAACGAAAAAGAAGAAAATAGTCTACCCTCCACTACTATCCTCCAAGCGACCTGCACACTATCCTCCAAGCGACCTGCAGTTTTATACATACATAAAATTTTAAGACGGAGTGCTCCACACATACAGTACGTGCAGTTTCAGTCTCTTGCCCCGCATGATGTCACGCCCCGCCACCAATGACCTAAAGACCTAAATCTTTGTAAAGATGTTAACAAAAACCTCTTAGGTGCTTCCCAAGGCCAGATAAAAGATTCAACAACCAGCGCTACCAAAAACCAGAAGGGCGCTTTCTGAGGCCCAAAACACGGCGCTACCAAAGACCTACAAGGTGCTTACAAAGACCTCCAGGGTGATGTACCACTCTCAGGTGCTCCCCGAGACCTACCTGGCACTTCCAAAGGCCAGCAAAAAAAGAGGAAACGCAGCAGACAATGAAGCTGTCCCAGAATACCCAGCCCATGAACCTCGCGCCTTCAGCCAGAGACAAGGATCGTCACCCTCTTCCCCTCCTAAAACTGCACTGCTATTCTCCTATTGCACCTTCTGTACCCTTAATTATCCTCTCTATCAACACCCTGCCATACAGCTTTCCAACAAATGATAATAAACTAATACCTCTATATCTTGAACACTCCTGCCGGTCTCCCTTCCCCTTGTACACCGGCACAACACATGCACTCCTCCAGTCTAGTGGTACCATTGACACAACAAAGCCCACATGAATAGTCTCACCAGCCAATCTATTATCACATCTCCACCCTTCTTAATACACTCCACAGCAATACCATCCATACCTTCTGCTTTTCCCGCTCTCATTTGTCTCACTGCTTTCTTCACCTAATTTTTCCCAATCCTTTCATTTATTCCCTGCCACCTGGGTGGCCTGGGTAACCTATCTCCATCAACCACTGCCTCCCTTCCATCTCTTAAATTTAGCAAAGATTAAAAATATTCAGCATATCTTTTCCTCACTTGCACTCCTTCCACTAGTAACTCTCTATTTGCATCTTTCACCGACTCTTCCCTCTTTTGCTCTCCTTCCCTTACTCTATTTACCTCCTTCCAGAACATCTTCTTTCGTTCCTCAAAATTCCCACTCAATCTTTGACCCCACCTTTCATTAGCAATTTTGTTTGCTTCTCTAATCTTCCATTTCACCTCTCTCCTTTTGACCTTGTACCTCTCCCGTACCTCAACACTACCATCCTGTAAAACCCTCTCAAACCACTATTTCTTTTCCTAAACTGCCTTTCTCACCGTAATGGAAGTGAGGTATACCTGTATGCGGATGACACTAAACTGTATTATTATTATTATTATATGAGATGCCGAAGTCTCCAACCAGGGTGCAGAAACACCATCAAGATCAATTCACACAAAACACCCGGAGGCACTGGAGAGAGACTATGGCAACTTAGGAAAAAATAAAAACATACACTGTATACTGTACTGTACATATACACATATTAAACACAGATAACATATTATGCAGTGGAGGATATCAAGCTTAAATATAATAGAATAAAATAGAATAAAATAAGTTTAAAAATTAGAATTAATGCTGCAAAAAAGCATTAACTCTAGACTTAAAAATGGAGATATTAGCTGAATTGACTAGCTCATTTGGCAACTTATTCCACAAGTCAACCATGGCCGGCACAAAACACCGTGAAAACTGTGTATAGAAGAGTGAGGAGTAAGGAAGATATGGGTTTGCTTCAAGGAGATGTGGAGGGCATGAAGGGATGGTCTGAGCATTGGTTAATGCCTTTTCATCCAAAAAAATGCAAGTACCTGTACATGCAGATTGGGACCAGCAAGATAGACAAGGTAGGATACAGTATGTATGAAGCGATGGAGGAAGTGAATGCAGAAAAGGATATAGGAGTAGTGATAGACAATAAGTTAAATTTCTCAGAACATTTAGCGGAAAAGATAAACAAAGCCAATAGAATTGTAGGGCTGATAAGGAGGACATTTGTGTCACTTGACGAAGAAATCTTCAGGAATCTCTATACAGCGCTGGTTAGGCCGCACCTGGAATATGCGAACCAGGTGTGGGCTCCATATATGGTAAAGGATATAGAAGCAGTGGAGAAAGTGCAGAGGAGAGCTAGCAAGCTGGTACCAACGTTGAAGAACGCGGGCTATGAGCAGAGGTTGAGGACACAGGGGCTTCCGACACTGGCATATAGGAGAAAGAGAGGGGATATGATAGAGACTTTTAAGATAGTGTCAGGAAAGTATGATGAGGATGTGTGTGAAGGTATCTTCTTGATGTGGGAGGGAACAAGAACGAGAGGACACTCTAAGAAAATTTACAAAGAAAGAAATAGGCTTGAGAAGGCAAAGAACTCATTTTGTGATAGAGTGGTAAATGAGTGGAACGCACTGCCCCAGTATGTAGTCGATTCCGAATCAATAAGGGAGTTTGAAAGTAATCTTGATAAAGCATGGGGAAGACAAGATTTGAAGTTTGATTATAAAACAAAAATACATAGTAAAAATGTTGCGTCTGCTACCGCCGCCGCCAACACCGTGAACGACCGCAGCAGTGCAAGTACTGGTACTGAGCTGGATACACAGGCATAGTTTGCCTTTTTCCAGAGGATCTACTGTAAGAAACTGTAAGAAACTGTAAGTAACATTCCACCACTCGCTTCCCTTCCTGATACCTCTGACTCCTACTTTCCTTTTACCACATACTTCCTCTGCACTTGCTTCCACTCCTTCCATAAACTGTTACCATTCATCCTCCACTTCTCTCTCTTCCATCTCTCTCACTTCTAGCCATTTTTCATTTAGTCATTCCTTGTACTCCCTCTCTTTTGTACTTTTCTCTAACTCACTAACTTTTATTACCTCTCTTACTTCACGCTTGTCTGGCATTCTCCTAACTACTGATATAATTATCTTTTGCATATATTGAACTATCTTCCCATAACCTTGACTAATTACATTTTTCGCAAAATTTCTGAAATGAGGTAGTTTTACGGTAAAACACTGCCGCAAGCCGTGGTATTGTTGGTAGCGCATCTGCTTGCTGATTAAAGGGTCGGCAGTTCAGTCCCAACCCCGTGCCATTGGTAGACGTCAAGAGTTTGAACAATCTAGCGATTCGTTGCAAATGTCCAGTAAAAACCTGTCAATCAAGGGGAGTGTGCGGTGTTAAAAAATGCATCACAACTGCATCTAGTATTGAATCAAGGCTTGTTGTTGTTGTTGCTCTTCCCCAGGCTGTCTGACCGAGCAGCCCCAAGGTCCCGAGCAAGGCCAAGGCCATAACCGAGCGCCCCCACAGAACCCTCCCTGCTTACCATAAATAAAGCCCAGGTGAACGAAGCCACTCCAAGGCGAGGAGCTGAGGAGGGTGCGGAAACGCCCGGGAAACACCCAAAGCTTTACTGTAATTGTTTTGAATACATTTAACAATCATATAAAATTAAATATTGTAAAGAAATTGCCTATACATACATATTGGTTGGTAATATATTCTTACCTGTGTTTAATCATGGCATTCTGTGGGATCTGGTAGTTTGAGAGCGGTTTGCGGAACTGGTAAACTTTCTGCAGCAGGTACTCCCGGATCTTGCTAACAGCCTTGACAGTCAGTTTGTCCACTATATCCTGAACATCTTGGCAGGAGTGGGCATCTGAGAGTCAAGAATACGACTGTCAAAATAAATTATGAGCAATATGGTAAGTGAAGAGTATGAAATATACAGTATATGTAAGTGAGATATGGGAGAGTAAGAGGGCATCAATTGGCAACTACTGTAATAGTGATTAAAGCTTTTGTGAAAAAATATCTATCTATCTATTGCCAGACGCCGTGATCCCCGCAGGGGTGGCCACGAACGAAACGCTCCCAAGCACCTCTGTCCAAAGTCAGTCGACGTCCCTCCTACCTTCCAGCACCGCTCTCATTCATATACTTCTTCATTCCATCCTTCCACCTCTCATTCGGTCTACCTCTCCCTCTCTGTCCTTCCACCCAACTCTCATACACTCTCTTAGTCATTCTCTCGCTTCCCATACGTTCCATATGGCCAAACCATCACAAGGTGTTTCTTTTCACACTTTCCAGCATATCTACATCCACACCACACCTCTCGTACTTTCTCATTCGTCTGTCTATCCTTCCATGTAATTCCACACGCACTTCTCAAGTAACTCATTTCCACCCCTCTCACTCTTGGTCCGAGTCTCTCCACCAACGCCCATGCTTCGCTCCCGTAAGTCAATGTTGGGATTACCACACTGTCATGCAAGGACTTCTTTCCTTCCATGCTGATCACTCTACTATATTTCTTGTTACTGCTTTCAGCGTTCCTACAACCCTCTTCCCCTGTTGCACCCTCTACCGAACTTCTTCATCCATACTCCCATCTTTACTCAACACACTGCCCAAATACTTAAATGAGCTGACATTCTCCATAGCCTGAGTGCCTGACCGTTCAACCTCACCTCACACTCTGTGGCTGCACCCCTTTCAAAGACCATAACCTTGCTCTTCCCCGAATTTACCTTCAGATTCCGTTTTTCAAACACGGTTCCAAACATATTTACCAGACCCTGCAACTCCCATTCACTATCGCTCATCAAAACTGTATCATCGGGAAACAGCAGTGCAGGTAGCTTCCACTCGTTTCCCTCCCTTATCAGCGGTACACCATCATCCACTGCTCTTCCTTGTATTTCTTTCATGACTCCATCCATATATATATTGAACACCATGGGGACATCACACACCCTTGTTTCAACCCAACATTCAGATCAAAGAACTAGCTCTGCTCATTCTCCACACATACTGATGCCTTTGCACCCTCATACATGCTCTTCACTGCTTTCAGCAACTTGCCATCTACTCCGTATATTCTCAGTACTTTCCACATACCTTCTCTATCAACTCTGTCATAGGATGGTGATGGGCTGGTCTATCAGAGTGAGAACTGAGCAATCTCTGCCATACCCATAGCTTACTCCGACTGTTCCTTTTACTTATGTCTTTCCTAGATCTCAAGTGACGGCGTCTTTTCCGTGGATTGACATCCCAATCTACCAAGATTGGAAGCCAAAGCGTCACATTTTTCCTTTGCCCCTCAACTTTCTCTTCATAATTGCTGAGGGGCACAGGGCCCTGGGTGGGGCTTTGGTTTCCCGGGCGTTTCCGCACCCTCCTCCGCTCCCCGCCATGGAGTGGCTTCGGTCACCCAGGCTTTATTGTGGTAGGCAGGGAGGGTTCTGTGGGGGCGCTCGGTTATGGCCTTGGCCTTGCTCGGGGCCTTGGGGCTGTTCGGCCAGGCAGCTTGGGGAACAACAACAACAACAACAACTCTGTCATAGGCCTTCTCCAAGTCCATAAAGGCAGCATACAACTTTTGTCGCTTCTCCAGATATTTCTCCACAACGCATTTCAGTGCAAAAATTTGATCTACACATCCTCTTCCTTTCCTAAACCCGCCCTGCTCGTCACCTATCCATTTCTCCGTTCTCGCTCTCACTCTCTCAATCACTACCCTACTGTACACCTTCCCTACTACACTTAGAAGACATATTCCCCGGTGGTTACCACACACTCCTCATTCCCCTTTACCCTTATGCACTTCCTTCCCTTCTCCCAAGCTAGTTTACAAATTTTCCATACCCATTCAATCACTATCTCATCGCCATTCCTCAGCATTTCCCCACACACTCCATCTATTCCTGATGCTTTCCCCATCTTCACTCTTTTTTTACATTGCAAGTTTTACATTTTAATTTTAATGTTCATGGTTTCACACACTTCTGACATCCTGATCCCCACCTCCTCCTCCACTAATTCTCTTCTTCTCCCTCCCATACCCCATCCAACTATGTTTTCCGGTGTTTCATTCCTTACGTTTAAGAACTCATTAAAGTACTCCCTCCATCTCTTGACTCTCTCTTGCTTCTTGGCTATCACTCGCCCATGTCATGCTATAAAATGTTTGTGAAGAGTGTGGAATATACTGTATAGGTCTGTGATTGTGGAGGAAGCTGCACCAAGGGGTGGACCGAGGAAGACCTGGGATCGGACGATACGTACCGATCTCAAATCCCAAAACTTGACAAGTGAAACAGCCCTTAACAAAGTTTCCTGGAACACCGCCATTATGACAAGAGACTGAAACTGCACGTATGTGTGGAGCACTCAGTCTTAAAATTTTATGTATGTATGTAAGTGACTTGCACGAAGGAGAATCAAGGAGGAAGTTAAAGATGTACTGGTACAGAACATGTACCGGTATACATGATTTACCTAACGTTTACTGTCACCTAAAATGTGCAGAAATTAACATGCCTAACATTACTTGATTTGTAATATAATTAAACTCTTCTTTAACATGTACTTCACACTTCGTCTTTCTATTCTCTTTCCGTACCGTAAAACCGGGTCGCTTCGGACTTGGGTCGTAACTTCGGACATCGGCGATAATAAGTAATTAGCCATTGTCATTATATAATGGAAACGCTTTTTATTGTTTGGGTTTTGTGGGGTCCGTTTAGAGAAATGGCAAAGGAAGAACATGTAAAAGCCCTAGGGAACTGACATGAGTATATGTACAACAACAAAATATCATATACAGTACTGTACAGTATATGACTAAAATTTGTAAATTTTTCGCTACCCTGCCAAACTTCTATCACCCTGAAGAAATTTGTTTGTATGAATGATGTTGTGACTGATATAATTTTGTAGTAAAATTAACAGAGACAACATCCACCAAAGGAAATTTGTTACACTTGTATAACGCTCTAGCTAGAACACTATCATTTAACCTATTTTGTTTTCCACAAAAAAAAAATGGTAACTCAGACATGGAACAAACAAATAGTTTGTTATTATTTGCCCTATGAAAATAATTCATAATACTTGTCCATCATTAACCCATCAGACCCGGCTATGTATTCCATACCGAAACCCGGGGGTTTTGGCCGAAAAACGTCTACGCCTAGGCTACCGTATCTGTTATTTTGACTGCTTCCGCATTCCCGCGCATCCCCAAGCGTAGATGTGTTTTGTACCTGTAGAATGGTGTAAAGTAGAGCTTTCTAAGTCAACTGGTTCAGTTGTGATGACGATTTCCGTGGAGATAACTTTGTGGCACAATCAGCCACTTTACACTACTTTTCACTACTTAACAATAACATACAGGCACACACGAACAAGCGACGCTCTCCTTCTTGTGGTCGGAGATGCGCGGCGTCGGTCCAACCGGCTGTTGTTTACATGCGTCAGACGGACACCTCACACACCAAGCTTACAGGCTTTCAAGCTGCCGGAGCCTCAGATCCCTTCCGGGTTCCGCGGGGATGTTTTTTATGGATGCCTCAGAGCCCAACCGGGTCTGAGGGGTTAAAATGGTGGTTAAAGATCAAATAATCATTCGCTGAGTCCAAAAACCCATAAAAATATGATAATATGCTAACCGATTTATGTATTTAGGATAATTCTGGATATATAATATACCGGTATATAAATTAGGAGAGGCATATATCTTGTCCAAAAAAATTATTATCTACCGTAAGAAACACCAACACATACGTTATACCTATAAAAATGCTCAAATTCATAAAAATGTATATGCAGTGATAGAGTATACATACCTATATATTTTCACTAGGCCTAGTTAATTTTCAAGTTATTGATTTGACAGCATTGATTATTTTGCTGCTCAATATTTTCTAAGAGTGAGTTCAATGCCTAACGAGAACAGATCCATAAAGAATATTTGTTAAACAACGTATATAACCCCCTCCTATACTAATTATACAGGCCTAAAAGTATTGACTGTGCTTTTTCCAGTAAGACATTGGACAGGGATAAGCAGCAATAATAAAATATTCATATAAAATAGTAGGAGCCGAAAAATTAATGAAATAAAACCACGAACGTACGTCCGAAGTTCCCCTCCGCTTGTCCGAAGCTATCCCGGCTTTCTTGGCAATAATTTTCCATAAGAAATCACTGTATGTCCGAAGTAATCCATAAATGTCCGAAGTTAGCCACTTTTCAAGATGACTTCGGACACCATTTAGGATAAGGATAGCTCTCTTATTATGGGGGATAATTTTAGGAGGCTTCCTGGATTACCGCGCACTATCACCACACATCACTTGACCTAGTTATATCTCTATAATGTGTTTACAGTAAGGAGATATCGTTAAAAAGCTCAAAAAATTTCCGAAGTTACACGGTTTTACGGTACTACATTATAATACCAACCTCTAAAATTTTGCTCCTTGACAAATTTGATCTTTTGATTGAGAGCCTTGAGTTGTTGCATGAAGTGGTCATCCGTCACGGGTGTGTTGAGGATGTGGCTGGAATAGTAAGAATATATTGAGTAAAACAATAATATATTCACCAGTGCATTATGGCACCACCTGCCTAAAAATCACAAATATTTTACCAAGAATACAGTACAGTATTACTTAAAGTTACCGCTATAGTTCGGCCAACCCGCTAAGAGAAACTATATTTCAATGGTACAGTATGTTAATGGTACAGTATGTTGATGATGACATAATAATGATGATGACATAATAATGATGAAGTTGGTGAGAACAATGGACTTACTCAACCATTACCATGAGGTGATCAATGAAGGAGGGCACATGAGCATAATGATGATGATAATGTGAATTTTTATACTAACCTTCTGAACATAAGCATAATGATAGAGATAATGCAGTAATAATAATAACAATGAACACACTGCATCATGAACTACAGGACCATACAGTGATCAATGAAGGATGCCATGTGAGCGTGATGATAATAATGTTAAAGATAATAATAAGAATAAGACTGAACTCACTGAATCATAACCTCTGGTACCATGAGGTGATCAATAAAGGAGGACATGTGTTGATGAACCTGCTTCCTGTTGGTGAGCTGGACGTTGATGGAGGCGGACTGTTCCTGCAGGGACTGGATCTCTTGGCTGATGGTTGATAGGTGTGTCAGGAACCCCTCCAACATACCTTGCATGTTCTGGAGATTTGGTATAGAGAAAGTTTATTTTGATGACATGTTCTGAAGAAATATTTGAAAAGAAAGGGATTTTTTTAAGGTATTTGGTATAAAGAAAATGTAGCATTATGACATGTTATGTAGACATATTTGCAAAGAAAGGGAGCTTATAAGGTATATTCTACAGGGAAATTTCCAAAGAAAAAGTGCTTAGGCCTATAGGAATACTACAACACGTGGCATGAAAATGCCAAGAAGCAAACAATGACTTTATTGGTAAACACTAACAAACATTCATCTGGAGTGAATAGTCCCATTGGATTGATTGGTTGGGAACAATTACAAAAGGTGTTAATAACATAATAAAGTACTGGAAGGCAGATCAATAACAATACAACTACTGGTGCAGTTATGAAACATGATTCCTCTCACTATAGAAAACAATAATGATATCGATATTGGTAAAAACGCAGCTCTTGGTCACCAGACGGCCACTTTCTATGCCACACGATCCTTTGTTCTCTTCGTGTCAAGTCCACTAACCGTGAAATCCAAGGTCTTTTTCCTGAGGGTTGTCCTTCCCACCATTCCCATATCTCTAACGTGCTTCACCTAGTCATCGTTATTAACGACACCTGAAATTAGTTCTCACCTCGAGAATTGAGTCGCACTCGGTGATCTGGTGGTGGAGGGTGGCAATGTTCTGGGCCTTGTTGATGTAATCTTGGATGCTCAGATTCTCAAGCTGGAAAAAAGGAAATCTTATAGTAAATGTTTTTCTATTAATTATTATACTGTACTGTAATTATAGTCTTCTTTAATCTTCAAGTATGGCACTTCTCTATTAACCCGCTGAGTGCCAGCCAATTTTGACGGTGTGCTTCTGCCAGTGCCAGAGTTTTTTTTTTTTTTTTTTTTTTTGGCTAAATCTATCAAGTTGGGAGAGAAAGGAAGGATAATGGTAAAAAAACCACTCCGCTTGTCCATTTTCGCCAGAAATCAGGTCCCCGATGGTCCCGAAAGTAGCTGAAAAGACACTATAGACTACAGAGACTTTTATGGTATCGGAATGTATGGGTGGGAGGGTGGTGGGAGGGTGGTTTTGGGGTTGGTGGGGGGAAGGTAGAAGGGTAATTGACTTGTGTTACACATATGAAGCCGATTGGTGAGGTAGTTTCGCCACCACGGATTTTCCTTTTTTTTTTTTTTTTTCCTTTCTACGCTGGAAGTGGATGGTGGGAGGTGGTTGGGGGTGTGGTGGAGGGAAGGCAGAAGGGTAAGAGACTTGTCACACAAATATAGAACCGATTGGTCCAATCGTTTCGCCGCCACAGATTTTCCTTTTTTTTCCTTCTGACGGGACCGACAGTCAGCGAGTGGGTGGGAGGAGGGATTTGGGATTTTTGTGGTGGGTAGCCAAAAGGGTAAGGTACATGTGGTAAAAATATGAAAGCCATAGGTGCAGTCGTTTCGCTGCTACGATTTTTTTTCGGCGAGGATGTATATATACGTCCCTGGCACTGGGCGTGACAACACCCTAGGACGTATATATACGTCCCTGGCACTCATCGGGTTAACCCTTCCTACCCGGGCTGCCTTAGGTAAGGACAGCGCGGCTGAAGGGCCGCAACCCGGTATGCCTTATGTAAGGCATTTGCTTGAAAGCGTGCTTTAAATTTCGCGCGGGCAAATTTTACTTTGCGGGGGCGATCGTAGCGCCACCAAGCCTCAACTACCACGCTTATCAGTTCCTACGTTGCCGCCATTGAGAGCTACAGCAAAAAAATGAATTCCGACGCGTCCGATACTGTGCAATCTCCCGCGCGTCCCAGTGCTACCCCGCTTGCAACATCTACGCCTCTGCCAACCGAGAAGAAAAGGAAAGTAAGGAAAGTGAAACGTTTGCTAAGTGACAGTGCAATACACCGTGAACTTTTCAACCAGGATTTGAGCAGTGGTGAAAGCTCTGTGGACAAAAACCTCTATATTCAGAGTAGAAGTGGGAGCGAAATTGACGATTTTGTGGGATTTGGTGCTGATGACAATGTTGATTTATTTGAGGGGGGTGATAGTAGTGATGATCCTGATGTGGAAGTGGTGGAGGAAGGTGCTATTGAAGTACCAAGTGTGCTAGAGCCAACCCCTTCGCCTAGTTTCGTAGGTCAGGGTAGGCCTAGGCCTAGCCCTAGCCGAACGCCAGGACCTTCCCCTTTGCCTGCCCGTACGCCCTTGAAAGTGGGTAAATACTTCTATAAACAGTCTTTAGTGAAAAGTGCAGCCAAGAAAGCACGCAGGGAGGCAGAAAAAGTGAGGGAAGGCGTAGATAGTGAGAGTGACGCCGACCCAAGCCTAGCAACCACCCGCATTCCTTTGTCACGACGCCTTGACCCGGGACGCCGGGAGGGCCACCCACAGCCCTCAGCTTCATCTGTCCCTCAAGATGACCAAAGGGCCTCTACAAGTGCAATGCCTGGTGAGTTATCTGCTCAACAGGTGGCGTTGTGTGTGTGTGTAAGTGTGAGAGTCCGAGTGTAGGGGGTGAGACAGTGAAGCACGGGAACGAGATGGCTTCAGAGATGGGGTCGTTTCGGGCCATGAGTGAGCACCGTGCCTCATGTGAAGGCAAGATGGCAGGTGCTCGTTGTACTCTACGTGCTTCACATGTCTCACTCCCTAGACTGGAACAAGACCTCACAGGCTTCACTGTTCATTGTAAAGCGGTGAATGTTAAGGCTCTCAGCCTATGCCCGAGAGGAAGTAAGTTGGAATATAGAAAAAAAAAAGAAAAAAAAGTGCACCATTGGCCTCCCACAGTGTGTCACCACAGGCCCCGCATCGTAGGTCATTATTTCCTGCGGAAAAGTCCCCGGCTAGCCGCAAATGGAGCCCAACTCCCGAGGCCGAGGCTCCCATTGCTCAACCTCCCGCAGCCCCACGCCGCCGACGCCCGGTCTATTCTTCACCAGAGTTGACTCCTGAAGAGGCTTCTGATGACCCCGACATTGCCCCAGATGACCTGACGTCGCCTGAGGAAGAGGAAAACGAAGAGGAAGAGGGAGTCCCGACAAGAAGAGTCAAAGGACCTCGAGGTCGTGGACGTGGTCAGCCTGCCGACGCCGCTGCCCCTGGGCCTGGGCGTGGGCGTGGGCGTGCAGGGCGTCCGCCTGGGCATCTGCGTGGCCAAGGGCGTGTGCCAGGGCGTCCAGGGCGTGTGCCTGCTGCAGCTCCACGTCCTCGTCCTCGACCTGCTGAAATGTTTGTGTGGTCAGATGGGGTGGATTTTGTGCCAGATTTTCCTGCCTTTGATGAGGTACAACAGGGTTCTGGGGTGTCACCAGCATATCCCTGTGGCCCAAATGCCACCCCCATTGAACTTTTCTGTGGCTTCTACGACAATGAAGTCATGGAATACCTTGTCAAAGAGACAAATCACCACCAGGCTATCTGTTCAAACTTTCTTGGCAGGAAGACAAGTGCAAAGATGGTGGCATGGAGAGCTCTCACTGTGGCAGAAGTATATGTGTTCTTGGCACTCACAATGCTGATGACACACATAAAGAAGCACGTTCTGGCCGACTACTGGATAACTGGCGACCTCACAACGACTCCAGCATTTGGCAAATTCATGTCAAGGGATAGGTACTTCGACATCCTCTCATATTTCCACCTGACAAATAACATGCATGTCCACGAGCCCGACACACTCTGGAAGATCAGGCAACTGTATGACATGATACGTCATCGGTTTTCCACCTACCTGATTGCATTTCAGAAGCTGTGCATCGACGAGTCTCTGGTCCTGTTCCGTGGTAGGCTGCACTTCCGACAGTATATCCCGTCAAAGAGACACCGCTTCGGCATCAAGCTCTTCGTCCTCTGCGACTGCAAGACGGGATATGTGCTCGACTTTATAGTCTACAGCGGCAAGGGTGGTGAGGTGGAGATTGACCCCCTCATTGGTTTTGGCGGCGCTGTGGTAAAGAGGATGATGGAGAGGTACTTCCATGACAACCACGTCCTCTATACCGACAATTATTACACGTCGCCTATCCTCGCCAAGTACCTCCATGACCGCAAGACCGGAACTGTCGGCACAGTGAAGGGGAAGAGGAAGGGCATGCCAGCCTACCCAACAAAAACTAAGAAGACGGAATATTCCATAAGAAGAGTGGCCCCATCCTCTCCATCCACTGGCATGACCAGCGCAAGGTCAACCTCCTCACCACATGCCACAAAGCAGAGATGGTCCCCACTGGGAAGGTGGACCGAAAAACGAAGAACCCTATCACAAAACCAGCTGCTGTTCTGGACTATAACCTGAACATGCGCCTCGTCGACAAGTCCGACATGCAGATGGGCTTCATAGACTGCCTGCGAACATCTTGCAGGTGGTACAAGAAGTTTGTCCTGCATACAGTAGATATGTCTGACCTCAACGCGTACAACATCTACCGTTTGAGGTGTCCAGTCATCAAGTACAAGAGCCTGCGGACCTTCCAAAAGCAGCTGATACATGAGCTCCTGGTAAAACATGCGGGTACACCAGGGAGGCCACTACAAGGACCAGGCATGATGGACAGAATAGGGTGTGCCGACTTCGTCAGAAAGCACCAGCTCGTCGCCCTTCCTTTCCAGGGTCCTAACAGCCGAATAAGGATGCAGAAGAGGTGCTATGTGTGCACCCGCACAACTCGACGACCAAGCAAACTCACAAAAACCACTTGGCAATGCCTCGAGTGTCAGGTGGGACTGTGTGCCGGCACCTGCTTCAATGATTTCCACACTCTGGCAAACTATTGAAGTGTAAGTGACAGTGATAGTGACACTCAATAATAATAATATAACTAAGTATAAGTGAAAGAGACACATAAGTAATAATAAGTGCCTTCAGAACAATATGAACAAGTGAAAGTGACACTAAAATATATATTCCTAACAATAAAGAAGTGAAAATGACACTATCAATTACCATAGTCCAGTATAAATAATCATAACTACTATAATAATAACAATAAAACTAAGTATAAGTGACAGAGACACAAATTACTTCAAAAAAATATATTTATTGTGTGAAAATATCATAATAACAATAATATATGGCATAATAAACAATAAAACACTAACAAATCGCTTCCCGCCATAATTCAAGGTAGAGCGACGAGTCAAAACGTTCGTCGTAGCCTGGGCCGTGGTTGAGCGTTCGGACGCGGCGAGGTAAATACGCGGCAAAAGTTACCTCCACTTCCATCACCATAACTCCTGAACTACTTGAGTTAGAAAGCTCTACTCAACGCCATTCTACGCGGGAAGGTAAGGCGCCCATTTTGACATATGATTGATTATTGTAGGTAGTATACTAAGCGAGATTAGCCTTAGTTTACTTTTGTTGTGTTTTCAGCCAGATCGCCCGGATACAGCCTCCGTCATTAACCTCTGAAGTGCGCATGGGGGTAATTGGAAACGTCCCCCTGTGCTGACGTATTTGAGGTGTTTCCGTCACTAAAATATTCATTGTGCCATTAATAGCATTAATATTTATCCATATGCGCCTATTATGGGTTGATTATAAAGGTATTAACCTGAAACAACAATAAAACGAGTGAAAACAGCGTTTGGATGGTCAAAATCGGAGATATAGCCCGCGAGTTGTATAATGTATGGGTGAGGCAATCTGCTTTCCCGCCAATTTCCCCCAAGGCCACTGAGACACAGTCGATCGATACTCTCTCTCTCTCTCTTGCACTCGCTTGCTATCAGTGATGACCACACCCTCCAATCGGATTTCTAATGTTAGCACGAAAATATACCTCAGAATAAGGGAATAACAGGGAAAATAGGTGATAACTGAAGGAGAGGAGGAAAGTGGGGAAGGAGGGGAGGTAGAGGACTGAGATTTTGCATGGCCCAGGGGCCAAAAAAAATAAAAAAATAAAAAAAAAAAATATAAAAAAATTTTTTTTTTTCGATGTCAAAAGTTGATTTTTATTTTCTCTGACTCTTAAGAGTCTTCCCGCAGTGCGCCGGGGGAACTCTTAAGAGTCTCCCCGCAGCTCCCGGGTTAAGAAAGGCTGCCCGGGTAGGAAGGGTTAAGAGGTAATTTATTTTATTATTTTTTTTTTTTTTGCCTTAACCCTTTCAAACAGATGACATGAAATGGAATAATATTTTAGCTACCTTTAGTTGATTTTGATTCATTAACCCGCTGGGTGCCAGGGACGTATATATACGTCCTAGGGTGTTGTCACGCCCAGTGCCAGGGACGTATATATACGTCCTCGCAGAAAACAAATTGTAGCAGCGAAACGACTGCACCTATGGCTTTCATATTTTTACCACATGTACCTTACCCTTTTGGCTACCCACCACAAAAATCCCAAATCCCTCCTCCCACCCACTCGCTGACTGTCGGTCCCCGTCAGAAGGAAAAAAAAAGGAAAATCTGTGGCGGCGAAACGATTGGACCAATCGGTTCCATATTTGTGTGACAAGTCTCTTACCCTTCTGCCTTCCCTCCACCACACCCCCAACCACCTCCCACCACCCACTTCCAGCGTAGAAAGGAAAAAAAGGAAAAAAAAAAGGAAAATTCGTGGTGGCGAAACTACCTCACCAATCGGCTTCATATGTGTAACACAAGTCAATTACCCTTCTACCTTCCCCCCACCAACCCCAAAACCACCCTCCCACCCATACATTCCGATACCATAAAAGTCTCTGTAGTCTATAGTGTCTTTTCAGCTACTTTCGGGACCATCGGGGACCTGATTTCTGGCGAAAATGGACAAGGGGAGTGTTTTTTTTACCATTATCCTTCCTTTCTCTCCCAACTTGATAGATTAGCCAAAAAAAAAAAAAAAAAAAAAAAAAATCTGGCACTGGCAGAAGCACACCGTCAAAATTGGCTGGCATTCAGCGGGTTAAGGAGGGATTTATCAGTTAAGTGTACCGTATTTATATGCGTGTGTACAGATGTGGATATTGTGTTATAATTTATGAGATGAATTACTTGATATGAGGCACAGGTACTACCAAGGTCATCCAAAACTTATTTTTGTTCACTGAGGCCATGTAAGGGAGCTATAGCCCGTTTGCTTAAGCTAGCGAGAAACTGACTCATCCCCATCTTTAGGGAGGGTCTTAGTTTGCTCCCTAGACCTCTATCAAACTTAAGAAACACTCCCAAGATCAACTTCAATTTGTACATTTTTCGGTAGAACAACGTCCCGGCCGAAAGCCATTTCCTATTAAATTACAGGCTCGCTATCACTCGCTAGGAAAAAAAATGACACCTAAATTGCATGAAAGGTCTTACATACATACAGTACATACATTAAAATTTTAAGACTGAGTGCTCCACACATACGTGCAGTTTCAGTCTCTTGTCCTAATGGCGGCGTTCCAGGCAACCCTGTTAAGGGCTGCTTCACTTGTCAAGTTTTTGGATTTGAGATCGGCACATATAGTCCGATCCCAGGTCTTCCTCGGTCTACCCCTTGGTGCGAGCTCCCTCCACAATCACAGACCTGCATTTTTTCACCCAATTTTGTTCATCCATTCTCTCCACATGTACATACCATCCCAGTCTACTTGTACGCATCACCTCGCTAATACTCTTTATACCTAAACGTCTCCTCAACTAATCATTTGTTATTCTATCCTGCAGCCTGGCCCCACACATCCATCTCACCATTCTCATCTCATTACGTTCCCATTCTGTTGACATCCTCTACTTTAACGGCCCATGTTTCTGAGGCATACGTCATTGCACTTCTAACACATGAGGCATACACCTTTCCCTTCAGGGGGAGAGGCATTCTTTTCATGGTCAGAATTGGCAGCAGTTCTCTGAACTTCCCCCATCCACATCTAATTATAGTGACAGTGGCAGCCTCGGCCCCACCACCGGCAGAGATGGTATCTCCTAGGTAACAAAACTTGTCCACCAGCTCCAATGACTCATTTCCAAAGTTCACAGCCACAGTATCATCACTTAACACAAGCTTGACTTTGCACACTACGCACTCAAATTTCTCCAGTATTTCTGACTTATCCTTCGGCAGGGGTCCTTTTATTCTACTACAGCGCTTACTCCCATGGTGTACCCAACATCGACAGATGCTACATCGAATCGAGTTAGCGCCCACACCCTTTCCATACACTGCACATGGGTATTCACCGCTCTTTTCCACATTGCCTCGTCTCAATCTACAATGCATAACCTTGGTTATGTTAATATTGACTCTTAAACCCTTGCTCGCCATGCCCTCTCTCCATCTGAATTTGGCATCAGCATCTTCCATATTGTCAGCTATTAGGACTAAATCGTCTGTATAAAACAGTTCCCACAGGAGTCCGCCTCTAAAAACTCTAGACAGTGCCTCCAGGACCATAATAAAGAGGAGGGGGCTTAACACTGAACCCTGATGAACTCCAACACGGACTGTGAACTCATCACTCAGTACACCTTTCACCCTCACCGCAGTTCGCGAATCCTTATACAGTACTGTACATCTTCATTATCACACGCACCAGCCACTCTTCCACACCAAGTTTCCTCATAGCCCACTTTACATCTTTAGGCACCCTGTCAAAGGCTTTCTCCAGGTCTACAAACACAAAGTAAAGATCCATGCCTTTTAGTAAGTATCTTTCCTGTGTCTGCCTGACTATGTTTACCATCTCAGTGACTAAGTTGACACCAGTCTCCCCTGAGGCTTTTATCATCTCAGCGACAATGTCAGAGCACCCTGGAGCTTTACTGTCCTTCATTTTATTGATTGCGTCGCTCACTACAGCTGGTGCTATCAAAGGAGGGGGTCCAGATATTGGTTTTTCGATACTAAGCTGTTCTGTATCCCATTCAAACTCTACATTTAGCAATCGTTCATAGTGTGCCTTCCATGCTTTTCTGATTTAATTTTCTGCATACACAATCTTCCCATTATCGTTTCTAACACACTGTTCACCTATAATATCCCTACTGTAATTTTTAACTTGCCTAGCTAGGTTGAAGATCCAATTGGGATTGTCAGTGTTACACACTTGTTCGAGGACCAGGTCCTTATTTCCTTAATGCCTTTTTTAGTATTGTAAATAACTCTTTTGGCAATTTGTTTAGCTGCCTGGTATTCCTCCTTGCTGCCTCCTTTCTTCCATGCTTTGAAGCATCTCCTTTTCTCTTTCACAGCATGTTCTACCTCATCGTTCCACCACCAGGAGGTCTTATTCCTGGGGTGACCCTTTGTTTTCCCACAGACTTTGTCAGTGGCAGCGAGAAAGCTATGCTTAAGAAAATTCCATTGACTATTTACATCGCTAGGCCTGGCTTCCTTATTTCTATTAATTTCCTCTAGTTCACTATGATACCTATCTCTAACTTCCTTGTTCGTCAGCAGCCACACTTTCCTTTTGGGCATGTATACCTTCTTGCGCTTAGTACCGTAAAACCGGGTAACTTCGGACATTTTTTGAGGTTTTTTAAAAATTTCTCCTGACTATAAACACATTATAGAGATTTAACTAGGTCAAGTGATGTGTGGTGATAGTGCGCGGTAATCCAGGAAGCCTCCTAAAATTATCCCCCATAATAAGAGAGCTATCCTTATCCTAAATGATGTCCGAAGTGATCTTGAAAAGTGGCTAACTTCGGACATGTATGGATAACTTCGGACATACAGTGATTTCTTATGGAAAATTATTGCCAAGAAAGCTGGGATAACTTCGGACAAGCGGAGGGGAACTTCGGACGTACGTTCGTGGTTTTATTTCATTCATTTTTCGGCTCCTACTATTTTATATGAATATTTTATTATTGCTGCTTATTCCTGTCCGATGTCTTACTGGAAAATGCACAGTCAATACTTTTAGGCCTGTATAATTAGTAGAGGAGGGGGTTATATACGATGTTTAACATATATTCTTTTTGGATCTGTTCTCGTTAGGCATTGAACTCATTCTTAGAAAATATTGTGCAGGAAAAATAACCAATGCTGTCAAATTAATAACTCGAAAATTAACTAGGCCTAGTGAAAATATTATAGGTTTGACTCCTGTAAGGAGATAAAGAAAACCTAATATTTAGTAGTGGCCCCGTAATCATTGACGAACATGCCTATTACATAAGGCATCCTCTTCAAACACTAATCCGCCGTAGTTTGAATCTACCGCGCAGAGCATTTAAAAACTGAGGAGCCTTCATCATGAGCTCACGCGACCTCACTCATGGCTTCAGTCATTATGAATTGGGTTCTCACTACGAAAAAACTTCATAAAAAATAAAAACAAAAAGAAAATAAGAATAACTATCCAATAAGCTTTCCATCATATCGTGGATGTACTTGTGTGGATCTTTGACCAGACGCTGATTCAGGCGTCATTCTTCCTTCACTGACATATCAAGTAAACCAAAATCCTTACATCAACGAATGGGAAGGGGATGGTCGGGAGGGCCCCAGTCGTCAATGATTACGGGGCCACTACTAAATATTAGGTTTTCTTTATCTCCTTACAGGAGTCAAACCTATAATTTATTAGTGGCCCCTCCATCATTGACGAACATGCCTGATTTCTAAGACTGGAGGGGGGACATTCGTAATCATATCATAACTTTAGCAAAGCAGATAATCAAACAACCACATAGTATTCTTACTTTGAAAAATATATTTAATTACGGCGCAGACCATATAAATACAAAAAAGGGGGTTCAAGCAGGTGCGTGCTTCAAAGAAGCCTGCTTGACAAAAAAGGGGTAACTCTGGAGATTCTGTGAACAGATCTGTAGTTACCAAGGCACCCCACTCAACGAGTGGTGACAAAAAATAACAAGTAATAAGTTTACATGTGCACATACTGTAATAAACCCCATAATATTCGTGAAAAATAATTTGCAAAAAATCTCCACTGTTTAATACTAAATTACTTTCACAGCTAAAACTACTATAACAACTCCATTGTTTTGTACTAACATTGTACTAGCACAATTTCTCGCAGAGAAATTTTCATATCACATTAACCCTAAATTGTATCACAGCTCTTGTACTCCGGCGGGGTCTAGGGTGTCCTATGTTACACTGACTGCACCCCCCCCCCCCCCCTTTTCCTTGAAAGTAAACAAAATTGACAGTAGGGCCACCTAGACCCTCTGCCTTAAAGCTATACATGGTAAGGAAGGTTTGTCCAGAGCAACTGACAAGTGTCTAGTCAAAAACGTATGATTAGACGCCCACAACTGTGTGGACGCAATATCTTCTACTGAAAAATTCTTCAGGAAACGTAAAGAGGCTGCCCATTTGCGTAAATCGTGGGCCCTACCCACAACGCCGGGATTACTCTCTTTAATGACTTCGACCAGAAGAGAAGCTAATCTCCGTTTCAGTAAGCGTTTACCCGTACTCGCTACCCATAAAGCACCTTGGGGGTTGAGAGGAGCCACTCTCAAATATTTAGTTAGAGCTTGCACTGGACATAGATTATGGTGCACCTTTCCCCTCTTTAACGCCGGCACCGTGAACTCAGAAAACACGTGTGCACTGTGCTCATTCTTGGCTACAAATCCCGGGGAAGGTGCAATGTGAATACATTCATTAAGTCTACCAAACCTAAGGCAATTAGGTGTGTTGCTCATCGCCGCCAGCTCAGACACTCTGTTCCCGATGGCCAAAGCCAAAAGGAATACAGCCTTTTTTCTTTTTTTTTTGAGTAATGCAAAATCTGCAGTATTTTGGTACAGACGAGAGTGAAGTAAAGACAATGCCTTGTCCAGAGACCAAGTAGGCATGAGCTGACGGGGAGGTGGGCGGAGTTTAAAACATGCCCTCATAAAACCTGTTTCCTCCGCTACCGGTATGGAGAGACCTGTAAGGTCTAAAAAGGGCACTCTAATCGCAGTTAAGTGATTTTTTAACGTTACCACAGATAAACGTTTCTGCTCAAACAGATAATTTAAATAATTGAAAACTAATGCTACCGATGGCACAGTCTGTTCTGTTCTAATGATCCAAGAAGTAAAGGTTTGCCAATGTGATTGATACTGTCGTTTCGTAGACTGAGTATATTGATTTAATAATTTATTGGTCACCTCTCTACCGTATGGTGCTAGCCACTTGGCTCCTGAATGTCCATAATGCAAAAGTCAGCGAGGTCGCTAGGTTGCCAATTGTGTCTAAGTGGAAATACCCGACCGGGAGCGACACCGGGTGCGGGCACCACGTCTTTAATTGCTGGTACCACAACTGCGCCGGCCACAGGGGCGCGACTAGCGAGACTAAGCCTTGATAATCTCGTAGTTTGTTCACTACGTGGCACATTAGTGACGCGTCTGGCGGCGGAAACAGATAGATGGAGCTCCATCTGTTCCAGTCTGTCACCAGGGCGTCTGGCCCCCCTGCCGGCGTCTTCGTCCGGCGGGTGAGGTATAGAGGGAGCTTGTGAGTCTCCTCGGACGCAAACAGATCCACTTGTGGATGGTACAGCTCTGCAATCATTTGGTTGAAAATGGGTTGCTTGAGCTCCCATTCTACTGTCATGCTCCGTCTCCGGGACAGAGCGTCTGCCCAGACGTTTGCTACGCCTGGGAGATAAGATGCGTGAAGATAAATGTCTAGTCTGTTGGCTAGAGTAAAAATCTCTTCCGACACGTTTAGCAACTTCCTTGACCTCGTTGACCCTTGTTTCTGAATACAGTGAACTGCGTTCAGATTGTCCATGCTGAAGGCCACCGACTTGCCCCTTAAAGCAGGGCCGTGAGCCTGAAGGAAATACAAGGGGACTAGTAATTCTTTGACATTGATGTGGGAGATTTCTAAGTGGGACCAAAGCCCCTGATCCTGGTGCCCCTGATTTGACTGAAATCCCCAACCTATTGTGCCTGACGCATCCGTGTCTACCCATACTGTTGGCGGAGGAGAGGTCCATGACATTATTGAGTGCAACGTTTCCCTCTTCGCCCAGACCGCTAGTAAGGTGTGGATTAATTTTGGGATGGGCCATAACTTTCCCGCCGGTAAGAGTGGGAAATATTTGTTGCCTTCCAATATTAAACGTTTTACTTTCAACCGGCCCAACATTACAGTTAGTTGAATCCAGTTGAGAGAGCCGACCAGAGACTCCCAGACCCTTCGTGTCGTAGTCAGACTGTGAAGAAACATGAACAGTTTCCTGCGAAACCTGTTGCGATTGTCCACACTCTGACTCAGAGTGAGAGCAGCTGTGTCCCAGACCAGCCCTATCCACTGAATTACTCGTGAGGGAACAAGGTTTGACTTTACCAGATTTACCTTGAACCCTAGAGTTTTGACATGATTTAAAATTATGTTGACATGTTTGATGCATAATTGCTCTGTCTCTGCCACCACCAGCCAGTCGTCTAGGTACCACAACACTCTGATTCCTTGCTTTAATAACGGCATCAGGGCTTGCCGGACTAATTTCGTGAATAATCGAGGTGCCAGGTTCAAACCGAATGGCATCCTTTGAAAAACAAAATTTTGGTGCCTGATCCGTAAGGCCAGAAACCTTTGAAACCTTTTGTTTACCGATACATGCCAATAAGCATCTGTCAGGTCTAGGGAACACATCCAACCTCCCGGCGGAAGTGTTAGCCTGATTTGGTGTACTGTTAACATTCGGAATGACTCGTTGTGAATGTGAAGGTTCAGATAAGACAGGTCTACGACTGGTCTCATCTGAACACTGTCCCTTTTGGGAACCAAAAATAGCTTGGACGTGAATACAGGGTAATGTGGGGGGACCGGGATGATGACATTCTTGGCAATCATTTCCTGGACCAGTGACTCCACCTCTAATGAAACAAAATTCGCCGTTGTCGGCTGACGTAAGCGAGGTCGCCGGAGCCACTGCCAAGTGATGCCTTTGCGTGCCACCATCCGTGCCCAAGTGTTTAACGGCCATGCTTGGTGACACGTTCGGAACGACCCAGCTGGCAGACAAGGGTTCGCCGGCTGTACTACCCTCGGATCCGCCGGCCTTAATACTGGCACCGGGAGTGAGAGAGACTTTAGTTTTTTGATGGTGGTGGAGTTGGTGGTGGTGGACGCTTCGCCGGCTGGCTGGCGTTGGCCGAAGACGGGCCCTGACCTGGCTTATTATGGCCGCATCCTCTCTGACCTGAAAACCTACTCTGTCTATGCCTGTACTGACCTTGAGGGGAGGAGGAGGACTTAGGTGGAAGAAAGGGCTTAGATCCCCCGGCTGAGCCTTAGCGACTGGCCTGGGTTTGGGGAAGTTAAAGGCAGGTTTCTTAGAAGGGGTGGGACTGTGTTTAAAGGCCTGAGCCATTAAACACCATTCGCCACACGTCAGGGGACATTAAAGAGGGAGTGAGCACTGGTGACATGACCACCTGATTCGCAATGCGATCAGGCAGTTTTTCGGACTAAGGACATTCTGAGGTCTTGTCTCGCTCGTACCGCCTCAAGCAAGGCGGTGCGGATGTCACCCAAAGATTGGATTGACGACTGAAGAAGCAGTCGCTGGGACAATTCAACCGATCGTTCTGGCGTCCGCGTCTGCGATTGCCTGAGTGGACCGGAGCAAAGACTTTGCTACCTGTTGAGACACTATGTATTGAGAGAACAGGCGAAAAGCTTTCCCCCTTAGCCTAAATTCTCGTTCTAGGTGAGTTGGGGTAGGGGTAGTGAAAGGGTCTTTTAGCTCACAGAGATTAATTTTAGGGGCAGCTAAGAAAGCAAACAAAGCTGAAGGGACTCCGCCGGCAGAACACACTGGCATGGAGAACCAAGAATGAGTATCTTGAGGGATCTGGTGGGAAGTTTTGGAAGTAAATGTGGTCGCAAAGTTTTGAACCTCTGCCTCCCATTCCACCCAAGGTCCTGGACACAACTGCCCCACCTTCAAGACTGGATTAGCTGCTGTGTCTGTGACGGTTTTCAAATCGAGTTTTGGCGTGAGAGCTGACAGAGTCTTAATGTCATTAAATCCATCATGCTTAGACCAGTCTGAAAACAGTTTTGAAGCTGAGGCAGAGGGTAAAGCAGGCTTAGCAGCATAAACAAAATAATCCTGGTGATAATAACTAGGTATAGCCTTTATGTTGACATCTAGTACATTGCCCAAAGTATCCAAGGCCCTTAATTTCCTAGATTTATTGCCCTGGATGACCCACTCACGCGGTACTGGGAGTTCCCCTGACAAGGTAGGTTGGGCGATCTCTGGTTTAGTGGGGGTCAAAAGGACCCATGACTCGTCTGGTCCGTAAAGCAAGGGCATAGCTACCTATCTGAGAGGTGCTCTGTCTAGAGGGGGCGGATTGACATCCGTTATAACCCTTACATTCGAAGTGGTCAATGCCGCCGTAGCAGGCCTAGTAACCACTGATGGTGACAGAGGGGGAGGGTGAGGGATCTGAGTTAAAGCAATAGAAGTCATCAGAGGCCGTACCGTAGAGCTTGTCGTGGGAGCTCCCAAGTCCACTGTGGGAGTTTCCTGCTGTTGGCTAACAAATTTAGATAAAGCATTACTGAGTAGCCCATCAATTTCCTGTGCAGTGACAAATTGACTTGATGATGTACTGACTAGTGAATCATTAAGATCTTGTGTGGCGTCTAAGCCTGAACCTGACTCTTGCCCTTCCATATCCGATATAATTGAAACCTCGTCTTTATGATCCTGTTCCTCCTGAGAAGATCCCGCCGAAGCTGGGGTATCACCTTGTTGCCAAGATAAGTCAGGAATAGAGGATGGGATCGCCGCGTCCCGGTGGACTTCAGCCACTGTGTGAATAGTTTTGAGCCGGAAGTGGGTGGTCAGGTCCTGGCTGAGAATATCGCCAAACACCTAGGCCTTGGCCTACACTCCCTTGGGAGTCCGCAACACTCTCAACCCCTGAGCCCCCTGAATTCTCCAATTCCAGGGTTAAAATATTAATGGGTAAATCATCTTTAGGTACAGGCACTATACTGGCACCTGAGACCGAACACAAACTCTGTCTGGGGTAGAGGTACGATGAGAAGCACTAGAAACTGGCGAATGTCGTGAGGCCTTTCTATCATGGGAATCCTTCTTTGAAGATTTATGGCTGCGGTGTGACCGTGAACTACTCTTCGATTTAGAGGATTTATCGCCGTGACCACTGGTGGAACTTTCTGTCTTACTCTTCTTACTCGATGGTGAAGAGGCAAGACTAGATGGCTGGTGTCTGAGAGGTGACCTAGACCGAGATCTCTCCTGAGACGAGGAAGCTGCCGCCGGGGGTGTAGGTTCTCGTTGACGTTTCGCCGTAGCAGTAGGAGAAGACACAGAACCCTGACCAGTCTCTGCCGGCTTACGACTAGTTACTCGAGAGGGACGTTTAGGGGGAGGGTGCTCAACAAGAAGCCTATCCCAAAGAGGGACGTTGTCACATTGAAGTGATTTATGAGCCACAATCGTAGTATACGCTGCCATCTGTTGCCTAACCTCTCGTAAGGCGACCGCTGCGGTCTTATCATTATCGCGGAGGACTTTGACACTTAATTGGGAGCAAAAGAAACATTTGTGCATCACCCACAGACCCCTTGAACGGTCTAGACATTTAACACACTTGATGCAAAGAGTGTGCGCAAAAATAGGGATACCGGCACAGGTAGGGGTAATGCATAAAGCAAAAACTGGGGCAAAGGTAGCCATGACAGAGACTAGTGGGAAACTACTGCAGGGTCTGTATTGGTCCGCCGGGGCCCAGCTCTGGAAAAAAAGAAAATTTCCAGGAATTAATGCTCATAAGGTTAACCCAACATGATTGCATATACACAAGATAGGGTGACACAAACGGGGGCGGCGCTACCTGGGTTTATCCTAGGTAGTAGTTTAATTTTACTGTAATTTTATTAAGTGTTTTGTATATTTTTAACTGTAGGCTACATAAATATAAACAATGGCCGGCCAAGGCAAACGGAGGAGTTTAAGTTTATTGGGAGATGAAGAGAGCTATGAATTTGAGGGATTTCTGGCAGAGGGTAATGAAGTGGAGGATCAATTGACTGTGGTGAAGAGACAGATGATGGGTCTGTTAAGATGGAAGGGAGTTATGGAGAATTGGAGGAGAGATATAGGTGTGAAGGTGGAGTCACTGACAGAAATATGTGGAGCCAGTTCAGTGGCAACTGCAGATGGGCCATTAATTGCTAACCTAGATGCTGTGATAAGGAAAGTAGATGAGCTGGAGGCAGAGAACATGGCACTCAAGGAGCAGCTAAAGGAGTATGAGGGCCATTTAAGTGAGAAAGTAAAGGGAGTAATAAGTGAGGAGAAAATGAGTGGACAAGGGTGGGGAATGCTAAGGTGGATGCATTGGAAGAAATCATGAAGGAGCAGGTGGAAGAGAGAGAAAAAGAGAAAAGAGAGTTTGAGAAGAATGTAGTGCAGGTTTTGAAGAGCAAGGAAAAGGTAGTGAGGGAAACAGTAGATAGAGGTAAAAGCATAATAATTTTTGGAGACATTGAAGAACATTTAGCAGATATGAGGGAGAGAAGGGGAAGGGATGAGGACAAAGTAAAGAAAATATTGGAGTGTCTAGACGAAGGCTGTGATTGGGGGAGAGAACTGGACGAAGTAAGACGGCTAGGAAGATATAAAAAGGGTGAGAAGGGCGAGATGAGACCGATAAAAGCAGTTTAAATCTAGGTCAGTGGTTGAAGCATTAACCATTGTAAGCTGGAGGCTAAATAGTTGTACTGGAATGAAACATATTAGGGTGAAAAAGGACTTAAGCATAGAGGAAAGGGAAAAGTTGAGAGAAGTTCAAGCAAGGGCTGACGATGAAAATCGAAAATTGTCAGATGAGGAGAAAAGGATTTTTTTTTGGAGAGTAAAGGAAGGGAAACTAAAGAAGTGGTACACTCAGAGTCAGAAAGAACGGAAAATACGAGGGGAAATGGACAAGGAGACAGTGAGTCAGGTAGTGGATCAAATCGGGGACAAGGAGATAGTGAGGGAGGAGGGAGATAGAGACAGTGAGTCAGGTAGTGGATCAAACCGAAGACAGAGAGATGGTTGGGAGGAGCAGGGGATGGAGACAGTGAGTCAGGTAGTGGATCAGCCCGAGGACGGAGAGATGGTGAGGGAGGGGCGGGGGAGATTGTGGAGGGGGGGGGGGGAGGAGAATAGAACTAGCAGGGAATGTGGAGGTAGGTCAGGGAGGGGATGGAAGAGGAGGTGAACCTGATGGGAGGCAGGGAGGGAAGAGAAACAAGGAGGAGGATTCCAATATACTGTGCTACTACACTAATATAGATGGAATAAACAGTAAAGGTGAAATTGGATGATATATTAAGAAAGGATCAACCACAGATAGTCTGTTTGACGGAGACAAAGCTGAACCAGGACTTTGACAGCAATATAGTGTTTAGTGAAGGATATAATATATGGAGATATGATAGAAAGGGAAAATGGGAGGTTTGACGTACCTCCCAACCTACCAAATAGGAAAACCTACTATTTGGTAGTAGTCTTGGAAAATCCAACGTCAAGGCTATTAACCTAATTGCAATGACGACTTGTCTATTTTGACTGCTATGTCGTCATTCCAACCGCGGTTAAAAAGAAAACGTCTAGAGTCTACTCCTTATCTTGCTCTAGGAGACGTTGTACATTAACCAAAACTACCACCGAAGGTGAAAAAAGCATAGAAGAGAAGAAAAAGGGGTTTACCTTAGTTACCGCTTAAGGCCCATCCTGTGTTCCGTCATGTGCAGTTCCGTGTCGAACGTGCGCATGAGCGACCCTCTCTTGTCATCACATCTCACGTCAGCAGAAGAACGCGGATGGGCAGGGGTCCGGCGTGAGGGAGGGTATTATGTACGTTGGATTTTCCAAGACTACTACCAAATAGTAGGTTTTCCTATTTGGTAGGTTGGGAGGTACGTCAAACCTCCCAATTTGTTAGTAGTCTTGGCAAATCCAACGTCAAGGCTGCATAACAAATAGGAGGAGGACATCCAAGCCCAACCTACCAAAAAAACCAATGCATAAAACAAAATTACGAATGACCAAAGACACAATGAAAAAAAGAGAGTTTAATAAAAGAGTGAAAAACTGAGGAGTAGCTAAAAAGAACAGTTTTAACACATGCCCGTCATTCATAGTAATGCAAAAACATAGACTTGTCTGAAACCAAAAAGGTACTGTACCCAAAATCCCTTTTCTTCAAAAACCAACAAAAACACTGAACACAAGAACAAAACACAATTTTCAATGTGGCAAAAACACTTACCGGTATGTACTGGAACAATACATAATCCCAAACTTGCAATCCAGTGTTGCAAACCCATACACCCCCCCCCCCCCCTTTGTCAAATAAAACAAAGGAAAAGAACGAGGGACAAGGGGGGAAGACCAGGGATCTTCGCCAGAGCACCAGGAAACACGACCCCCGAGAGCAATCACCGGCCGAGGAGGTCGAACACTGGACACGGAGAGGTAGGAGGAGATGAAGGAATTGATAGAAGACCACAAAACCGCTGAGGCGATGGCAGGGAAGGATCGACGTGGCAGGAACCGGAAGGAGGCAGCAAAGGATCTGACATCGTGCGCAGAACCCCTACAAACAGGGTGACGGGCACGAACGGTCCGACAAACGTGGCGGCCCATCTGCACCTGCGAGAGCCTCCCACCTGTCCGAGGGGACACCCACACAGCAGTACCCGAAGGCGGCGCCACAGACGCAACAGAGGAGTGCAAGGCTGACACCGGGCACAACACATGGCGAGGATGCCCACGCCGTAAAGCCTGGACGGCGAAAGGCTGGAAAACGGGGGCCTCCCTCCCATGCGTGGTAACAAAAGGAGGGGAGGAGGCGAAACGAGACGCCATGCAAGGACGGGGAGAATCGCACGCAGTCCCGGGGCCGTGACAAAGCCGCTAGTGCAGACACCGATCCCAAATGGCCAGAGAGACAAGGAAGAGTGGACGCCCGAGCAACGGAACCGGCGTAGCGGCCCTTGTATACGTGGGGGAAAGCCAGAAGGACTAGAGCCCGCCCCTGATCCCACTGTGGAGGGACCTGGCGCGGAGGCGGTCGATCCCGGAAGGCAGCCGTCAGGAAGGAATCCAGCGGCCGTGGCGGAACGACCAGCCCAGCGACGGACCCAAAGAACCCCCCGGACGGCAGGACAAGTGGGTACGTATAGAGTCGACTGGAGAGAGACGTGTACGCAAGAGGTGAAACAAGGAGCGTAGGACGAGGGAAGGAGAGCCAACTGGCAGGCGAGTGGCCTGTAGCCACCTAGTAAAAAACCACCAGCGGGACCCGTAAGGCCCCCAAGGAGAAGACGGCCAGGAACGCTGCAGGAAGTCAGTCAGGGCCCGGCCGGGGACCGGGAGCCACCGTGCCTCATGAACAAGCACGATGCGAAGGCCAAAGAGGTCCGCAGGACCCCAACCTAGCCCAAGTGGAAGCCGGAGACAGGTAGAGGGACCGGACCCGGGCACCACCGCGGCAACCGGGCGGACCAAGTCCGTGCCGGCCACAGAGGCGCGAGGAGCCAGACGCAGCCGTGGTACAGCCGCAGCTTCGCGAAGACTGGGCACATCAACGTCTGGTGGCGGAAAGATGGATATCGACCGCCACCTGTACCAGGCGACCATGAAAGCGGCCGGACCCCCCCCGGAGCGCGAGGCCGGAGGGAGAGGTCCAGAGGCAACTGGCGCGGCACCCCCGATGCGAACAAGGCGACCTCCGGAACACCTCAGGAAGCCGCGAGGTCGGCGAACACAGTCCGTTTCAACGCCCATTCTAGAAGAACGCCCTGCCCTCTCAACAGGGCGGCCGCCCAAAGGGTGGCAGGCCCGGGCAGGGAGGAGGCTACAAGGAGAAGGGGTGTCGTGTCGCGAGGAAGAACAACTCCACCGAGACCCCTAATAGAGTCAACGACCTGGAGGACCCCCGCATAAGGAAACAGGGGACAGCTTGTCTGAGTGTCCAACCCGAAGGCCACCGACACCCCGAAGGGCCAGCGCGTGGTCCCGCAGGAAGAACAAAGGAACCAACAATCCGAGGGCATAGACAGGTAAGAGGAGGGAGACCCACCCATCTGCCGGGAAGTGGACATCCCAGGTTCGATTGGGAACCTCACCCAACCTCGCTCGACGTATCTGTGGTTACCCAGACCGTCGGCGGGGGGTCGGTCCAGGGCACAGCCGCAGAGAGCGAGCCCCGAGCAACCCAGCGACCGAAGCGTCGGCGAACGGTACACGGGAGCAGCAGGAGCCGATCCATAGGGGCAACGGAAACACCGCGGTGCCCATGAGGAGGGGGCGGCGTAGCCAGAGGCTCCCTAAGGGAAGGGGCAGAGCGGCCCAATGCAGCGAACCCACGAACGAGTCCCAGAGCCACCCCGGGAGGGAGACCGAGTGCAACACGGCGAGGACCGTCCACCGAAGGTGCACCGCGGCCGGCAGACCCCGGCGCACCATTAGCGCTGGACAAAACCCATGCGAGACCGACCCATGGCACGACACGCGACGGGGTCCAAGCGTGACTTGGGAACATCGAAGGGGAACCCTAACCGTGCGATGTCGCGAACGACTGTGAGGGCGTCGCCAATGCACAGGCCTAGGGCGTCGGAAACTACCAACCAAACGGCCAAGGAAAACAGGAGCTGGAGCCCGCTCCTGAGGAGAGGGACCCAGAGCCTTCCCCACCAGGCGGAGAAGATCTGCGGCGCGATGTGGAGACCGAAGGGGAGGCGGCCGAACAGGAACACACGATCGGAAAGTCCGAACGGCCAAGAAGCGCTGGAAGCGAGGATGGAGAGGAACGAGCCAAGACACATCCTGGAGGGCCAGCGACACTACCCACGACAGAGGGCACAGGGCCAGGCGTACAAGGGGTACCGGCAGCATCCGAAACCGTGTGGGCACGATGTGCCCGTTGAGGGCCAACAGATCCACCACGGTCGCATCGCGTCGCAGGTCGGCGACGGAACCAGAAAGACACGGGAGAGGAAAACCGGGTGACCGGCGGCCAACTCCCTCGACGCTACCCAGCTCGGGCATGGAAGTGAACACGAGGGCCACCTCTGAAGAGATGGGCCGTTGTCGGTGACAAGAGCGGAGAGAGGGTCTGGACGTCCACCTCCAGGTGAGACCCCTCCGCGCAACCCGCCGTCCCCAACGTCCCTCGCGGCTACCGAGGGGCGCAAGGGCGAAAACAACCCGATGGAGCACCCGAGAGGAGGGGAGCGACCCGGTACGCCCAGGCGAGAAGGAAAACAAGGAGGCCGACCCAGAGAACTACACATTGTGTTGACGTGGAGGTACCCCCGGTACGGGCCGTGCGGGCATGAGCGCCACGTTGACCTCCTCTACCCCCGCCCCCAAACCTCGGCGAAAAGGGCGGGCCACCCCAAACCCAGGCCGGCGCGGGGCTGACCCCTTTGAAAGGCGGTCGGAAGTGGAAGGCCGGCCAGCCCCGACACAGAGGGGATGAAAGGGGCAAGAACAGAAGTGCGAGGCGGAACCGAAGCACTGGCCAGCAACGTCCCAGTCCTGCGCCCGTGCAAGGCGGCAGCACTTGCAGCAGCACCCCGAAGAGGACCGGCAGAAGGACGGGACTGAGAAGACCCCGCGCGCGGCACAGCGCGTCGGTGCGTAACGACACAGCACGGCGTCGTGCGGCGGAAGCAGGGGCCGCCGACAGAGAAGCGGAGCATTCCCAAGCATCCTGCGTAAAAAAACCCGACGTATATAGCGCAGAGTACAATAAACCCTGACGAATAACCAAGGGGGCCGGCCGGCAGAACGAAGACCGTACCGTCGTGCGGTGCCGAGTTGCCGCGCACAAAACCGCCTTCAGCTCGGGAACCAAAGACACCGCGAGCCGAAGGTGGACCCGCTGAACGCGGTCCAAACCCTCGCGAAGATCGCCTGGCGCAGACGCCTCGAAAAGCCGCAGGTGGTGCACAGACGTCTGGAGGGGACCTAAAGACAAGAGAATAAGTCCGTCACCTTCCGTCGCAAGGGAAAAACCTTGGCGACAGAGGGCTGATCCAGGTGAGAGAAGAACGGGGTAGCAATAGAACAAAGTTCAAGAACGGGCGCGCTCATCCAGGACCAGAACGCGGCGTCCAACCCGGCGACAGAGACAAGAGGAGGCAAAAGCAGGGATGACCCCGGGGGAGGGACGGAAGGAGTACCGACGTCGGAGCGGTGTGTGAAGTCGAAGGCCTCAGCAAACCAGGCCTCCAATGGGAGAGGGTGACCGAGCATGATGGCTAAGCCAGGCGTACCGGCGTCGCACAAACCTGTCCCATAGGAGGACAGACCCGTCAACACAGCAGGGACTGAACAGCCGGAAGCATGTCAGGGCGGCTGAAGTCTGACCAGAGCGCAGGCCTGCAGAAGGGAGGGGGACCATAGCAGCGGTAGGTAGGTTGAGGTGCTGAGGGTGAGGCACCGCCAGAAGGGCGAGAAGAGGGAGTTTTCCATCGACTCCAAGCGCCCGTCGAAGCGTGACACAACCCCGCCCTGCATAGCCGACAATTGATCCGAGAGAGGCGACCCCCCCCCCCACCCCCCAGATTGGTCGGCCCGCAGGGGCGAGCGTGAGCGGGAGCGAGACCCACGACACGAACCAGCAGCGTCGCGGCCCATGGGAGGCGAGTGATGATGGTTGTGTCGCCGTTGAGGGACTCGTCCCCGATCACGAACGGCCGAGGGGGAAACAGCACCATCCCCCTCTTCCAGCGACACATCAGCTCTGAGAAAGGGGACCCCGAAACCTCGCGACAACCCACCGAGGCAAGGGGAGGGGTACCCCCCTGGCGAGCCGGTTAGGGAAGGCCAGGAAGAGGAGAATGAGGGGGAGCAGGCCGACGGGAGTGGGAAGGCTGGCCGGGTGAAAGGAGGCCAGGAGCCGCGGGGGGAAACAGAGCAAGGATCCCCGGGGCTGAGATAACAGGGCGGCCCGACACCGCGGCGGAGGAGGGAGGGACACCCCCGTGGGATGAGACCGCGAAGGAAGAATAGGCACTGAAGCAGGTGAAGTAGGAGAAGCAACGACATCCAGGCGGAAACCCTCCTGGACAGTGTAGGAGGAGGGAGCAGAGGGCCCGCTACAGCATGAACAACCGCGCGCGGAGAGGACAACGTAAGAGGAAGTCGTCTGGGCTGGGGAAGCGGGCGGAAGAGAGTAGAGCCCCTATCCGTAGAGGCCAGGGAGGGCGCACAGGGGCAGAGCCGCTAACCCCGGCCTCAGGGCGAGAGCCATGACGAGGGCGATGGGCGTCGTCAAGGCGATCAGGAGGACGACGAGGCGAGCGAGAGCGTGGACGGAGCCGGGGAACCCCCCTGGACGATGGGACGACCGGCTGAGGGACCCATGGGGAGAGGGGCCGAGCGAGCAGGGAGAGGGGCCCGAGAGAAGGGATGAGGGCTACGAGCAGGGAGCGGGCTTTTTTCGAGCAGGCGGATGAGGGCCAGGGTAAATGGGCCTTCAGTCGGGTCAGGTGATACCCAGGGCGGACGCGGGAATCCGGTCGCCAACTAAAAGGTTCCGGGGAACGGTGGCCCCACAGTCCTAATGTGGGCGGCGAGACCATCGTCCACACCGACGGAAGGGATAGCAGGAGGCCACAAGCCCGCCGCCGAGGAACCCGTAGGGCAATGGAGCCGTCACAAACACCAGGGCCAGCACACCGTGCCAACACAGAGGCAGGGAGGGTAGGCAGCGTAGTAGAGGACACACAGAGCGAGTGGCGTCAAGCAGGACCTTGTGGCTCTCCAAGCGACGGTGAAGGCACACAACAAGGCGAAAGGCAAGAAAGCAAGGCCAGCCTACCTGCACTAGAAGAAACCACACCATAATCAGCCCACCGGGGGGGGGGCTCGAAGGAGTAAGTGGAGAGAATGTCCAAGGAAGAATCCAGGGAAGGAGCATGGGGAAACAGGAACACAACAATGCAAACACGGCTCCGTACTACACCCTAAACTGGGAGCACAGAGGTAGGGGAGGATTCCCGTTTGACACCCCTCCGGCCCGAGGCGGAACGAGCACAGGCAGAAACCTGCCAAAGATGGAGGAAAGTGTTAACCACCACTCAAACATCTTACATGCAGGGCCTACTAACTACCAGTAACGTGCAATTACACCAATATAGTATCAGGCAACAAGATGACATAACAAAAGTCCATAGTGAAAGCCAACTATTACCGCATAATTTGCGGGCCCAATGGAGGCATAACCGTATACCCGACACCACCCTCCTGCAATTTCGCGGGCCCCCCCCAACAGATCTCCGCAAATTTGCGGGAACCGAAAATTGTCCCAGAGGACCGATATCGAGCACCCGCAAATTTGCTGGGACCGGCTCGTACCGAGGCATGGTCCGGCCGCCCGAAACAAAACATAATGCGAGAGGAGCGCTAGGAAATACCAAAAGTAGCCCCAGAAAAAAAGCGTCACTCTCCTTATGAACTCCAAGCGACGATGGCCATCAAGCTGCGCAGTGTCTTCCTTGATAATATCCTGACCTCAAAACCGGTCAAGGGAGAGGCAAAGGGAAGTACACACCAGGCGGGAGAGGACGGCACATCCTCCTCAGGACACCACCAAACCCACATGAGATAGCAGCAAAAGCCCATGAGGAGAAGTGGCAGGAAGGGGCGTTTTGGTTGGCATCAAACCATGGGGCCCCACGTAGGGTACCCCAGGATTGGGCCCAAAAGGGTATGAAAGGATGGAGGTGGAAAAACAGTACGGGAACACAAAAACAGTAAATGCAAACTGGCTGAGGAAAAAAAGGGTGGCCTAGCCGTTGAGGAGAGAATGTGTCAGGATAAGGTTGCGGAGAAAAAAATCCACTGTGGTGTGAGGGAAGGGGCCCCCCGTGGGGTACCCCAGGATATCACGAACCACCAAGCGCTACCAGGCCCTTGAGATCCACAGTGAAGGCTCGAACAGGGGGACTCGGGCAATAACGCTAATAATGCGTTGCCGACACCAAACCCTACATAACAGCACCGTTCTACCCGCCGAAATCTCAGATCTGTGAACCAACTGTACACCCTAGGCTATGAAAATATGAAAAACTCATAGGGGTCATAGCAATTCCTGAATGAGATAAAACAAGCTAGGCTAAAATAAGCTAAACGAGGCCCAG